>VSWD01000014.1:17568456-17640956 GCA_033119305.1 Pinctada imbricata | reverse complement strand
TTCTGTGTACCAGAAAATTATTAAGCAATCAGAATCTTTCAATGAAAGTTTGATGATTATTGTATACCAAAATTTCTACAGTGACACTAACATGCATTTTGAACAGTCACAGAAACGATTATATAAATAGATTAAAAAGAAAAGAAACCGTTTTTATACGAATACAACAAGTTGCTAAAATTTAGTTGCCTAAACAAGATAGCAGCAAAAAAGCTGACGACAGTAAATACTAGCCAAGCGAATAATCAATATAATCCCGGCTATAACCCTAACCCTACAAAGATATATCTTATTAATTGTGCATTAATTAAAACATACTACAAATTCATTCTTTTGTGGAGTATAATTTAAGCTAAATCATCGTTAAATCTATTCGGAACACCCTCAACTTTTTCTATGCCCTTACATATAGCGAAGGCATCCAATGAGTACAGAGAGGTCGAGCAACGGCTGTACTGACGTCACAGTATTTAAACGTCACGTTATTGTTCGCGCGTTGGCATTTTGGGTAAATTCTGCGTGGCAACGGGGGAGGAGGTTCGAATATGAAGGATTTGTATTCTAGATCAAAACGTAAAGAAACTGCAGGACAAAAGGGGACCGGGAAGAAAAACCTGTTTGAATACAAAGGAAATTCTGCAGCGGATGTTTCGGCAGAGACGGTTAAGAAAGATCTGATGAACCATGGCTACCGAGTCATTAGAACAATCGGGGAGGGAGCGTACGCTAAGGTCAAGCTGGCAGAGGTCATGGCGAGCAAAATCGCAAGGGTGGAGGCGATGGGCGAATTAACGAACGACGAGGGCGAACTTCAGGTAATATGAAAATGACATTTATGATGATTTTTTCCTTGTTAATCGGCTTTCCGTAGTGTCCGTTTGTCATTCAATCCATCCGTTATTTTACCAAGTAGATATTTCTGTCGCATTACAAATTGCTGTACTTTTTATATTTATTTCAATAGGTTGCTATAAAAGTAGTAGACAAGAGGAATGTTCCAAAAGAATTCCTTCGCAAGTTTTTACCCAGAGAAGTCGAAAACCATTCCAAGCTACCAGCTCATCAAAATGTGGTGAGTTTGACACCTATCCTCCCCGTTTTAAATATCACAATACTTCGGTCATATCTGTTTTTTAACATAAATTTATTTATGTACTTTTAAATAATATCACATCAATTCGGCCATAATATCTGTCTTTTTTTTATATGGCGGGGTAGATTCCGTGCTTCCCACGTGAAGTTTCCGGACGGCGAAAGGAAAACTGTTTCAGATATTCAATTTATTTCTTGGATAAAGCTTTACAGGTCAAGTTTAAATATGGGTCTTGTCGCTCTAATACGCGAGTAAATCTTTAATTTTAGCGTGCGCTATTTTAAAATTAACATAGAAAACTATTTTCTTTAAGTGTGAGCGTAGTATTGGTCGTACAGACAGATCGTTAGTTATGAGAGTTCGAGATCTATCCCTCTATATAAATTTTAATCGCAAAAATTGCCGACAAAGTAGAGAAAACTTCAATTTTCCGATTTCTGAAATGAGCTGCGCGGACAGTGATCAATCTAGGCATTAAAATTGGTCAATTGGAACTAACTGCAAAAGAATTTATTAACTAAATATGTAATATGTCCTGTATATTACATAGTATTACAAAAAGTCCGGATCAAAATACCAAGGCAAAAGTACTTTTTTTGTAAAGCAAAGAATCACCGATAACTAGAAAGAACCCCTCATTTATTCCAGTAACAATATTTCTGCTATAAATCAATGTAGTTTTTTTTTATGTTTACAGTGTTCCATATTGGATCATTTTAACACACAGAACCACGTGTACTTGGTAATGGAATTCTGTCCTAATGGCGACCTTCTGGATCTGATCAACAAACACATTGGTGACAACCAGAAAGGAATCGGAGAGGAGCTGTCTAAAAAGCTGTTCCTTCAAGTGTGCCACGCCCTCCGACATGTCCATAATGCTAGTGTGGTGCATAGGTACGTCTCTAGCTATCACAGACTGTAAATATCACTCACTGTAACAATCACAGACTGTACCTATCACAGACTGTAACTATCTCAGACCGTAACAATCACATACTGTAACAATCACAGACTGTAGCTATCACAGACTGTAACTATCACAGACTGTAACTATCCCAGACTGTAATTATCACAGACTGTAACAATTACAGACTGTAACTATCACAGACTGTAACTATCACATTGTAACTATCACAGACTGTAACTAGCATAGACTGTAACAATTACAGACTGTAACTACCACAGACTGTAACTATCATATTGTAACTATCACAGACTGTAACTAGCGTAGACTGTAACTATCACAGACTCTAACTATCACAGACTGTAACTATCACAGACTGTAACAATTACAGACTGTAACTATCACAGACTGTAACTATCACATTGTAACTATCACAGACTGTAACTAGCATAGACTGTAACAATTACAGACTGTAACAATAACAGACTGTAACTATCACATTGTAACTATCACATTGTAACTAGCATAGACTGTAACTATCACAGACTGTTACTATCACAGACTCTAACTATCACAGATTGTAACTATCACAGACTGTAAATATCACATATTGTAACTATCACAGACTGTAACTATCACAGACTGTAACTATCACAGACTGTAACTATTACAGACTGTAACTATCACAGACTGTTACTAGCACAGACTGTAACTATCACAGACTGTAACTATCACAGACTGTAACGATCACAGACTGTAACTATCACATACTGTAACTATCACAGACTGTTACTAGCACAGACTGTAACTATCACAGACTGTAACTATCACAGACTGTAACTATCACAGACAGTTACTATCACAGACTGTAACTATCACAGACTGTAACTATCACAGACTGTTACAAGCACAGACTGTAACTATCACAGACTGTACTATCACAGACTGTAACTATCACAGACTGTAACGATCACAGACTGTAACTATCACAGACTGTAACTATCACAGACTGTTACTAGCACAGACTGTTACTATCACAGATTGTAACTATCACAGACTGTAACGATCACAGACTGTAACTATCACAGACTGTAACTTAAATTATCTCCACTTTAAACACTCTCCTGAACTTGTCATTTTAAATCATCTCTAATTCCAGTGATGCGAACATTCTGAAAATATCATCTTCTTAAGAAATGCATTATGTAAAACAATGTCTTTTTCCATACATATATTGTATCATCTTCTTATATAGTATCATGTTCTTTTGAAATATGTATTTCGTGTAAAATGCCATATCATTAATTCAATATTTTTTATATTTGATAAATATTTAGGGACATAAAGTGTGAAAACATTTTACTGGATGACAAATCGAACGTAAAGCTGACAGGTAAAATTATTCTTTATTCGACTATAGTAGAAGAAAGGATAAAGTTTATTTCTTCGAATTTTGAAACAGAGTTTCATGACTTCATTATTCAAGGAGTTAATATTAACGATAACTAACTTCGAAAATGACGGGTTTTGATTTTTTCAGATTTTGGGTTTTCTTGTCCTTTTGATGAGGAGTCGTCTTTGTTGAAAACATCATGTGGATCCTACGCTTACACGGCACCGGAAGTGATCAGAAGTAAACCATATGACGGATTCAAGTCGGATATTTGGAGTTTGTAAGTACCGATTGTTTTATTACAATACACATACAATTTGGACATAATGTGTTCCCTTACACTTCAATTTTCTGTTATATTTTAGCCGTTTTCTAGAAAATATAGAATTTTCTCGATGTTCTTTTTTTTTGTGGGGGGGGGGGCTGTATTTCGATGTAACAGGTAACAGTCTTTCTTTCAATTTGGGCATCTGTCAATCCTCTATTAGGTCAGTTGGCTGTACTGATGTTACATATTTTACGGGGAACTCATTCACCAACTGATCATTGCAGAGTATTCTCGCCAAGTTGTTCTCCTTTGTGGTACATTGCTATCGAAAATAGTGTCGTAATTTATGCCTGCTTATCCTTCCAATACAAATATGTTATCAAGTAAGAAATAGAGAAAATAAAAACAAAAACAAATGAGCCTCTTTGACGAAAAAAAAATCAGTGGTACACCAGTGATCATCATGAAGACAGAATGATAGAACATAATCAATATATGAACTGCTATCATTATATCGTGATTTCAATGTCGTATTACAGGGGCATCATTCTGTTTGCTATGGTCAATGGACGACTTCCGTTCAACGACAATCAAATAGTAGATATGGAGGAAGAGATGAAAATGCAGAGGCTGAGATTCGAACGCTCTGTCTCCTTCGGTGAGTGTTTGACAAAGAGAGAGCGTGAATGATAGTCCTGCTTACAAGACTCCGTTATACTGCTGACGCCGTCGCGTCTCGCAGCGAGGATATATTTCATAGAACTATACAATTTAATGCATTGAAACACGCAGATCTAGCATATTTGATTATAATGGACTTAGAAATTGGTAAATTGAAGCAAAAAATACGAAAAAGAAAACAAAACAAATTTAAACTTCATTGAATAAAATGGTAATTTCTGTTTTGCGTAGTCTTTCAGTTGATATCTGCCTGTTTTGTCCGTCATCCCGTTTTTTTACGGGCTATTAGGTGAACTGTGTATTAGAAGCATCTACAATTATATGTATTCCATTTCAGACTGCATCGTGTTGGTTAGGAAATTATTACAATATAACCCCACCCAGAGACCGACCCTCACGGACGTCATGAACGACACGTGGTTTACAGGCAAGAAGCCCATCCCCCGTCAACTCAATGCTCCTAAATGGACGGTAAGCCATCATGCTTTCTATGTCAAAAATAAATTAAGGTATACATGAGTTAGCGTTGCCATGTAATATGATTTTTAGAATTATTTTTAAAATTCCTATGCTTCTTTTCCCTTCTCATCCTTTATTTTTTCCTAAGCCTTTTCTCTCTCTCTGATGTTATCTTTGTCTTTCTAAATCCCGTCAAGATTACTTACTTCATATCTTTATGAGATTCGGAAATAAAACACCAAAGTTTAATTAAGATATCATTCTTTTAAATTAATCATAATTGAAAATCCACTTGTCACAGTGTTCAACGCAAGGTAAACAAGGACCGGAAGACAGAAAATCCGTAAAACAGGAACCGGAAACAAAGTCTCCACGCAAGTCTGAACCGATCTGTTACAAGACGTCGCCAACAAAGGCGGTTACCACGGTAACAGGAATGGTAACAGTGAACCAGCAAGCAGGAGAAACAGTAACTCTGAAAAGTAGAGGGAGACCAAGTAAGTAGGAATATACTACGTTATCTACCATCATACAGAAACACATTCATACTTCATAATTTGAAGCCTGCAAACTTTTATTAATTACAGAAGTCGCATTAATTAATCGTATCGTTATAAAATAAGAATATACGCTAATATGAATGATGAACATCTTAATTTTAAAATAATTATTCAATTTTTTTCCCTGATGGGGTGGTCGGTGTCTTGCATGCATCGATGACGTTCATATGTTTCTTTTCATAATTCAGACTTGCGTTACGTCGGTCCAAACAGGCCAAACACGTGGCCGAGATCTACCAAGGAAACGCCCACTTCTTCACCGGAATCCCCTCCCCGACCGGTACAGAAAACATCACAGAAAAATACATGTAAAAACCAAAACTATACCGGACCAGATATCCGTAGAATAGCCCAGCTTTTGAAGGAGAGGGTCACTCAACATAACGACAAACCGCTGGTTCAGCAGACTGGGATATCTAAACAGGTCCCTCTTTGGCTTATACAGAAAGTAAGTGAGGATCAATTTTTTATATACCATCTTCATTTTTGAAGGCTTTTATGATAAAACTTTAAAAGATATATAACGAATGACGTAACAAAGAATTAATTAAAATTCTTCAAAGATTTTAGAGTCCGAATCCGATAAAATAGGAGAAAGTAAAGATGAAGTGAAGAGAGAAGAACACGCTGACACTAAAAACGAAAACTCTGAGAGTCCAAAGCCATGTTACGCATGCCCAGCTTGTTCTGCCGCGTGTGAGAGTTCCCGGGCATCTCCGTCACGGAGAGTTGTCTCTCCGTATAAACCCAGAAGACATCAAAACTTCATCAAGTCTAGGAAAGAACAAACTTCTCCCAGAAGGACGCCGAATTCTCCCGTTAGGAAATATTTATCACCAAGGTCCAGGCCTGATGCAAGTCCGTCACCAACTAAACACGTACACGTGCATGCACCTCACCCTCAGCGTCCGTTAACGACTCGTAATTCCGAAGTTAAGTCAGCTGCATCAACCAAAACATCGGCGACGTCTAATGTTTCCACGGCGTCTTCAAGACAGACATGCGCTGTGAAGAAAGTAGTTAGTTCTCATTATAGATTCTTTTTCATTTCATCACTTCATTCTCTTGTCTTTCTTATGTCATTGTTATGTATACAATGAAGATATTATGTTACCCCAGCATTTATAAATGATTTACAATTTTAATAACTTTCATTTCTTAATATTTTGCTTGAATTTCGTTTCTTGCAATTTCATTTATTAATCCTCTGCAAACTATAATAGTGTCATAATTATGAACTGAATGGACAATTTGTAGTTAAATTTTAATTAAGGTTACCTCTCTTCCGGTATCATGCTTTTCACTTTTTATTTGGAACAAAGCTGCTTCCTATATTATAAATAGGACGGGAATGGGAGTAAAATAATTTTATATTTGATTGAAAAACCACAATTTTTTCATATTATGAAAATTTCAGGCCCCGGAAGTGCCCAAGGGTCCTGTCGTCTGTAAATCAGCAAAACCGCGACGAGTTGCGCGTGCTCCAGAACAGACACCAGCAGAGCGCGCCAAATCCTGCCGGGAACGTCTGATGGAAATGTACGGACATCGCCTCCGGATCTGTGATGGGCAGTGAGTATCCATGCTATAAACAAGTTATTCCTACGAAAACAATTTAACAAAAAAAAGTAGTTCTTTCAAATATGCTTGGCAAGTGAAAAGCAAAAAGAAAAATCAATCTGAAAACAAGTCAACAATCCAAATACAGCTGACACTCGTTATCTCGAAGTCGATGGGCCCACTGAAAATACTTCGACATAAGCGGAGTTCGAGATAAACGTCAGTCGAATTTACTCTATGTTTTGGAATACATTGAACCACCTATAAGGCTTAAAAAATCGTTTTGCTTTTGTATTTTATACAATAGATATCGGAGATTAAAAGGCTACTCGTGTTGACAATGCAAACAAGCATTTTATTTCACAACGTAGAAATGATTCTAGAAGTGTCATGAACGTATTCTTAACACTGAAATTTTACGAAGAGGCGCATTGAGAACGTCAGATATGATATTTTTATTCTTTGTGTGCCCCCCCCCTTTCCGCACCGATCGCCTCGGACCTGATATAATACCAGATTGGTTGTCTTATCAATCTGTCATGTGCCGTTGACCTTCAAGAGTTTTTGATCATTGTATCATCAAATTACAATGAAGACATTGTTCGCACGCTATTTAATTTTTCGTCTGCTAGATTTCAATGTCGCACATGTCTTCATTCTTCGCTTAAATTAACTCGTGTGCAATCAAGTCTTAGTGTATGAAATTTTATGTATGGATTATTTTGTAGATTATCAGTATCGTGTATTGTTGCTCAAATTGCTTTATTTCAGTTACGACGAATCTTGCCAATTTTGTTTTTTTTCGCTTCTGATAAGAATTTCGACATAACAAACAAGGCAATTTTAATGAATGAAACCTGCATATATCATTGATTCCGCAATGATGTTATTATCTAATTAACTGTTATCCTCCTTAATTTGTTGATGTCACGGTCGATCAAACAACGGCGATTCACTCAACCTGCGTTACCGGTACCTATAATTTTTTTATACAAACATTAGGACTTCGATTTAACGAGTATAAAATGCATGAGGAAAGTGACTTGGGACTTAAAAATTCGAGATAAGCGAAATTTCGAGATAACCGATTTCGAGTTATCCGAAGTTGGTTAGAATATGAAAGAAAAAAGTTGGGACCGCTGCTCGACTTCGAGATAAACGAGATAACCGAGTTTGAGATAACGAATGTCAGCTGTACATTAATTGATTCGCCAATTTCAAATTATTCGACCTTTATTTCAGACCGCTTCCACCGCTTTATGGACAGACTTGTTCTTTTGTTGAGAAGTCGTATAATAATGCCGCTAAAACATACATGCAGAATCTCACCTCCAATGGAAAGAGTTCAGAAGTAAATCAGAAACGTCCACAGCAATCAGCTGTCACCGGAACGGCGCATGCGCGACCAGCAGGATCGCCAAAACATAAAATCGTTATACACTGTCCATAACTAGTTCATCTCTGTCCATTTATCTTCAATAACATTAATATTTGAATAAATAAAATTGATTCAAATAAGTATACGAGTGTGTATCTTTCTATTAGGCATCGGCCATTGTCTATTGTATGAATATTTTGCGTATTAATAATTAAAGTCAAGATGTTTCCAAGAAAGGAGGGGGTCTCCAACCATATTCGGTTACGCACCCACAACATCAAGAGACGCAGAAGACATAAAAACATTTTCAAGATACAAAAGACATTTTCCAACATTGAACAGAAGAGCTACACATAATCAAAGTTTGGTACGTTTATCCCCTCGCAACATAGTTGCAGGGGGATATATAGTAACACAGTGGTTCGTGTGATGGTACATTATTTCTAAATGAGATAACTAATTGAAGAAAGACTCGGTAATTTAAAAATAGCAACGCCAACGCTGCAAGATAGGCCCGTCGGGGTATTAATTTCTCATAAATAATTTTGTGAATGTAATTATGTCAGTTTTAGCCTCAAAATGACTTGACCTTCACACATAATCAATTAACATAATTAAGAGACAAAAAAAGAGAAGAAAATTTGGACGAATATGAGAGAAAACGCCATTGTGTTGTTTTTCAGGTGTACAAAGTTTGAATCAAAGATAGTATTTAAATAAATTGTCAAAATAAAACTTTTTGAAAGAAAAATACCCGTTATTTTCAGCCACAAAATGACATTGACCTTTGACCCCTAACTTTAATAAAACGTTAGGTTCTTGTCAAGCCACATCGTAAATGTGAATGTCCTAAGGTTGAGAGTCATTCTAAGTGCAAGTTTAATAACTCTACAAAAAGTCAATTGATCACGAACTAAAACTGGATCTGTAATTCATTATTATGACGGTGTATACCAAGTTTCAATTAAATACTTGCAAAGGCTGCGAAAAAAAGTCCAGAAAACTGTAGAATTGTTTAAAGATTCTAAGTTCAAGGGCCATAACCCTGCTAAAAATAGGTCAACTGTTCAGAGCCTTGAATAAAATTTTGAAGGCATATACTAAGTTTCAATTCAATTGCTTGAAAGACTTGATGATACTTCCTTATGACAAATATGGATAATGACTATATCCCTGTATACAGCACAAAATCGATAATTCAGAAAATTAAAAACCGAAGGCATACAAAATCAGGATAAAACAGGAACCAAAGCAAACAAACAAAAACCTCCACCACATGAAAAGAAGCGAACTCCCGATATGGGAGTGAGATTAGGTGCCCAGGAAGAGTAAGCATCTCCTGCTTGCATGCAACACCCGCCGCTTCAATTCGGTAGAACTGTCACATCCGGTTACTTCCATTTCGGAAGACATAGAGTACAATCTTTGGTTGGATGGTTCAAATGGTCTGTGACAGAATATCATCCACCATTCTGGAGAGTGGGACATCATATTGTATGACGAATTCCCCATATCGACCGTAGAACTTCCTCAGTGACTATGTAAGTCGGTCACAAACATATCCCTGACTGAGAAGCTTATCTGAAAGACGCCTAGCTCTCAGAACAAAATCTGTATATTTGGCATAGCGTATCAACTGAGATATGAACACGCCATAAGCAGGCGATGAAGGGATGTTGCTACTCAGAAAAGGAAAGTTTGTAATGCTGAAATTGAAGTCGTCACGTTTGTCATAGAGTGAGGTATTCATGTGACCATCAGTGTCGTAGGACAACATTATGTCCAAATAGGATGCTGAATTATTTGTCTCTGTAGTTTCTTTGACTTCAAGCTCTGAAGGTAGATAATGCTCAGGTAATCAGCGAATTTTGGATTATTGATGGACAACACATCGTCTATGTATCTGTAAGTGAAGTTGAAGTCAGAAGCTAAGTATTATTTAATAGTGATTTAGAAAAAGTTCATGATTGAATATAAATTTTTCATCTTAGTTAATGCATGCGGCCATTGCTAATTTAATAGAAATATGTAGTCTTTGCGTCAATTTCGCGGAATATGACCTATTTTGGTGTAAATCTATTGACAAACGCAACGTTTACGAAAGAAACATCCTTGATTCAGGAGAGAACCTTACTAAATGTCAAATCACAGTTAAAAAATCTATAAATTGAAAATGTTCAAATAAACCAGAAGGCGCTACTAAAATGAATTTGAAAATCACTTTAGATGGAAGCATATCTGATGAGTATTTTTAAAATATCCGAAACACGTGTCTGGTGCATAATAAATTGGTTTGAGATTTTCGTCGGAAGGTATAGAGTTTGAACACTTCCGTATTATTAAATAAACTAAATAAACACTTTTTTTCCTGTTGCAGTGTAGATCAGTTAAACTCGTTCTCTGTGATTTTGATGTTTCTAAAATGTAATTTAATCACTTCTACTGGGCGGGAAAACGTTGAAATAATTGTGGACGTATTTGAAAAGAACACTAGACGGTGGGGCAGAAAAGGAGGACGTGGAACTAGACACACTCTCCGAATGGATGAAATCAATCGGAGAATTTCTTAGAAGAGTAGAGCGTTTTCGACACTCAGTTAAAAACAGACACGAGTCAATTTTTTAAGACCCTGATTTTGCCAATGAACTTTCTGACCTCCATGAAAAATTTATCATTGTTGAAAAAGCGGCAAACAATTTGACTTCCGTTTGCAAGTCGTGTTATTTTAAATGCCTGAGAAAGGAACTAGGACTACATTCAGCACCTGGAAATCCAACCCACACACTTACAATGGCACATATGGACAATGAACATATCCCAATACAAAGTACAAAATCGATAATTGAGGATATCACAAACCGGAGGCATACGAAATCAGGATAAAACAGGAACCAAAGGAAACAAACAAGAACCTCCACCACATGAAAAGAAGCGAACTCCCATTTAGGAGTGAAACCAGGTGCCCATGAAGAGTAAGCATCTCCTGCTTGCATGCAACACCCGTCGCTTCAATTCGGCAGAAATATCACATCCGGATACTTCCATTTCGGAAGATATAAGTATAGCCTGTGGTTGAAGCTTATCTGTACCTGAAATACTTGACAACCACAAATCTGTTCTTGAGTCCTTCGGTATTCATACTGATGACTCTGATCTTGAACTATAACGTATAGCTATTGGATTACAAAAATCCTTACAAACACCGGTTCATTGCAGGTTCGTCCAGGTGCTCCACAAAACATCTTTCAATTTTGCTTACGAAAATATTACTCGCATCAAGCAAGATCTTCAAACATACTGCGATACAGCATATTCCAGAAATGGAATCAATCAGAAGTGGACCCTAAATAATTCTAAGGAACTTTTGGAACATTTAAAAGCCCCCAATTTCAATCATATTACCAGCATACACTCTTTCGACTTCTCCACTCTCTACATTACCATTCCACACCAAAAGCTCAAATACAGACCGGACATATTATTCGCAAAACCTTTCTTTCAAAAAATAGGAACAGATTATACAAATACCTTGTCAAAGGGCTGGGGGGATACTAATTTCATGAAGGAGCACTCTGATTCAAACAAAACGTATACCGAAGACTACTAGTATATCACGCGGATGCTTGAGGTTTTGATTGACAACATTTTTTGTGGTGTTTGGAGGAACCGTACTCCAGCAAATAGTTGGTAACCCAATGGGTACAACCAATTGCGTCCCACTGCTTGCGGACCTTTTTTAATATTTATACAAAGCTGACTTCACCCAGACCTTGCCCTCGACTGGGCTAAAGCACCTCACATCTTTAGATACATAGATGACGTGTTGTCCACCAATAGTCCTAACATTAAGGATAATCTACATGAAATCTATCCTCATGAACTAAGGATCAAGGAAACAACCGAGAGAGACAGATCCGCTTTATACTTGGATATACTTAGAACTATCTTTCGACGCAAACGGCCATTTGAGCACTTCGCTGTATGACAAGCATAATGATTTCAGCTTCCACACTTTCCTTTCATGAGTAACAACATTCCGTCTTCTCCTGTTTATGGCGTTTTTGTTTCCAATCTGATACGGTACGCCAAAGCAAGATTTCATCGTTAGAGCCACACGGCTTGCATTTGAGCTACTTGTTCAGGGTTATATTCATATTCCACAACGGCTGAAATAATCATTGAGGAAGTTCATCGGTCGCTACGGGGATATAATAATTAAAAGCATATCAGATCCACTTTCCAGAATGATCAGTGACATTCAGGAGTGTGATTGGATGGCTGTCATTCATCATACTTACCTAATTTGTATATCAATATGTACATCGATACAATCACCGAATTTGATAAGTTTCCGTGGAGCTGTTGCGACGGGTGTAATCAGGAGACGCTGACTATCCCCGGGTACCTGGTGTCACTTCGGAATGTTATTCATTCCGATGTTTGCAGCCGTTCTTATAGAAGTTCTAATGATTTTACATTGCCTTCCCGACTTTTGAGACTGAATAACTTATAGGTACTTCTTTAATGTTTAATCTTCCATGCAGCTCTGTCTCTTGAAAGAAGCTTTGTTTTGGCACTTTATGAATAAGACGTTTAGGTATCATTTTGCTTTTTCTGAAAATAAACAACAAATGGATATTTTCCATTATTTCAAAAGCAAAACAAGGAATAAAAAGATGACAATGGCAGGTATCGAAATTGTTTTTTTTTTTTCTACCAAAGCACTCTGGTTGGTCACGTGCAAATTCCATGAATAGCGAATTATACCACAGTCATTTCCGTTATTTTCATTTTTGCTAAAAATTATCCTATTTTTTGTACGAACATCGCAAACACAGCTATATTATTTACGGAGTCAAAGATAAGGTACCGGTATTCTAACTTTGGTAAATTCTTCATATGTTCAAAACTTGGACTTGACATCGCATCACGTATGTCTAAATGTTGATGTGATAAGAAATATGATAGACAAAAGCGAATTAAAGGTTTAGGAATTTTTTTTATCAAATGTATTGAAAGTATCGATAATCATCATTCGTGTATCGATACGTATTAAAAATGTCAAAATATCGATACTCTCCAATATCAATATACAGCACTACTGAATCGACCCTACAGGAAATTTGGAGCCGCACACTATCTGCAAATTGCACAAATTTAATTTTAAAAATATACAACCAGAGGGCATTCCTAAATAAAATATGGCTATGTCTAAAATCACTTCGGATGGAAGCATTACTGATGAGGATTTAATATCCGAAACGCATGTCTGATGCATTATAAATTGATTTGAAATTTTCCTCGGAAGGTATAGGGTACAGGTATTTAGGTATGTAGGAACACTTCCATATTATTAAGAAAGCGCTGGTACAAGGCTGAAGATTGGTCAAGTACCGTGCCGAGTGTCTGTTTGATGACATCATATTATATCTACGTTACAAAAGGCGTTTTATGATTCTGACGCATTTTCGATGGATATTCTGTCCACCCTTGATCATTTTGATTGTTAAACGTCTTCAAATTCAATAGCATCATTTAAGAACAGATAAATTTGCAGCATGGACCAGACATGCACGTTTCGGGTACTTAACCCTCGTCATTGATCCTCAACCTAAACAATGTAATATATAATTTTATTATAATAAGGCAACATCAAGTTTTTTCTTTGTTAAGCGTCAGCGGGCGGGTATGTTTTCAGGGTATTGTTGGCAAAAATAAACAGTCTATTTACTTTTTTTAAGGCAGAAGTGTAGTCTCAACAATTTTAATTGGATATTTAGTCTAACAAAGGCTAGGTAACATGAAAATTAAATAAACTGATACAAAAGGATTATTTCGTGAAACTTCCTTTGCTTCCCTACCACGAAATGCTGTTCTCTTTGCTATTTCATACGTTTTGTTAAGATTTAACGGAAAGGTTTATCAGTTTCCATTTCTTGACCTGATACTTAAAGAAGAAAAAAAAAACAGGTATGGCCTCATCGATAGAGAAAGTAGTAAAGGAAAATGTATGGTTTGTGTTACTCCGGGTATCAATGTTATACGTCTTCAAATTCATATCATAATTTAATTAATCTGCAGTCTTGTACCAGCGCATTTTTAAAACTTGCACTCTGACTGGCATTGACCTGTCCAAACCTCTTTAGAGAAGACAGGGCTCCGACCACCTGTCCTCTCTGAATATCAGTCAGACTCTTCGGGTGATAACATACATGAGCTCGCTACAGTTGGCAGAGCACGGATTGTAATAATTATCCCTTCTTTTTATATCCATTTACATATTCATCTGTGTTAATTGGGCCCCTGCGTTTTGCGGTCTTCTTTCTGTGTGGTCATCTAACAATGAGGAGGTTGTTTTACATCACAATCGTACGTTCTTCGAGACCTTTGGGTAATCGGGAAAGTGGAAGGGTTGTGCGTACGTAATCCAGGATAACCACACCCTCTGCTATTTTCGTGGCAGATGACCGACCTAAATCGGCACCGCTTGTCCATTGGTCTCGTTAGTTTATATGTGGTCTTTTGTGTTTGATGTTTCTGTGTTGTGCGTTGATGTTCCATGTCCCTATTGCGTCTCTTTTTGTGCGTGAGTTTTCGCATTGGTTGTTTTGTGGTTTTGCTGTGGGTGCTGCAACCTGGTGTTGTTGGAGATCCCCTCTTTTGTTAATTAAGAACAGATAGATTTGCAGCATTGACCAGACCCTCGTCAGTGATCCTCAATCTTAAGAATGTAGTATTGCCAAAGAGTGTGAAAATAATTATGTCCAAAATTTACCGAAAGAAATAGCAGGATGGATGGGATATGATGCCACAAGTCATGTTTTAAAAATTTCAAGGAATTTGGGTAACAGACATTTTTGTGTGCGTTGAAAAGACGATCAACCGAAGTTGATCGAACTTGGCTTCTTTAGCCCTCGGGGACTCCTGGTCCACCAGTTGAAGGTTTGACAAAAAATATGGAAAGTCGTAGCAGGCTGGGTAGGATATGATGTCACAGTCCAACTTTTCAGAAATTTCGAAAAAAAAAATAGAATAGAAATTTTCGAATGCGTTTGAAGAAATTAAATCGGAGATGGTTTTTACCTGTTTCGGTTGGTTGATTTTAGAGAACTATCAAAATTGCTCTTGTAACATAATGCATAAAGTAAACATATATACGAATTAATTCATTTCTTAAAGAATATATTTTGCAGTCGCATTTGTTGTTTTCCTTTTATGAGTGAACACTTACACATATTAAGTTTAAGTACGAGAAGTTAAAAGGAGCGAATAGATTTAACTCAAAATGTCAACAAGCTGATCAAAAAATAGAAACAGTTGAAGGACGATTAAGTTAAGTTTGTCTATGACTTTACTTTTTCATGGTCGTGTTTGTAACATCTAAATTTGGAGAATATGAACAAATCTTTTAATAAGGAACTTTTCTTTCTGAAAAAAATATGGTTGTATTCAGTGAGTTTCCATGTGACTGATTCCCGTTTGTGAAATTGAAAGAGGAAGTTGTTTTTGTTTATTTCAAAATACCATACAAATAAGTGAATAATGAACTTTTACACTGTTTTTGTACCATGGATAACTTTGAAGGAAATAAGATGAACCGTTTGAATGAAGCTCGTTACGGAAGAATGTGTTTGTTAGTTCTAAACATCTGCCCCTTCACACTGAGACATGTGATAACTGATCTCTACAAACGTAATGGATCTCTCAGTCTGCAGGACTTCTTGGAGAAACACAAACATGATTTCTTTCATTTTTTGCCCAGAAAATGTTGTTGTGGGTCACAAAGCAGGATGACTCTTATGAATAGATCCCAATGGAATCAGCTTTTTATCAAAACTTCATCAAAATGTCATACGGGAAATTCGACTGACTGTCCTTGTACGTATATGGCTCAGTCCGGCATCTCTCCCGAAGTCTTTGACGTATCATTATGCTGCCTTATATTAAAGCGTATCTTTTCTGGAACCAACATGCCGTTAGTAGACACAATACGCGAGATTCGGAACAATCTGATCCACGCGTCAAATGCCTCCCTGGATCAGCATACCTACCTTGGATACTGGACAAAGGTAAAAGACGCTATATTCGACCTTGCCAATAGTGTAGGACCTCAAATCCTCGAGGATACACAGAGTATGGTACAGGAGCTTGAACAGAGAGTGATGGATGCTTGTGAACTAGGCGAGCTGCTGCGGATTTTGACAATTGACCCGAAAAGAATTCTTGAATTTGAGGAGGTATGAATATTTAATAAAATATCCATTAACACCTCATATTAACATTCATTTGTGTAAAATTTACATTGCAAATTATAGGGGTGTAACCGCGATGGCTCGATTTGAACAATGAGGTTTTATTACATGAATGGGAAATTCCTCCTTTTGTGATTGACTAAAATAGCTGCTCGGTGAAACAAAGGGTGGATCTTCAACAACAATAGGTTGCAGCATCCACAGAAAAACTCCAAAACATCCAATGCCAAAAACACAGAGCACACACGCCCAGAAAGACACACAAAAGGGACAAGAAACACCAACTCACAACATAGAAACATCAAACACAAAAGACTACACATAAAACAACAAGACAA
Organism: Pinctada imbricata; assembly: GCA_033119305.1. NCBI lineage: Eukaryota > Metazoa > Mollusca > Bivalvia > Pterioida > Pteriidae > Pinctada > Pinctada imbricata. The sequence goes on along the minus strand of VSWD01000014.1, from coordinate 17,624,067 downwards.
ATGGGCAGCTGGTACCGAACCCAGACAGCCATTCGCCACGCAAGTAGCAGACGGTGTGGCCATCCGGTCCACGTGCGCACAAACCTCAACTTTTCCGATTACCCATATTCTCGAAGAACGTTCAATTGTGGTGCAAAACAACCCCCTACTGCAAGATGAACATACAAGAGACAGTATGACGCCGGGGCCCAAGAAACACACAGACGTATTTGTAAATGTAAATGAAAAACAGAAGGCACATGAAACACAGCCCATGCTCTTCCAGCTGCAGCGAGCCCACGCATGCGACCATCCGGCAATTCTGTCTACCTTTGATCCTTCCTGATTTACCGATTATGTCACCAAATATTCGAGCTGCGAAACACCCAATGTCTCACATCCCGCTGCCTGCATGGGTCCGAATTTCGTGAAACGCTCAAACGTTAATCCTGGGAAGATATAATATTCCAACAGCTCTGCATGTGCTTAAATTAGATCAGAGAGGCTCTTGTAGTCTGAAAGTAGTGTTTGAATAATCTATATAGTCGATTTTGAAACTTTATGTAATGAAGTTATTATTTTACCTTTACCTCGGTAAATACATTTGGTTTAGCTCCCCTCGGAGACAAAGGAAGGGAGGAGATCATCAACCGCAAAACACCAAAACACCCGATACAAAAACACAAAAAAAACGAGTACAGCAGTATGAGACGGAAAAGAGACATACGACATGTAAACATCAAACACAAGAGACTACACATAAACCGACGAGACCAATGGGCAACCGGAGCTGACTTTGGACGGCCATTTGTCACGCAAGTAGCAAATGGTGTGGTTATCCTGGATTACGTGCGCACAACCCTCCCACTTCTCCAATTACCCAGAGGTCTCGAAGAACGTACAATTGTGGTGTAAAACAACCTCCTCACTGTAAGATCACCTCACACAAATAAGACCGCAAAACGTTGAGGCCCCAGAAACACAGATGAATATGTAAATGGATATAAAAAGAGGGCATGCGTAATACAGTTCGTGCTCTGCCGGCTGTAGCGAGCTCATGTATGTAATCACCCGAGGAGTTCGACTGACATTCACCTTTCCTTTAAACGTCATTTAAGTGGGAAAAAATTGAGTTTGAATATATCTAATAACTGTCTAATTGGAATGCTATTACGCGCATTATGAAACATGATTCCTGGATCCATTGTAGGTTGTCACAGAATAATCACATTCCAATTAGACATTTATTGTATGATGATCCACAATGATCCCTTTGCATCCATTGTAGTTCTTGTTATCCACTTGCAATTTTAAAACACACATACATTTTCATATGATATTGCTCTACAGTGATGACAAATATGGATAATGACCATATCCCAATACACAGTACAAAATCGATAATTCAGAAAATCATAAACCGAAGGAATACAAAATCAGGATAAAATAAGAACCAAAGCAAACTAAGAAAAACCTCAACCATATGAAAAGAAGCGAACTCTCAAAATTGGAGTGAGACCAGGTGCTAAGAAAGAGTAAGCATCTCCTGCTTGCATGCCACACCCGTCACTTCAATTCGGTAGAATTGTCACATCCGGTTACTTGTCATGAAATGTTTATGAATTAAGTTGATATAGATGACATTGCAGTGATTGTAGTGTAACACTCTCGCTTATAAAGATGACCAGCAGATATAACAAATAAACCATCTTGTTGTTAAGAGATAATAACATGATATTTTGAAATTAGACAGGTGTTCATCATACAATAACACATCGCATTCTATATTGCAATGCTTAATGTATGTGGAAAGACATTTTCCATTTTTAAAAGTACAGATGACATAAATTTATATGTTTTGAGTGAAAGGTAACCTTCTTCATTATTGTCGTTTTTAGCAAGTCACTGTTCTTGAGGACCGATTAGAAAAAAACGATCTCAAATTTGAAACGAAAAAGAACGAGGAGAGTTATTCAAAAGTGCAACTTATAGGTAAGTGCTGTATAAAGAAGGTATGTCTCGTTGATAAATTTTTAATTATCATATTTTAGGATAAATATGATGTCTGATTTTAAAGTATACGTTAAAACATTTTTATTATTCAATTCAAGTTTGAAAGTATATAGGGTTCTCTTGCTGTCAGTTCGTCAATTATTTAGATTTGAAATTATTTCATATCGTGAAAACTAAAGATTACATGTATATGATTTCAGAAGTTTAAATTTCATTCTAAAGAGGAGCAATAAAGTCATTCTTCAGTCACTTGATATGATGCAACACGTAAATGTTTCGATATGATGTTTTCACTTTTTCGTGTTTATCTTTTCTAGATGATATTCATCATGCACAGTCTTGTGTAAAAACCAAAGACATTGAAGAATCCGAAAGATTACATACAGATTTACTTTATGTAACAGTCGCCATTAATTATCTTCACCCCCGAGTCAATGAAGGTATTGATTAGAGATTCAAAGTAAATTGTAGAAAATATTTTTAAAATCCTGTTGATAGAGCTCTGACGGAATGTCGTGAAATTCTTGAAGAGCTCGAAAAACAGGGTCATATAAGAGTTGGAGAATACGATGACCTGAAAAAAAATGGTTGGTTTCAATGTCCCTCTAGTTGAAGAGATTGAAGATGTCGAAAAGAAAATGGGGAAGATACATCAAAGGAAGACTCAAACATCCACAGTGCCTACTAGAACTATAATGCCAACTCATATCGAAGGTAACTTTTCGCATGTTTTAAATAAACATTTAAGAAGTACCTATTTCACTTTTTAAAGAGGCACTATCTAGATTTCTATTTTGCTTTCTAAATGTTGTTCTCTTTGATTATATGATAATGGCTTTTTGTCCTATTCATTAAGTTGATTTATAATCTCTCAATCTTCGGGTATCTATTTTGTTTAACAACTTATATAACTTTTTTCTATATCGTTTTAGATCTTATTGTGAGACTGGACTTCTGTGACATTGTTCCTTTGGTGAACGAAGAATACAACGCTGTTACAAAAGACCTCAACAGAATAAGTTGCCAACTAGCAATGACAGGATATCATCTAATACACGATTCTCCAGACATTCTGAAGGAATTCAACAAGTTTCATGACAACTGTAAAGATTTTAATATGATGATTGACGAGTCTGCTAGAATACTAAGACTCTTTTACTATTTTGACAATGAGGACACAACTGGACATGGAAAAGAATTGATAAAACTTGCAGAAAACGGTAAAGAGATAATCAAAGATGATCCTGATAAATTCGAGATCTTTAAAGACAAATGGAGAAGATTCAACGAACTGCTAAAGCAAGTCATATCGTTCAATATGTGGTTAAATGAAAAAGGTGCAACAATCACAAAACAATGTGTTGGATCTATTGTTCTTTCCCTGAAATTTGATCGCAGCGAAAACCTTCATTCATTTATTGATGAATACAAAGATGGTGTTTTGCTACAAGAGCTGCAAAGAATTCTCGTGACGAAAGATTTCTTAAAATCCTTCAACCTTCGGTCAGCAAAAGTGAATATTTCACTCGAACAGAGGGCATTTTCTCCCTGGTAGTGCATATATGTCGTTCTCTGAATAGTTGATATCATGCTAAGGTCGTAGATGCTTTCGATCAATTTGATAGATTTAAAACTTAGGCTACCGATTTTAGGAAAAGTTATCTTTAATAAGCAATAGAAATTGGTACAAAAAGTCCCAAGATTTAAATATTAGACCGACGAAAGAATACAATACAATACATCACTACTTTATTTATCAAAATACAAATGCTTAAACCTTAAGATCATCATCAAACTTGGATCTACACATACTAAGGCCAATCCATGAAAATTTTAGATGAAATTTCTAATTTTCTGGCGTTCATATATGGAATAAATTGCCTTCTTCATGCAGACTTTCTAGATAAACATCAAAGAAGTACCTATTTCTTATCAGTCCCCTAACGGCTCGCCGGAGGTTATTTATAGTTTCCACCCCATTTTTCTGTCCGTCACACTTTAGTTTTCCGGACTTTTTTCGCTGTTATTGGATGTATTGAACTTATTTTATCTCCATGTGATACAGATCAACTTTGAGTTTATCTTCGATTAATCCATTTTTACAAGAGTTATGGTCCTTGGATTTAGCAAATTATCATGAAAATTTCAGTTTTCCAGACTTCTCTTCGGTAATAGTAGTAGAAAAATTGACTTTCAGGCCTTCATTAAATCAAAGAGATTATATTGCATACATAGTAATACTGAAGTGTTCTAAGTCTAGACCTTCCGAAGAAAATTTCACACCAATTTATTATGCAAAAGACACGTGTTTCAGTAATAAAATCCTCGCCAGTGATGCTTCCATCCAAAGTGATTTTAAGACACAGCCAAAATTCATTTTAGTGGCGCCCTTTGATGATATTTTTTGAAAATAAATTTGTGCAATTCACAGAGAGTACTCGGCTCCAAATTTTCTGCAGGGTCGAATCAATATCCAAATACAATGTGTGTTCAAAATAGCATAGAAAGGTGCTAAGATGTTAACCTCCTTTAATGATGACAGATATGGATAATGACCATATCCCTGTATACAGCACAAAATCGATAATTCAGAAAATCAGAAACCGAAGGCATACAAAATCATGATAAAACAGAAACCAAAACAAACAAACAAAAACCTCCACCACATGAATAGAGGCCGACTCCCGATATGAGAGTGAGGCCAGGTGCCCAGGAAGAGTAAGCATCTCCTGCTTGCATGCAACACCCGCCGCTTCAATTCGGTAGAACTGTCACATCCGGTAACTTCCATTTCGGAAGACATAGAGTACAATCTTTGGTCGGATGGTTCAAATGGTCTATGACAGAATATCATCCACCATTCTGGAAAGTGGAACATCATAGTGTATGACGATTCCCCATATCGACCATAGAACTTCCTCAGTAATGATGTTAGTCGGTCACAAACGTATCCCTGACTGAGAAGCTTATGTAAAAGACGCCTAGCTCTCAGAACAAAATCCGTTTATTAGGTACATGCTCTGGCATAGCGTATCAACTGAGATATGAACACGCCATAAGCAGGCGATGAAGGGATGTTGCTACTCAGAAAAGGAAAGTTTGTAATGCTGAAATTGAAGTCGTCACGTTTGTCATAGAGTTAGGTGTTCATATGACCCTTAGTGTCGTGGGACAACATTATGTCCAAATAGGATGCTGAATTATTTGTCTCTGTAGTTTCTTTGACTTCAAGCTCCGACGAATAGATACTGGTCAGGTAATCCGCGAAATTTGGATTATTGATGGACAACGCATCGTCTATGTATCTGCAAGTGAAGTTGAAGTCAGAAGCTAAGTATCTTTTTCCTTCAGAGACCAAAGATTGAATGAATTCAGCTTCGTACGAGTAAAGGAAAATGTCGGCAATGAGTGGGGCACAATTGGTCCCCATTGGAATTCCGACAATTTGCTGGAAGACCTTTCCTCCAAACACAACAAAAATGTTGTCGATCAGAAAGTTTAACATCTGAATAATATCAGTTTCAGTGTACTTATTTTCAGAATCGGACTTTTCTTTTACAAAGTAGGTTTTGTCATAGTTAACAACAATAAAGTATTTGCGATTACCGTTCTTACTTGTAATTTTTTTTCGAGTCTCTCTTTCAATTTAGAATGTGGAATTGTAGCGTAAAGTGTGGAAAAATCAAAGGTTTTGATCGAATGGACTCTACTAAAATGAGTGGATTTAAGATGTTCTAAAAGTTCCTTCGAATTCTTTGAAATCCACATCTGGTTGATACCACTGCGAGAATATACTGTCGAACAATATTTTTAAAGCCCAGATTTGATTTCAGATAAAATTTTGGTGAGTAAGATCGATACAGATTTGGTAGAACATTTTAAGGAACCAGATATGAAACGTTGTTTGTACGGATTCTTATGCATTTTAGGTATGCAGTATAAGTATGACAAATCTAAATCTAAATTTTTAGTGTCGAAGCCAAAGGAAGCAAGAGCTGATTTGTGGTTATCTATTATTTCAGAGATTTCGTAGATATTTTTGAAAGAAATGACAAGTTTCTGAAATAGCAAAATGATATTCATGACATCAAATTGATAAACGGCCAAAAACAAAGCTTCTTTCAGTTTGCAACAGGAAACAAGTGTTTATTGAATAAAACAGAAGTGTTCCAACTCTTTACCTTCCGAAGAAAATTTCAAACCAATTTATTATGCACCAGACACGTGCTTAATATCCTTATCATAGCATAGCTTATATCCTTTCATCATTCATACATGTTGTAATAAATATACGTCATACCATTTCTTCTTATTCAACATATAGTTTGTGCTCTAGTATGCCTTTGAATATCTATGTTAGGACAATTTTAAGCAGTGTATATAATGTATATATATGTGAAGTGCAAATTGTTTTCTTAAAATAAAGTATCAAAGTATCATTTATTATTATTTTTCATTAACATTTTTTTCTCTGAAGTAAATATGAATATGGTCGTTCATTCTCGAAATATTTAAAACGGAATTTATAACAAAGCAATAAAACAATTATCTACTTGGAATTCGGGCAACATATAATTTGTTGGATCCGAAGACAAAATGTTGCCCTAGACTGAAGGCCAAGGGCTAAATTTTGTATGAGTATCCACCGCATAGTCAATGATTGTATGCTTTGAGAAAAAATACAAACCTGAATAACAAGTCTGAGAAAAATTTCAAAACTACTTGTATCACATACTTTGATTAAATATATCTATATTAGAGAAGAATGGAGGGGATTTCCAACAATACTCGGTTGCAGCACCCACAGCAAAATTGTAAAACACCCAATGCAAAAACACGTTTAGTAGACTGTAAATCACGTTTATTAGACTGTAACACAATTTGATGTATCTAGGTACGCAAATGAACTTAATCCGGAAAAAAGGTAATTTCCGGAGCGAGAGATTAACATTTGTCAGAGATAAGGCCAACAACGCTCTGTCGCAGCAGTCACATCAAAAGACCAAAACACCCCTCGCATAACAACCAGAACAGAAATACACAATACGGGACAAGGGACACCAAGACACAACATAGAAAAATTAATCACATCCGACTACAGTTAACCAGTAGCAAATGGTGAAGTTATCCGGATTAAGTGCACACAACCTTCCTACTTTTCCGGTCACCCAGATGTCTCGAAGAACGCACAATAGTGGTGTAAAACGATGTGCATTTGTCGTGAAAGTATAGACAATATTGTAATGCTGGCTAGAAAATAATCATTAGATGTGAGTAAGAAATCTCCTACGTCGGTAATATTACTTCAAGTTTAGCATTTGCAATGGAATTCTAAGACGATAATAGTGTTTGGTCCTTCGTAGATAATGTGTTCTGAGACGACGGACGATTCGCTAAGTTTTACAATAAAATACGGCTTTACATGAGTGAAGAGGGTTATGATTCAATTCTGCAGACTGCAGTCTGTTGAAAACTTACTTATTTTCCTATGAAATGTGTTTTATCCATTAGAAACTTGATAGTTTTTCTCTGGCGAGTTTGTATTTCGTTCGATCGCCGCCATTGCTGTTACAATACAAGTAGGATACGAAACGGTACGGTGAGTTTCGTGATGACGGCGGAGGTAAAGGCCCGAACCGGAGTTGGTTACGAAAGTCCGCCCTTATAACTAGCAAAGCGAGCATATTCGGTTGCCATTCAGGTCCCTCTGACTGGTGACATTAGATGTGGGTGGCAGTTAATTGAGATAATATTATTGTAACCAAGCGGTAGCAAACCAAAAGAAATATTCTGGTGACACAATTGCAGAATCTTGGTAGCGTCTAGCGATAACCTTGGTTGGTGGTAGTAGTTGGTGGCACCCTTTACCAGCGAGAGCAGAAATTATGCCCACTGATGTATGCTTCTTCATGATGAATTTTTAATAAAGTTATTTCTAGCAAATGAATAAATAAATAAATAAATCTCATATTCTGGTGACATTCCCATTTTGGTAGTGATACCACTGGTGACCTTGAACCGGTGGCACCCCTTGTTTGGTGATCTGTGTTGAGTAAAAGTGAAATTCTGTGTTCCTTTCACATGAAAATACTTCTAGAACCTGTGTTTCCTGTCTAAACCGTCTAATTATTTGAAATATAATTAATTACTAGTTGGTGACACCCTTGGTGACTTATGTGTTATTGTGAAATCCGATTCCTGTGTAAAGTCGGTTGACGTCCAAGCTCTCCATCTTTCTGTTAGTGGCTCCAGAATCTAAAGTGCAATCGAACTCTCAGAGTTTTTACTTATTCTTTATTGAATTTCATGTAATAAATTATATAAAACATATATTTACGCAAATCGTCATTATTTCTATTTCCACTGAGTCATTAGATACAGACGAATCCCCCAGGTAATACCTCCTCAGTCTAAATCTGAGTCGACGGCATTACATTTGGTGGCAGCGGTGGGATAAAAGCAGTGAAATATATTTCTGTGTCTGATTCATACTCAGAATGGCAAGTAGTGAAGATTCTGAAGTTATTCTAAATTATCCTCCCGGTTCCGTTGCGCAAAATCAGGAAAATCATAGTGAAAATGAAGGTGAAAATATTGAAAACGCAGAGGGCTTGGACCGCCCGGCTCGGGAAAGTGATAATGTGAGATTTGCATTTAGTCAAGATATGATTGCAAGGATGGTTGCGAAAGAGGTGAAAGGTGCAATGAGTGAAATAAGAGATCAGTTTCGTGAATCTATGCAACCACCTGTTAGTGTAGGTAGGAATGATGAAATTTTGAACGTTAATGATAATCAGAATCAAGGATGTGGTGACATAGATTTTAGGGGACTACATAATAGTACACCTATTATACCAGTAGGCATGGGATTAGGAGCAAGTGTAGGGTCTAATGTGAAAATAAAGCCCCAACATTATGATGGCTCTGATGACTTAAGTGAGTATATTACGCATTTTAACCTTGTGGCAGAGCGCAATGGGTGGAATTATATGCAAAAATCCCTACATCTGGTTAGCTGTCTCACTGGTGATGCCCGTGCATTATTAAACGATCTCGATGCGCATAAACAAAGAGATTATAGAGAGCTTTATTCCGCGCTCAATCACCGATTTGGTACTGAAAATCGTGCCGAAATATACAAATCGCAGTTAAAAGTGCGTGTGCGAAATAAAGGTGAAACCTTGCCCGAATTAGCACAATCAATCCGTAAGTTAGCGACATCTAGTATGTTAGAAGTGTTGACTTTAGATCACTTTGTGTAGGGAAATTATCACAGTTTCTAAGAGTAACAGCCTTTTTACAATTTATTTTCAGTAACAGGGGGTGCTTTTACTATTTCTATCAGTAATTGACTATAATACTCTTTCTGTACGAAATTCAAACGTTTAAACGACGCTAATCAAGAGCACGTAACTCTCACCGTCAAATGACTTTTTAAACTGCGAAATATGACTTTTACAGAAGATTTCACCTCTGTTAAGCCATGAACATTTTCAAACACAATTTTACTCTTTTTTTATTTACTTTTCAGACAAAAACGAAAAATTTAAAAAGTGACTGTACATAATAATTTTTTTCTGTCTATCGACCAAAAAAAAAAACCTGATTATGCACAAAATATCTAGTTTTGTTTGTGCATCGGTTTGTGTCTATAATACACCGATAGACAGAAAAATTGTTACAGTCATTTCTTAGGATTTAAATAAATTACCATTTCATTATCTAGTTTATTTTTAAATAGACGACATTTTTTTCAAGTTCATGAAACTGGCGACGTAATATTTGAATAACGAGGCCTAACGTAGCGGCGCTCGGCGTTAGTGACGATATATAGATTAAAATTTCATGAACAATATGCATGCAAGCTAGTACATCACATAAATCTACAGTGAACATCTGTAATTAAGCAAAGGTCATACAATCTCGATCCACCCGCAAAGAACCCGCCAAAATTCAATGGCAATGGTGGCAAATATCTTCAATAACTCCGAAACATTTACTAGTGAGTCCACAAAATCCCTGCAATAATAGAGTCTCTCAACGTTACTCGTTTTATATGAAATTTATGCAACGATGAATAAGTTCGTTTGTCAAAGTATCACACCGAAAATGGAGCAAAATTAATAAATTTATTGCCCGGATGTCAGTGCTTATTATGTACATCCTTCATATTTTAGAGAATACAATTGCAATATCGATTTCCATTCATACATACGCAAGTTTACATACTTAAAAGCGAACCTTTAAAAAAAATTAAATATTCATCGTTTTGATCAATAGCAGGAGAAGAAGGCTTATATATCGCCTATGTTACAAGGTATTATTCTTTCTTTTTTTTTTTTTTTTTTTTTTTCGTGAACTAATGAAAATACATTATTATTTGGTTGTCATCCTTGAAATGACATCCGCTCTATTTTTATGAATTTTAAATAACGCCAATATTTATAATTTATTTAACTACTTACAATGCGTTCATGGGAAAACCTCTATTCTATGGGAAAATCGCCTAGTCAAAGGAAATCGCGCTTCCCGGTTGCTTGATGCACTTTAGGTTAAAACACAACATATCAAGCAACCGGGAAGCGCAATAAATCCCTGTGGTCCCAGTACCAGATCTTGAGTCCCCCCGAAATCTCTACATTTTTATTAATTAACTCGGCCCAAGATTAATTTTTAAGGGGGAGAGGGAGAGGGGCGGGAAAGGGAGGTGATGTTGGAAAAGTGGTTTGATTTCAATTGCCTGACACTAAAAAAATCTTTTTATGTCTCATATGTATAAACACGTGATGTGCTGATTTGAGCGAAGGAGCGCTTAATTATTTCCGAGGGGATTATTTTATTTAAACTCAAAGAATCTAAGTACAAAATTTTTCAGTTTTGAAATTGATTTTTGAACATTCGGTCTTTAGGAACTTAAGTTCCAATAGACCGAAGCAATTTCATGTAGACCATAATCATGATAATAGAACAAATAAATAACCCTGAAGGTATCATCTTTAATGCATTATACAGGTACTTTGTTTATATTTCTTTTCATGTCGGGATGGGTTAACCTTCTTTTTATTTTAAACGGTAACTGCAAACCCAGGTAGTCTTTGACCTTGAAACTTTTTATAGATACATGCAAAATTATAAAATGTGAGAATTCTATTCTGTTTCATGAAGGAGGCATAATTCAAAATGATATTCATGTATGTTACACAGATGATTTGTTTTTGTGATTATGACGCTCGAATTTCGTATAGACAAATTGGTTTATGATTTTTTAGATTGCTGTATATAGACCAATCAAATTTACTGTACAAACTGGCCATTGGACCTCCGTTACTTCTAAAAAGGAAGAATTCACGTAGATCAAGGAGGGGGGAGGCATTTTCAGAGCGTTGTTTTCTGATTGATATCTTGAGGCTGTTCGTGCATGTCTGATTTTCTTTCCCACAGACCTTAGTAGTCACCTTACATGATCCAGAATCATGGAGTCCTTTTTAAAAATCTAGTTTCACACATTCAGTAAGAAGACGGACGAGTTGCTATGACAACTTCAGCTTGCAGCCTCATTGTGAAGTACTATTTTGATAAAAAAAGAAAAATACTGCTACAATAACATGTATATCAGATTAAACTCAAGATTTTTTATACACTGATATTCTTCAACAAAAGTTCTGATGTGTAAATGGTCAAGCAAGTGAAATTATTTCTTTTTTTTAAATATGACAGATTTAATCTTGTCCGGCATGCATCCATAGACAATATAAAGCTAATATACTGGAATTTAAAATGCACTTCATAATATACATGACTTCAGAGGAACATCATTACTTTTTGTATTTTTTCTTAAATGACAAGAAAACTTTAATTTCATAATGAATTATCTTTAATAGATAATAAATCTTGTTTAACAATAGGCATTCAGTTGCTTGGCATCTTCTCCCTTGGGTTCAGGTAAAATATGAGTGTAACGTGACCGAAGTAGGGGTCACCTACTGATATATAAAATTTACGGTAGGAAAACAATATAAATTCAAATATCAAAGTACTTTCCTTCAGTTACTTGACTGACTAGACGATTCTACAAATGGTTGGCCAATGATTGGAACAAATGATTGGTACATGAAACAAATCAAATGTATAATTACAGAGGGGAGATTATTTACACGACAATGACGACACTCTGTCACCTGGCTCTTGCCTCTGACGATTGCCTCTGGTACTTGCCTCTGACTACTGTATAGCCTCTGACACAGTACCTCTGACACTCGCCTCTGACAATAGCCACAGGTTATTTTATAGCCTCTGGCACGCACCTTGCCTCTGGCACAATACCTTATTACCAAATGCTACCTGTACTACCTATTGCTATCAACCTTATTCAGGTAATATTTAGCGTATCTATTTATAGTAACTTACAGCTCGGTAGCTTGACAAAGAGTGTGTCACGACGGACGCCGCTTCCTTATATACTGGACGGATACACATTAGCACATACACCGATCCCGTCAATTTAAAGATAAAAAACATTACATTGCTCCCCTCTTAGCTTCATTCGTCCCGAATGAAGACAACAACAATACTAACCAAAAAGTCCAGTGAACACTAAAAATAATACAAATGTATTTACATATTTACACACTGCTTACCACTTTACGCGGTCACAAAGTCTGTCATCCAGACAGGAGGACGTCGATGGCGTTTGCCAGTGTCCATTGGCACAGAATCTACAAAAGATTCTTGATCTGAGCCTTCTTGCTCCTTGTTACTGGTGTCAGATGACGGTATTGCGACATCGTCACCTTGCTTTGTTTCATCTGAGCTTTCTTTGTTCTCTAGCTCACCTTGTAGGACTTGCATACGGCATGGTCTAATTCTGTCTACATGAATGACCTGGTTCTTACCTCTAGACCTGCAATTTACTTCGTATAGTACGTCTGAACATTTTCTTACTATTTTGAATGGTCCATGCCAATGTGACGTAAACTTTGGGGAACAACCTACTTTTCGTACCGGAAAGAAAACATATACACTGTCCCCAACAGAAAATGTTTCGAAACTCAACTTGCGATCATGGTATTTTTTCTGTCTTCTCATAGCCTGCTTCGTATTCTCTCGTACTAACCTATGTGATACTTCAAGCCGTTCTTGAAGTTCCCATACCCATTGTGTTCTCGGGATAGGCTTTGACTGCTCTGGGCAAGCATACATAATATCCAGAGGTGTTGAAACTTCACGTCCTAACATCAGGGCATTTGGGGTAAAGGACGTAGTCTCGTGAACCGAAGACCGATAAGCCATCATAACAAATGGTAGGTACTGGTCCCAATCATTGTGATACTCGTTGACATATGAACTCAGCATTGTAGCAAGCGTTTTGTTAAAGCGCTCCACCATGCCATCGCTCTGGGGATTGTATGGCGCAGTTCTCGTCTTCTGTATATGCAACAGCCTACAGAGCTCTTCAAACAAGACACTCTCGTATTGCCTTCCCTGGTCAGAGTGTATTATGTCTGGGACTCCGAATCTACAGACGACTTCTTCTACCAATATCCTAGCCACTGTCTGGGCTTCCATATTGGGCATTGGGAAACTTTCGGTCCATTTGGTGAAATAGTCTGATATCACCAGTATATACTTATTCCCATTCTTAGTCATCGGTAATTCCCCTAGTATGTCAGTGGCAATGCGTTGCATAGGCATACCACTTGTAACCAGCTGCATGGGAGCTCTTTGCTTTCTATTTGGTCCCTTTCTACGAGAACATTTCTGACAGCCATTTACATATGCTTGTACATCTTTCTTAAGTCCAGGCCAGTAATATTTTCTTCTTATTCTTTCCAAAGTCTTCCTGTACCCTAAATGACCTGAGCCTTCATGATCGTGACCATAGTACAGTATCTTACGTCTTTCAGATAGTGGCATGACTGCTTGAAGGTACCCGTGGTCTTTACCTTCTGATGCTTTCCTGTACAAGACATTGTCTTTAATAACTAAGTTGTCCCATTGACTTATGAGAGCTTTAACAAAGTTACCTTGCCCCTCAACTACTTTGTGACCTGGTCGTTTACCATCTTTTATCCAAGATATAACTTGACCAATTTCTGGTACATTTTCCTGAACGTGTTTTAGTCGAGAGTCAGTATCATCTGGCTTACCTTCAGCTTTCCTAACAACGCCAGCTTGAGTCTCTATCTCTGCATTACTTACTGAGTAACCACACTGTTTACATGGTATGCGACTCAAGGCATCTGCATTTTGATGTTTTGCCCTGGTCTGTGCTCGATGCGCATATCATATGTACTCAAGACCTCTAGCCATCTGGCTAACTGGCCCTCAGGATTCTTGAAATTTAGAAGCCAGCGTAGTGACCCATGGTCTGTTCTTAGTAAGAACTGCTTACCTTCAAGATAGTGCCTAAACATTTTCACGAAGTAAACTACTGAAAGCAACTCCTTTCTCGTGACACAATAGTTTCGTTCACTCTTGGAAAGAGCACGACTTGCGAAAGCTATCACATGTTCTTTTCCATCAATGTTCTGTGAAAGAACGGCACCTATAGCTTCTTGACTAGCGTCGGTGTCAAGAATGAATTCCCTTGCAAAATCGGGATGCATCAGGACAGGGGCATCTGTTAATTTTGTCTTTAGGCAATCAAATGCATCTTGACATTCTTGATTCCATACAAAGGGGCGTCCTTTCTCCGTTAGACGATGTAAGCACTTGGCTGTGCTAGCAAAGTCCTTTATGAACTTGCGGTAATAGCTACACAGGCCAAGGAATGATCGTACCTGAGTAATGTTGGAAGGTGTTGGCCACTGTTTAACACATTCAATTTTTGAAGGGTCTGTACTGATACCTTCCTCTGACACTACATGCCCGAGGTATGCCACAGATCTTTGGAACAGATGGCATTTCTTTGCCTTGAGTTTAAGCCCTGCTTCCCTAAGTCTATCAAACACCTTACCTAAATTAAGCAACATTTCATCGAATGTTTTCCCCATGATGATTATATCGTATCGTTATAAGTAAACTAGACAGATGTCCCATTGCAACCCAGCCAATACCGTTTCCATCAGTCGCTCGAATGTTGCAGGCGCGCAACACAAACCGAAAGGCATTTTGTTAAAGTGGAACAACCCTCTTCTTGTCACAAAGGCAGTTTTCTCTTTGTCCTTTGGATCTAGCTCAACCTGCCAATATCCTGAGAAGAGATCGAGAGTGGAGAACCAAGAGAACCCTTTCATGTGGTCTAGAGCCTCGTCAATTCTTGGGAGGGGATAGGCATCTTTCACTGTGCATGCATTCAGTCGCCTATAATCAACACAAAACCTGAACGTGTTGTCTTTCTTTTTCGCCAGGACAACAGCTGAGGCCCAGGGACTAGTCGATGGCTCTATAATATTGTATTAAAGCATCTCGTCAATATTCCTATCTATTTCACTGGTGAGATGTACGGGTACTCTACGGAGTGGTTGCTTAATGGGTCTTGACGTCCCCGTGTCAATCTTGTGTTTGACCAGTGTCGCTTTACCTAGTTCTTTATTACTTTTAGCAAACATGGCACGATGCTTGTAAAGGAAATCTTTTACTTGTGACTGTTCTTCCTGTGTCAGATTACGAGACGACTCACTTGCCAATTTCTCTAGCTCTTCATCTAAGATTTCATCTTGGCATTGGGACACCTGTACTTCTTCAGCACTTTTCAATTGCCCTATATCAGTATCTTTGTATACTACCTTAGATGTATCTTCGAGATTGAGAAGTCTCACCGGTATTATTCCCGTATCATCCGTTGCCACTAGTACTCTGGCAGTTAGTGGTCTAGAACTTGTCAGTGACTTCACAGACGACTCGACAATACCTACCAAAGGCAATGTCTCATTAGGTTGTTTGTCAATTTTCCCTTGAATTACCATCTCGCTCCTTGGTGGTATGCTTACCGTCTGACAAGATGTAATCCTGAAACAACCTATCCTACCTTCGAATGTCAAAGGTAATGTATAACTCATGTCTTTGGCAATGAATCTTGCATCACTGATATCGAGTAAATATCCACACTCTTTAAGAGCATCTAACCCTAATATACCTTGTGCTAGAATACTAGATACTACTGCTTGTATCTTTACCTGTTTCTGGCCAAGTGTTATGGTAACTTCTGTGAAACCATCTATTGGCATTTCTTTTTCGTTTGCAGTAAATACCTTCATATCTGTGTCATGCAATACCAGGTTCAGTTGTTCGAAATGTTCCCTAGAAATGATTGTAACAGTTGAACCTGAATCAACTAGAAACTTACCAGGGACCCCATTTATAAGGACGTCTACGTATATACCAGCACCACCTGAAAAATTACCTAAAGATGCAGACGCGTGCTTGTTACTACCTACTCCTGATGTTGGAGCCTTGGATTCGTCCTTGTGTTCATTTGGGCCTTTGATAGCCTTAGGACACTTCTTTTTCACATGCCCTTTCTCGTGACAATTGCACAGAATTTTGCAATTTCTCAATCAGACGTTTCATGTCGTCTGACTCATTTGCTTCACTTGTAACCTGACGCTGATAGCCTTTACTTCCAGTTTTATCCTCTGCTCTGAGGAAAGCCTCTAGCTCTACTGCATGCCTTATTGCATCATTCAGGTCCTTGGGACGAGCCTGTTTAATTCTAATTCGCATGTCAGAGTCTGGTAAGGCATCAAGAAACTGTTCCCTAGCAAGGGTTTCTCTTACCTCTGACGGTGCACTTGCGTAAGCTAAATTTGTAAGTCTACGTATAGCTTGACCAAGTTCCGGGATGGTCTCTGTCGCACGCTTACGCCTTTCCCGCAGTTGAACTCTGTATAATTCTGTTTGATTAGGTGGAAGGAACCTATCTTTAAGAGCTTTGATCAACGACGTGTAGTCATCCTTTTTGGAGTCAGGGAGATCACCAAGTACAGCTTGAGCATGACCCCGTAATGATGCTGCGAGGTAAAGCCCCTTGTCATCATCAGTCCACCTGTTAATTTTACTTACCGACTGGAAATGAGATTTGTAATCAAGCCAGTTACCACTACCGTCGTAAGTTGCAGGTTTTACCTCTCTCCTTTTGTCAAAGGCAGGAGATTGTACATGACTATTTACCTGACCTGATGTCGGTACATTGCTTGTTACAGTAGGTGTCTGAACATTGCTTGTTGCCTGTCCAGCAGGTGTATTATTACCTACATTACCTTGTTGTCTGTTCGTATTGCGCCTGTGGGTGACACCACTAGACAACTGACCAATACTATCAGAGTTCGCAAAACCAACTCTGCGCCTGGTACTTTGACTGTTGGTACCACGGGCATCTGGGACAGAGGATCTGCGCATTGTAACAATACCAGAGTCTAATGAGACATGACCTGGCTCGTTACCTTGTAAGTGAGTATTAGGAGTCGAGTGGCGCATACCATTTTCCTGAATACTACGTTCAATAAGTTGAATCTCAGCCTCTAACAATGTCACCTCACGTTGTAAATCGTCAGCAGACATACTACAACCAATTCTACCGTAAATGAAAAAAAAATCATCCCACCGCTGCCACCAATTTTATGTAACGTGACCGAAGTAGGGGTCACCTACTGATATATAAAATTTACGGTAGGAAAACAATATAAATTCAAATATCAAAGTACTTTCCTTCAGTTACTTGACTGACTAGACGATTCTACAAATGGTTGGCCAATGATTGGAACAAATGATTGGTACATGAAACAAATCAAATGTATAATTACAGAGGGGAGATTATTTACACGACAATGACGACACTCTGTCACCTGGCTCTTGCCTCTGACGATTGCCTCTGGTACTTGCCTCTGACTACTGTATAGCCTCTGACACAGTACCTCTGACACTCGCCTCTGACAATAGCCACAGGTTATTTTATAGCCTCTGGCACGCACCTTGCCTCTGGCACAATACCTTATTACCAAATGCTACCTGTACTACCTATTGCTATCAACCTTATTCAGGTAATATTTAGCGTATCTATTTATAGTAACTTACAGCTCGGTAGCTTGACAAAGAGTGTGTCACGACGGACGCCGCTTCCTTATATACTGGACGGATACACATTAGCACATACACCGATCCCGTCAATTTAAAGATAAAAAACATTACATTAGTTTTACTTCTTTGAAAAGGACAAGTCTCTGAAATGAAAGAAATTGCACAATGATTATCTCTAAAATTGATATCATAGAATAGGATTACTAGTCAGCTGTTACAAGTTATTGGCATTGGAGTTTACCTTTATTTACTTCATAATTTCTAACTTAAGGAAAAGGAAAAATTGGACACAAATCGTAGCAAGCTACATAGTAAATTATACATGTATACTGTAAGCATGTCTTAATACTCTTATCATAGATTTTATAAGACATTATTTTGAAAAACCAGTATAGTTTTGTACATACAAAACTGACAGTCATACAATTTAACATTTATTCGAAATGGATTCTTTCATTGTCTAAGCAAAGTAAATATACCTTTTAGATACTATAGACAGGACTTCCCATTTCAGTTATGTCACATGAAAGGTAGATCTACATTGCACTGCAACATCCAATAGCAAAAACCATTTGTTTTCAATCAGAAGGTGTCTATGTACCTTTCGTCAATCTGAAATTAAAAATTATGCATCAATATACCTGTGACTTCACTTGCACTGTGAAGATTTTGACTACTGTAGTTTATTGAATTCTCTTTCACTTTCGGTTCATGAGTTTATATAGCATACATTTACACAGGCATCATCCCTCCCCCCCCCCGCGTTGTAATATTTACTTACGAAATACAATTACATTAGTAGAATTTTATAGTTTTTAATTGGATGCAAGACACATGACTACTACGTAATTATAGCGACGATACAATATGATGTAATTACATATACATATGACACGTGTAGTAGTACTGCATAGTACACAATGTGGAGCATAAACAAGGTACACATGATGACAAAATGAACGAAATGAAGCTCCTATTCTATCATACCCCATCGAGAGTGGAGTTTTCATTATTGACACCGATGCCAGTAATGTTGGTTTAGGGGGTGTTTTATCTCAAGTGCAGAATGGTGTGGAGGTTGTGATCAGCTATTTCAGTCGCTGTTTTTCAAAGTGTGAGAGAAGATATTGTGTGACTCGAAGGGAGTTACTTGCTGTGGTTGCAACTGTTAAACAGTTTCATCTTTTATCTTTATGGTCGTCGTTCTCTAGTGAGAAGTGATCATGGGGCGCTAAGATGGATCATGAATTTTAAGAAACCTGAGGGACAAGTCGCACGATGGATTGAAATGTTGTCCATTTACGACTTTCAGGTAGAGCACCGTCAAGGGCGAGTGCATAACAATGCTGATGCATTGTCACGACGACCATGCTATGGGCAAAAGTGTCCATATTGTGAAAAGGCAGAAGTTCGTTATAATGAGGGCCTGCTGCAGGAGGCAGCACATCCGATAAATCGTCAGTTAGATAATCTGGAAAGCTATGAAGGGGGTACGCATAATGAAAGAGATGCTAGTGAATATGGGATGAAGGTCGTAATGAGCTCTATGCGACAGTCTGACCCGAAAGATGGTGTGGTAGATAGCACCGTCCAGTAAACCCAGCGACTCTGCACAAATGAGTTAAAGAAGATCCTGACAATATTCTCAACAGCACTCACAATAGAGCACCAAATTGAGCATCGACGGACACCTAGCAAGCCAGAGGTGGGACCAGGTGCCCGGGAGGAGTAAGCATCCCCTGTTGGCTAGCCGCACCCGCCGTCGATGTTCAGGCACGAAAATGAAACAATATATAAAATACATGCACTGTCTGAGATTATGTCTATATAGAAAGTGCTATGGCGACAATGTCAGGGATGGATATGACAAGGTCAAGGCCAAGAGAAATGCAGTTACTAGCCCATCAACTTAAACTAGTGCAGTTGGTACAGACTCGAGCTGGCGCAAGAGATGAGGTGTCGCTCGATTTATTGCGACAGGAACAGGAAGCGGATCCAGTTCTAGGGGTTGTGAAACTGTGGAAATTAAATGGTGTCAGGCCAAGTTGGTCTGAGGTGGCACCCAGTGGTATAGATCTTAAATCGTATTGGTCGAAGTGGGATCATTTGTGTTTGCAATATGATATTCTGTGTTATAGATGGTTTGAAAGTACAAATGCACCAAAGAATTTGTTAGTGATACCCGATAGCATGAAGAGCAGTATTCTGACTCAGTTACATAATGTCCCAAGTGCAGCCCACTTAGGTGAAAAGAAAACATACAACAAAGTAAAGGAAAGGTTTTTCTGGCTAAGAATGAGAAAAGATGTGACTGGATGGTGTCAGAGTTGTGAGGTGTGTGCAAGAAGGAAAGCTCCGCCACGTAAAGGGAAAGCCCCTATGCAACAATATCTTGTAGGTTACCCTATGGAGAGAATAGCTGTTGATGTTTTAGGGCCCTTCCCCGCTCTAACAAAGGGAACATTTATATTCTGGTGGTTGGCGATTATTTTACTAAGTGGCTAGAAGCCTACCCTATTCGAAATCAGAAAGCAACTACAGTGGCCCAAGTGTTAGTGGACAGATTCATATCATTGTTTGGTGTTCCTTTGATGTTACATTCAGATCAGGGCACCAACTTTGAATCAGCAGTATTTAAGGAAATGTGTAAAATTCTGAAGATCCATAAGACACACACCACAACTCTGCATCCTCAGTCTGACGGAATGGTGGAAAGAGGGAACCGCACTATTCTTAGCATGATAGCAGCTTTTGTTTCAGAGCATCAAAAGGATTGGGACGAATACCTTCCCATATTAATGATGGCATATCGATCGTCAGTTCACTCATCTTCTGGAGTGACACCGTGTAATATGATGTTCGGTCGAGAAATAAATATACCAATAGACTTAGCTTTAGGAAGACCAAATGCGAGTGAAAATGTGAGTCAAAGTCAGTATGTACAGAAGTTGGAGGAAAAACTACTGGGTGTTCACGAGTTTGCGAGAGGAGATTTGCAAATGTCTAGTGATGTTATGAAGAGAAATTATGATGTGAATGCGTCCCTGCATGATTATAATCCTGGTGACATGGTGTGGTTATTTTCCCCGAATCGAAAAGTAGGTCTATGTCCGAAACTCCAACGTCATTGGGATGGACCTTATCGTGTGATCGAGAAAATGAGTGATCTCGTGTACCGAATACAAAAGTTAGGGAAAACGCGAACACAGGTTGTACATCACAACCATTTGAAAAAGTATGTCGGTGCGGCACCAAGTGGTGACAGCTAGACCAGTGATTTATAGTAGTTTGTTGGGGGAAGACTTGTGATGTATAGTGTAAAAAAAAGGTATTGGTGACAGGTACTTGTAAATCTACTGTGATGAAACTAATGTTAGTTAACTTACTAGTGCATAGCCATGGGTACATAGGTGGTGTATAAATGTTTATGAATGGACATGATGGAGTGAGTGAGTGTGTTCAATTACTAATTTAATATGTGCATTTAAACTAATATGGTGATGGTTGGTGGTGGCTTATAGTACATTTTGATTTTGCAGAGATTGGTTCGAGATGGGGTGTACAAGTGTGACCTTTGTGGAGACGAGTTGCGTACCCTATTTGTGGCAAAAAGGCACTTGATGGAGGCTCATTCCGGATTTAAATGGCGGTGCACTGGATGTGATGAACTGTTCACAAGATCACCAACGACTCACAAGTGTGACGGGAGGAAACATACCATGGAATGTTATAAAGAAGTCGTGGTAGATGATATGAGATCATCAGTCTGTGGGGCAACAGCCTAGGAGCTTTATGAAAAGTACCGTGAGGAAAAGCTTCCCCAGACCGTAACCTATATTTGAGGATGCGATCCCTCTCGCCATCCCCTCCACCGGTATCCCCAGTGCCTCAACCTGTTTTCCCCGTCCCGCCTACACCAGAAAAGTTAAGTAAGAAAGCCGGAACGACTATATCAACACTGGACCCCTCCAAGTACAGTGATGTTTCTGACGAAGAGATGACAGAGGAATGTGAAGAATCTGGGAGTGGGAGCTTGCCACCGTCCCCTCAAATTACACTTGAGGATGTCCGTAATGTGATGTGCGAAAATTCTGGTGAGAATCATGAAAATAATGTGTTCCATTGTTCGAATCTATTTCTAGTTCAATTTGTTTGATATATTTGCAATACCTGTTTGATTAAAGTTCATAGTTCTTGAAAACTTACAGTGCTTGAAATAGTGATTGTTGTGTTGTGGTGCAACCATGTTATGTATAGAGTGGTATTGACCAAGGTGCATGGTCATTGCCAGCATTGAGTGTAATCAAATGTGAGAATAAGTTCCAAAGTCAATGACTGAGTAAAGAATTCTGTGTAGCAAAATTGTTTTATATGAAAATGTTTGGAGACCAAACCTCAGTAAGTGGGGGATAGTGTAATGCTGGCTAGAAAATAATCATTAGATGTGAGTAAGAAATCTCCTAAGTCGGTAATATTACTTTAAGTTTAGTATTTGCGATGGAATTCTAAGATGATAATAGTTCCTATTCCTTCGTAAATAATGTGTTCTGAGACCACAGGAACCTGTCGTTTTAATAGAGAAAATAAATTATTGTTCACTCCCTCATGCCTCTGAGTTCATTACAATTTTCTCAAGGAATGAAACAAAATCGAAAAATTCTAGACATCGATTTTCCCAACATAACTTCGCCAATATATCGTCTACATGGGATAAGACGGACAAATCGCGACTTCCAACGCTAAAAATAATATATCATGTCATAAAAACAACAAACATTACTTACAATAACACCGGCAGATAGATGCTACAGCTCCTTTTACATGGATAACGTTCCCTCTTGATTACATTGTTTTCTCCAACGCCATCAGACATCAACTTCCTGTGTACATAGTGAATTGAACATCTCCCGCCTCTCATAAGGAGCACCGTCCGAAACATATTAGCTGTACGTTGGAATTTTGACCATTGCAATGGACCCATCCGAAGTAGTTGGGAATCTTTTACTTGCCTACGCCAATTTGCGGCACACCAACCCCATTTAAAGTCCCCATGGAAGGACTAGGCTAGGGTTACTTGGCCAGACAGGCTGACACCCTGTACATAGCTTAGTACATGTACCGGTAACCATAGCCTAGTACTTTGGAAGGGTCTCTAAAATGGTCCTGTGTCTCAGATGGGTGTTTAAGCAAGTTAAAGATTCCTTACTGCTTCGGATGGGTCCGTTACACAGGTAAAAAATTCCAACATACAGCTGCGTTTTCAAACAGTGCTCCTAATAAGAGGCGGGAGATGTTCAATTCACTCTGCACACAGGAAGTTGTTGTCTGATGGCGTTGGAGAAAACAATGTAATCAAGAGGGAAGGTTGTCCATGTAAATGGAACTGTAGCATCTATCTGCCGGTGTTATTGTAAGTCATGTTTGTTGTTATTCTAACATGATATATTATTTTTAGCGTTGGAAGTCGTGATTCGTCAGTCGTATCCCATGTAGACGATATATTGGCGAAGTTATGTTGGGAAAATCGATGTCTAGAATTTTTCGATTTTGTTTCATTCCTTGAGAAAATTGTAATATGAAGACAGAGGCATGAGGGAGTGAACAATAATTTATTTTCTCTATTAAAACGACAGGTTCCTGTGCTGAGACGACGGACGATTCGCTAAGTTTTACAATAAAATACGGCTTTACATGAGTGAAGAGGGTAATGATTCAATTCTGCAGACTGCAGTCTGTTGAAAACTTACTTATTTTCCAATGAAATGTGTTTTATCCATTAGAAACATGATAGTTTTTCTCTGGCGAGTTTGTATTTCGTTCGATCGCCGCCATTGCTGTTACAATACAAGTAGGATACGAAACGGTACGGTGAGTTCCGTAATGACGGCGGAGGTAAAGGCCCGAACCGGAGTTGGTTACGAAAGTCCGCCCTTATAACTAGCGAAGCGGGCATATTCGGTTGCCATTCAGGTCCCTCTGACTGGTGACAGCACATGTGGGTGGCAGTTAATTGAGATAATATTATTGTAACCAAGCGGTAACAAACCAAAAGAAATATTCTGGTGACACAATTGCAGAATCTTGGTAGCGTCTAGCGATAACCTTGGTTGGTGGCAGTAGTTGGTGGCACCCTTTACCAGCAGCGAGAGCAGAAATTATGCCCACTGTTGTATGCATCTTCATGATGAATTTTTAATAAAGTTATTTCTAGCAAATGAATAAATAAATACATCTCATATTCTGGTGACATTCCCATTTTTGTAGTGATACCACTGGTGACCTTGAACCGGTGGTACCCCTTGTTTGGTGATCTGTGTTGAGTAAAAGTGAAAGTCTGTGTTCCTTTCACCTGAAAATACTTCTAGAACCTGTGTTTCCTGTCTAAACCGTCTAAATATTTAAAATCTAATTAATTACCAGTTGGTGACACCCTTGGTGACTTATGTGTTATTGTGAAATCCGATTCCTGTGTAAAGTCGGTTGACGTCCAAGCTCTCCATCTTTCTGTTAGTGGCTCCAGAATCTTAAGTGCAATCGAACTCTCAGAGTTTTTACTTATTCTTTATTGAATTTCATGTAATAAATTATATAAAACTTATATTTGCGCATATCTTCATTATTTCTATTGCCACTGAGTCATTAGATACAGACGAATCCCCCAGGTAATACCTCCTCAGTCTAAATCTGAGTCGACGGCATTAAACTATACTGGTTTTATAAATTTGCTTATGCCTCATACCTGAACAAGAAGCACATCTTAATTAAAATGAATTAGAGTGACAAAAACACCGCTTAAAGTATGTACTCATTCTAGCAATGTGCAATTGCATAGATACAGTTCCACATTTAAAGTCAGTACACAGATCTTTTTACTCCGTGAACATAAATTTGTTCATATCATTATAGGAATATTACAGGGAACACATCATCGAAAATCACATTGGAAAGGCTTACAAAGTCCTGAAAAAACAGAAGAGAGTTAGATCTGATGTTGTTAGAATGTGTTTGGTGCCGCACAAATTAATGTTAACATCCCCACCTACAATGAATAGCCATTACACATAAGCAAAAACGTTCATCCGGAAAATCATTTTGATATAGTGAGAATAAAAAGCTATTCAAGGGAAAATTCGATGGATGTAATCGGGGATACTCAATGCACTCAATCAGAGATTAACTCAGAGGTACTGAAACCAAGAAAACGCTTGAGATCATCCGATAGAGTTTTACAGTAGATGTATCGTTAATTTTTCATTTGTCAACTTTAATCAATGATATTTGAAAAGGACATATACACCGTGGGGTATCACGTTATACACAAATGATATGTTCCACGGGAATCCCCTTTGATTGAACCAAGTAAATACTGTCTAAATCTACTTTATATGAATTTATTTTAGGCCTATCATATGGTCATTATTATCAATTATATAATGGTAATTTATTCTGGTCAAGAATAGACGTATATTTGGAGAACACTTAAACAGAAAATTTTGTATCTGTCCGTGCACCATATTATAACATGTGGTGAGCATTGAAAAATTTCTGTTTAAGTGTTCTCCGAATATACGTCTATTCTTGACCAGAATAAATTACTATCATATAATTGATATTAATGACCATATGATAGGCTTAAAATAAATTCATATTAAGTAGATTTAGACAGTATTTACTTGGTTCAATCAAAGAGGATTCCCGTGGAACATATCACTTGTGTATCACGTGATACCCCACTGTGATATAGAGTATAAAGTCACAAAATAATTAGGGCTGTCACGATTCATCGCGGTTCTCGATTCACCGCGGTTCTTGATGATGGTTCGATATACGATACGATACGAGAAGAGGCCGTATCGTTGATTAACGGGTTTTTTTTTTCGGCATTTAGTTTTATATTTAGAAATCAACTTGGCGACGCTCGACGCTGAGTCGTCAAAGATACCTTTAAAAGATTATCATGTGGCATTTAAAAGCTACGTATGGAAGCACTTTGGTTTTTCGAGAAGGAGGGGACAAAGAGATAACAACTTGTAAACTCTGCTGAATGATCTCGATTTGTTGTTAAACTTGTTTTATTAAAATATTAAAATGAAAAAATTAAAAAATGCCTTCATATCTACATTGAAAATGATGTATCATGATACGAATCGTATCGTGAGTAAATATTGCAATACGTGACAGCCCTAAAAATAATTGCATAATTTCTTTATTATTCCTTTTAGAAGCTCCATTAGAATGTTAATATTTGATGTATCAAAGTAATTTTTTATATAAATTGGAAGAAAGGATATGAAGTAGCTAGAAAATTCTCCTATTTTCGACATCTCATCAGAAAGCTTGATTTTTCGATTTTTGTTATAATTTTCACTTTTTTCAAGCTTGTGTATGTTTTCTAGATATTTGATAAGAATTCTCGCTTTTTCGGACATTCCTTTAAATATTAAACGTCTTTAAATTCAGTAGCAATTAAGGATTTATAATCCGAGTCTAAAACCCAGTTTTTGAAATCTTGAAGTATAATAATTTCTTTTTCCTGAATGCCATCATTAAGAAATCCCGTCTATACATCCTACCTGTAGAAGACGGCCACGTCACAATATGTGGTGTTGATTATATGAAACTCTATACCAAATCGATGTGAGATGGCATCGGGAAGACTAATACATTCTATATAAGTTATAATTTGAAATAGAGATTTACATTTCTTTTCATTTCGTACCGTCTATCATGCCTTGAGATTTAGAAATGTGGAGATATTAGAAGTTAAATCGACATGTATTTTAATTATATTTTGGTCGTTTGCATGGTAGCTTTGGGCTCCGAGGATGAAACTTTTGAAAATGATTTAGTAAGCGATCCAAATACATTATCGGTGAGTATTTCTCCGTAGAATTTTAAAGACATCTGTTTTAACATTTTATTCTATATTTTTAATAGATAATGCATCATAATATCAACTTTTATCATGGAAATTGAAGTCTTAGAATAAGGCTTCTTTGAGATTTCGTAATTTTTATTTTTGTATTTGGCTCATTTTTTTCGGAAAAGAAAAATTGCAATGATAAAATTCATTAAGTTAGATGTAGATGCTGAATGTTTTGTTTTGTGTGTTTTGCTTTTATAATTTTGTTTGTGTTTTATGTATACGATATGAAAAGGTTTTTTTTTTTCTTTCTCTTTAAAAGGTCGTATGTCTTTGAGCAAGGATTAATTATAAAACAATATCTCAATAAAAACAAATAAGTACAGCTTCTTGCTTAAAATTAAATGTGAAAAACTCGGAGCATGAGAAATAAAATCCTCATAACGAACATAAGAACTTCACCTTAATTCATATTTTGAAGAATTTCCCACGGCTTTTGGACTTAAACGTAACTTTACGCGCATTGGAAGGAATCCTCTTTTGAGGATTCTTTTTTTCCAATCTTGAGATGTGAAGCACTGTAAGGAGGATTTTCATAAAAGAAAGTATAATTCATAAAATACGTTTCATGAGATTGGAGAACATATTTCTGGTTAACAAACCCTCTGGTAGCCATGTATTTTTACGGGTTTTTTTCTTCAGTTGGTGAAACATTCGCACAACAAGGGCATGGAATTGCAAGTGTAATAACTTGTAATAATTACTTTTTTCCAAGCTCTGTCGCCCGAAAGAAGCTTTGTTTTGGCTCTTTATCAATTTGACATGAAATATTTTATTTTGCTATTTCGGAAACTTGTCATTTCATCCAAAAATATCAGCGAATTGAAGGAGGTTAACATTTTAGCACCATCCCTCAAATGCTATTTTGAACATAGATTTTATATATTTGGATGTGCTACTGAATCGACCCTACAAAAAAATTGGAGCCGCGCACTCACTGTTAAGTAAATACACAAATTTAAATTCAAAAAATAAAACCAGAGGGCGCAACTGGCGGCGTCTGAAAATCAATATGGCTGGAAGCATCAATGATGAGAATTTAATATCCGAAACACGAGTCTGGTTCATAATTAATGGATTTGAAATTTTCTTCAAGAAGGTATAGAGATGCAGCACTTCCGTATTATTGCTAACCAGCTCTGTCGCCTGAAAGAAACTTTGTTTTGGCTCTATATCAATTTAACATCGCTTATACCTCTTCTATTTGGAAACTTGTCATTTTATCCGAAAAAGATCATGAATATCATATCACCATCCCTCCAAAACTCATGGTCATGCATTTTATTTACACATGCCACTGAATCGACTCTACATGAAATTGGGACCGCGCAGTCTTGTGAAGCAGATACATCAAATCCGAAAAATCAAACTAGATGGCGCTACAAAAAATAAATTTATCACTTTCACTTTCAGTACCTCTGATTTACTTTTTACCATCCGAAACACGTGTCTGGTACATTGAAATTTGTTTGAATAAACATGGAAGAAGTACCTATTAGTCATTCAGTGTCAAAGTTGAGAAGACAAGGCAAAATCATTAGAATTTCCATTGGAACAGTTGCGAACCTCGGAATAAACAATATTCCGAAGTGAGAACAGATGCCCGGGGAGAGTCAGCGTTGCAACAGTTCCACGAAAAGTGGACATATTTAGTTATTGTCTCAATGTACATATTGATGTACATATCAAGTAAAGATGTTTTGTTTGGTGATGTTGACATCCATTCAATCTCAATCCAGAAGGACACAGATCAGACCAATAGGGAGAGACAACTGATTTTAAACATTATAGGCGGCGCCATCGTGAAAACTAGTTAAGTTTGTGAACTGAAACGCGTAAATATATTATGACTGCTGACTTGGCAGAATCTCATTCTTACCTTTTATAAAGAGGTCGACAATAGGGGGAATAGGGGAAATACAGAAATTGTACAATAAAGCAAATAATTTAATTGCTTAAAATACGAAACATATTTCAGGTTTCTGAGACATTATACTACAGAAGCTGCTCTTGAATCGACCGGAAGTACGATTACAACTGAAACCAGCACGGAGAACCGTTTTGACTATGGACTCCCTTGCTCTCATGTGGGTTTATGCAGCAAAATAACGTCAACGTCCGACTACAGCTGTTACTGCGATCAGATCTGTCATGCGTATGGCGATTGTTGCTTTGACGCTCCTGATTATGCGCATGCGCTTGAAAATGTCACATGGGATAAAGCCGTACATTCACAATGCGTCCCTATGAAACGTATGTCATCCGAAACAGTGGGCGTCACTATGGTAACAAGTTGTCCAATGGATACCTCGTCTAGCTCCTGTTTTACGGGAAATTTGACTTACCCAATGCTATCGCCTGTAAGCGGATATGACGGCTTTATTTACATCAACTTGGCATGTGCAAGATGTCACGATGATTGAGGAATATAGATCATGGGAAATTGTGTTCCGGGTAGACGAGGGAGAGTGTAATGTCACCACAATGGACGTCATAACACTACAAGACAATCTTGTGGAGAAGCATGAACAGTTTACAGAATACCTCCTCGACAAAAATTGTGAGTATACTTTTTACGAATCACCGACGCTGTTCTCTGAGATCCCGCGTCTCTGCTTCTGGGAAACGGTCCATGTTGAAGATTGTCAGAACTATACCATGCCGATGAAAGATTTACAATCAGCAACTCTGTTCAAGAATTCTGATTGTTGCTCAAAGATGGCTTGGAATTCTAGTGATATTAACTGCGACCCTGTTTACGATGATGGTGCATGTGTCTTTTTCCAAAGTAAAGATAAGTTCCAGTCCATTTACCTTGAGAACGTACTGGCTAACAAGAAGACGTCACCTCAAGCCATTTCACTAAGAGTTCGGGTGAGTATGATCATACTTTTATTAATGATTTTGGTGTACAGATATAAAAATCAATCATATCTTATCTACATGTAGAACAAACTATTAAGGTACGGTCATATGTTCGGAAGAACAAAATAATACCTGGGGATGCTTCTTCGGTAAAAGGTATCGGTTCAAAACAATAGAATCTGGTCTGATTCATACTTATATGGATAAGGAAATTTAGATAATTACGTGCATGTATTTGAAACTGAAGTCCATATCAAATGAGTATGAAAAAATTTGCCTTCAATCTGTTACAGTAATTTCCTCTTTTTAATTTTGCTCACGAAGGGTAAAAAATAAAATCTTGATCATATACAAATGACCTTTTTTCAAATCCAATGATAATTATTTTCGTAGGACTATGAATGCAAAAACGGAAGTGCGCAATATCTGTATTGCACGCCAGTGCGACTTATGAATTTTCGTCTGCCGATCTATTTGGAGCTGAAGACCCGGATGAATGTTTCAGAGGATTCACTAATCAAAGCCTTGACCGTGTTCAAGATATATCTGTCTAACACCATCTACCAGATACAACCGGAAGACGAGATAGATTACCTGGTCAAACCGATACCTGACGTCACTGAGAACTCTGACGTCAAGAACCAAGAGTCGTCATTTTTCTTCTACTTTGTCCTGAGGTTCAAGATGATGTTCTTTGCGAAAGAGGACGTGAATTTACTGATCGAATGGTTGGGAAACATAGTTTTTGAATTCAAAGAAACAATTATTAGCGAGAATATGACAACAGAGTGTTTTATCTACGGATCGACTAAGCCCTCAGACGAATCGACTCAGATGTATAACGACACGCCAATCATGGCACTGGATTTGAAAAGCGGGTATCACAATTCGTACCATGATAAGGTTACACAGAGAAGGGATGTGCCATTCCATATGTGCAAGAAGGTAACATTCGATATCACGATAAACTGGAAGTGACGTCACATGGGCATGGCATTGCGATTACAAATACTGGTACATAACGCGCCGTATTCCTCGAGATTACGTAGCAGGTCCTGAAGACATATTGACGTACACGTGTTTTACTATTTCAGTGCATCAGCTTACTCTTGTCGTTCCCACTTCATCGCTGTTCACAGATGTCGAAGACGGTTCCCGGCAAAAACATGGAGAACCTGATGGTGACGTTGTTCTTGTCTCAGATGACCTTCATGTTTGGTATCGGTCAGGAGGAGCACTCACTCTGTCTGGTGGCTTCTATAATGATTACATTATTTCTACCTCAGCTCCTTCTGTTGGATGAATCTCTGCATGGTACATATCATGTTCATTCTTTCGAGGATGAAGAAATATCCAAACCAGAGCCTCAACTCAGGCGCCACCTGTCGGCGGTTCGCTCCCT
This sequence comes from Pinctada imbricata, assembly GCA_033119305.1. Classification (NCBI taxonomy): domain Eukaryota; kingdom Metazoa; phylum Mollusca; class Bivalvia; order Pterioida; family Pteriidae; genus Pinctada; species Pinctada imbricata. Next base: position 17,592,868 of record VSWD01000014.1, on the reverse strand, counting down.
TGGTCGTCGTCGGTTATACCTTACCGGCCTGTATAGTCGTGCCATGCGTACTCTTTGATTTCGTCCTCGAAACGGACTTCAAGGTCGGATACACCGAACACGGAATTTGTTTTCCGTCACATTATCCGGAAAATCTGTACGTGTTCGTGATTCCGGTTTGCGTTTCTCTGGCGGTGAACATACTCTGTCTACTGCGGGTCATATTCATCATCAATACGGCAGTTCCGGATGGCTTTGACAACACCAAGTACCGACGGTACGTACCCGTCTACCTAAAGCTCACTATCGTGTCCGGATTGTCCTGGGTGTTCGGCATTGTGGGCGAGGCTACAGGTAACGTATTTCTCAGGTATTGTTTCATCCTGTTTACTGGGTTACAGGGCTGATGCTCTGTGTATCGTTCGTGTTCAGTGGGAGTGTGTGGGCGGACGTCAAGTCACGTGTTCTCTGTTGCTCGGAGCCAGATCCCACGTCCACCATAATTGAACTCACGACAAAAGATTGAGATACATACTCGACCTTTTCTGTTGGCGAAATTAATATGACTCTGGTAAAGATTTATTAAGGACAATCTCGACTGGTACCAAGTAGTGCCTACATGTAAGTGAACTACTAGTATTTAACCCATCAGAGGGATTTTTCGAGTGACGATACTTTCAAGGTTAACTTCGTCGGAAAAGGGTTACTCAAGTTAGTGTCCATGCTACGATGCGCATGTCATGGTAACCATCGCTTAAAAAGCATCCAATGCTTACGTCGAGTACCTGTCGAAGTTGCCCTAAATTTATCCTTTTCATATGTTTTCTGTTGTAATTTACATGTATACGCAAATATGGCAGTGTCCATATGGCAACTGGCATGCTGGACATGTCAAGACGACGAATAAGGAAAATTTCTTGTAAAATGATGTTGGATAACAAAGCGATTGTATGAGATGGGAATTCAAAATGTAAAAGATGCTCATGAAGTGAATGAATAATGTTAAATGATACATATGTGTTATTATATTACGTATTAAAATCAAACGATGTCTAACATTAAAGGAAATTGTTATAATTTAATCGTCCGAGTTATTTCTTTCCCTCAAAGAAAAGGAAGGGTCACACATTACATACAACCTGATGTAAATTCAACTCGCATCTTAAGCTTTCTACATATACATCCAACATTCATCAGTGAGAGGTTATGTCTGGAGCCAAACTCATTCTATGTTGTAATGTACGTATTACACAACGTCATAGATCGAATAGATTTTGGTTCCAATAAGGTATATTGATTATCTCAGTGCAGGTAATGTGGAATAGGAATCATGCTTTAACTCATTTGAAATAGTTTGGTTATCCAGATAACACACGCTTAGTCCTCTCAATTGCCGTAGATCAAAAGGTCATAGTGTATACATACTGCTTATCATAAAGAGAATTAATTAAATTTATAGTAGAAATAATCAGAATGAACATAATACATTGGCAATTCATTCTTGAACCTGGTTGGTCACATGGGTATAAAAAAGAAGGGTTATTTCGATTTTCACGAAGCAAGTTGAAGATGTACATGAGGAAGGGGATCTCCAACCAGACTATCTGCTACACAAGTAACAAATGGAGTTGGTTTCCTGGATTACGTGCGCTCAACCCTTCCACTTTTCCGATTACCCAGGGTCTCGAAGAACGTATAATTGTGGTGTAAAACAACCTCCTCACTGTCAGATGACCACACACAAACAAGACCGCAAATCACAGGGGCCCAAGCAACACAGATAAATATGTTAATTGATATAAAAAGAGGGCTTACGTAATACAGTCCGTGCTCTGCCGGCTGTAGCGAGTTCATGTATGTTATCACCCGAGGAGTCCGACTGACATTCAGAGAGGACAGGTGGTCGGGCCCCGGTCTTCTCTAAAGAGGTTTGGACAGGGCCCGTCATGGAGTCCCGTCGTCACAATCAGTCACAGTGCAAGTTTTAAGAATGCGCTGGTACAAGACTGTAGATTGGTCAAGTACAGTACCAAGTCTAGTGTCTGTCTGGTGACATTAGGATCATATCCACGGTATAAAAGGCGTTTGATGATTCTGATGCATTTTCGATGGTTATGCTGTCTGCCTTTGACCCTTCTAATTTTGTTTATCATATCACCGTAAATACAGGTTGAGAAATACCCCCAAGTAATGTACTCTGTTGCTTGTATGGATCCGAATTTTAAAAGAAGTTGACTGTAATTTTTGTCAAATTTTCAGAAAGTCTTAACTAGTTTATGAAAGCGGAAACCTTGACTTAAAAGTTTCTTCGTAATTTGTAAATTTCTGCAGTGAATATCCGAAATATTAGTACGTGCTCTAGCGTACCGGATGAGCTGTGATACGTAAATGCCGTATGCCGTATGTATCAGTTAAGGAGTCATTAACGTCCATATAGATCAGATAAAAAAAACTTAATTGTTATACATTTCCAATTGCTTTAGGTCGGTTTTTCAACCAAAAATTGTTCTTGAAGAAACTTATTTAAGCAAGGTTTGTGTTTAGAGTAGATATACTTAATATTCTTATTGAGTCACTATTCAAAAACAATATCTGGGTTCTAAGCTTTCACATGGCATTTCATTTGTAAACACTGAATACCTGCTTCTATCTGGATGTTTTCTTAGCGTTTCAATGACGACAAACAATCGGATTTCGTGAATTATTTGGAACATGTAAAATGAAAGTAGATAATGTGGTATGTACATGTAAAGCGAAAGTAGGATATTACGTGCACCAAGAAGATGACGTCACTATTCATCAGATTCCCTTTTTTCTGTAAATCTTATTACTTTTGTTTTCATTTTGAAATTTGAATTATCCTCCTAATGTATTTATATAAAGAAGCTTCAATCTTTTAATGGAGAGATATCTGGCATCGTCGGAAACCCACGATCTATTGCACTCGCAGGAGCTCGATGTCAACTTTCAATGATACCTGCCCCTTCACATCTCTCTATAGTCAAAGTTCAAAGTCAAAGTATAGTATATAAGGAAAGTATAGAGGCGGATATTCTTGTGGATCGTTGGCATCGAGCTCCTTTGATTACACTGCAATATTATAGCATCTTTAATACGAAGGTCCGTTGGTTTCTGGATGACCAACATCCATGTTCTGTGTCATTCGGATCTGGGTAGATAATGGGATTGAATGGATCTACCCTCCTTTTCTGTAGGGAAAAATATGCATTCTCATAAATGCTAGCTTGAGAGTAAATCAATGAGAAGAAAACTTCTGGAATTTCATCTTTTTATCACAGATATCTTTCAACAGTATACAATTATTTCTTCATAAAATGGTATTTATAAAATGGCATAAACTCTCATGATATAACGACAAACTCTCACAATATAACGTTAACAATGATCACCATTCGCCGTGAAGTCAGTATATCTATACTTTATGTTCAATGAATCTTTATTGATACCAAAACGAACCATAAACTACCGAAATCTACCAAATATTACCACTTTAACAGAGAAATTTGGAAATAGAATTATTATCAGAAACACATTTTCATAAATTCATTCAAGATTTTACGTTACATACTCTGATATCATTTATTATAATATTTACAAATAGTTTGAGACTCTGCTTGCAATTTCCATTTTTGAAATTAAATCAATTTTCCAATGATGTACCAATCGATCTTCATTTTTTATTTCCTTATTTCTATATTGCACCTCTATTCTTTTCAGGCAGACATTCTAACATTTAATGTGGTCAGAAGGCTCTTCAAAAAGGTTTTTTTTTTTTTTAATAAGGCCATTTCTTGTTTTTATTCTGTTTTGCGTCCTTTTGAAATTGAGAAAGCTACTAGCCAGCCAGGAAGAAAAACAAACAAGCAAATAAAACAAATTTGCAATTTCATATTATGTGACTGTGTGAAATCTGACAGAAACTTGTTTCATTTGATCATCTTGACATACAGGTAAGAATGATAAACAATGGGTCATTGCAGTGCTTTTTTTCATTTTTTACATGAAACATAAAAAATTATACATATTTTCTTTATTTTTTTTTAGAAAACATATTTAATTGGCTAAAGATCTTTTATTTCAGTTTTTTTTTTTTGTTTTTTTGTTTTATGACTTTTGGCTCAAAACCTACCAGCACGAGGACGCAAAACAGAAAATAACAAAGAAATGGCCTAATAGTGAGTTTTAAAAAAAATACTAGAACTAATTTTAACAAATTTTCAGACATTCATTTGCAGAGAACTAGAACTAATTTTTAAAGATGATAGACATACAATAAAGACATTACAAAATGATCTTATTGACTGAGTAAGTCCCTATTTGAAATCATGACTGAATATGAAATTTGCAGAGTGAAGTTGTCCCAACCTTAAATGCACTATCCACAGATCGGATATTTGTATAGATTTGTATAGCTGAATGATCGGTTAATCCATTACACAACAACCATTAATAATAAAAGACGAACAATAAGACATCCATCTGTAACAACGTACGGATTCTCGGTATAAATAAATAAGTATACGTACACTTAACATAAATATAAATCTTATAACAAAATAACTGTAAGATGATTCAACAAAATGTACAATGTCATATGTACAAAGATGATTATATTGTAAAGACTAATTTAAAACTATTCAGAGTTTGTAAATCAATACTGAAATGGACGGAACTTCACTATGGACGGAAACTTTAAAATTGCTAAAAATAAAATATTCCAGTTTCCATTTCAAAAACGCCAGATGCATCGGTGAAGATACATTTGTATTGCAAATATTGAAAAGGGGGGTAGCTTGATGTTGTGATTAAACTTCAAATTAAGATAAATCTGGTTACACGAGCTTCACAGAAAAGATTGATAAATGTTGAAATCTTTGGTATTTGATAATGACAGGCATGTAGGTCAAACACAAACGTAACAATGACGTCATTTTATCGCTGACTTCAGAGTAAAGTATCAGTAAGTAACATATTTTAAAATAAGTCCAGTCTGATTAAGGCATGTGTCAATGACAATCTGATAGGCATTGTGGGAAGGTTTTCTGTCTCTGACCATGACATGCCACGAATGAAATAAACTACTCCTTAACCTTTAAGCACTTATAAATTGTAAGTAATTTCCATCTTCTCTGTCGTTTTAGTTCATTCTCTTAACGACATATATTTTCACGAAGCGACACGTAATTTTACATGACTTTATTTTGAGCTGGTCTCCTGACATACGCAGGGAATTATGACTTAACATCCGGATAAAGCGGAAGATATATTCTATCACCTAGGTCCAGACCGGACAGATGTCTGAGATCCGTAAATGCTTTTGTTTCTTTGATTCACCATATGATGATGTTCAATTTCGCCTTCAAGTTCCATAATTTCTTGTTTGAGTTTTTCATTCATTGAACGAATGGAATCTGAAATTCAAACAAACAGCATATAAATTGATGAATGAATAAATGACATTAATTCATATCTAGATATAGTATAACCTCTTGCGAATATTCTGTTAATACATTAGTTTTCTATATAAGCCTTATTTTGTGTGAATCAAAATGTTTCTTACCGGAAGCGGAAGCTTGTGATGATCGTCGACTATCCGGATAACGCATTGGTGACTCTGAAATATAATCGTCAAATCTATGAAAATCCATGCATACAACATTTGTGAATAATGAATAATAATGAATAAAGAAACTTAACTACAAAAGAGGACTTCTTGCTGATATAACAGATTTCAGAAAAACTTCGTTTTAACAATGCGAATTTTTACTCCACTTAGCAGATGTTGGAATCTTTTCATATTCTGATGTTATGTCATATAAATGCTAGAGTATGTAAATCAAATCTTTACTTTCCACCATATCATAATTTCATATCATAATTTGAATTGTTTCCCCATTATTTCTGACAAGAAAATGCCTAAGTTCCCTATATGATTTCGGTTTTACTATGAACTATGATTTAGGCCTACGCTGGGTCGACTGAGATACTAACATAAATGTTGGCTACCAACAAAAACAGCCAATGTCAAAACTTGCTGCACAATTTACAAAACTACACAGTGACAGGTGTAAACGGTTTTCACAAAGTTGAGACAAAGTAAAAAAAAAAAAACTGTTGCTGTGACAAAATTGCAATCACGTGACTACGGTGACCACGTGACAATTAGATTTTATAGGAATCGGCTTTTCTCAAGTCTGTAATTACCGGCAGTCATGACTGCCGGTATACTGTAATCAATCGTGACATACTTGCACGGATAAAATGACTCTTGGCAATATGATTGGTGGACAACTACAAAATATGCAAATATTCGTCAAGGTTATTCTAAATCTGTACATAAGATGCTTCCATCAAGTCCGCTGAAGAGTCTTAGATGACTTGACAAATGAAAGTCATATCGTATCAGTGCATTTTCTTCCGAAAGATGCATCGAAAAGTCTTTGTACCGATACGTCCTACAACAAATCACAGATCCTCGGAAATTTCCGTAGCTTGAATCGGAAATAAAAACGGAAAAGCCTGGAAATGTGCGATTGGTCTAACAAGAATAAAAATCGTTTATTCCATTTCTTTCTTACTAGAATTTTACAAGATTTAATGTCAGCTTACTGCCGGCAAGCTTTTTGTAAAAGCTAATACTTGTAAATTTAATATTTTCAGGACTAAGCAAACTAGTATTTCTACCATCGTTTCGAAAGAAACTTGTCGAAAAAATTTTGCTAAAGAGTTTCGTCTACTTTTTCAGTCAGTAGAATCAAATATGTGATTGTGATGTGATATAAAACACTGATTCATATTTTACGTTGTGATAGATAGTGTCAAATTGCAGTTGTGCTTATAAAACATAGCCCCACCGTGCCCTGTACTTAGACGGTCATCGTCCACAAGTACTGAAATTTTAGACAGAGAAAAACAAGTTGATAAAAGACGTCTATAAAATTAAATATATTCAATAATACCTCGACGTGAAATCTAGTCGGTAATATAAGCTTACAGAATTACATACATGTACATTTACTGGGATTTATAATTATCTATACCGCGGCGTGAAAACCAGCGTCATGGAAGATCTTGTAACTTGACATTATCTTCATCAGAATAATATAATTGGATTGGTATACTGTACCATATAGGGCTATTACCCCTACGGTGAACTGACATACGATATGTTATGACGTCATTATACAGATAATTATCTTCATCAAAATAGAGGTAAATCGTGATGCTCAATGATCAATACAGACAAATAAGATGGACAAATCTTTTTTTTATAATTTTAATACCCCAAAATACTTTTTTTTCATTTGACAGATTGATAAATCAAGTCTAAATCAAAGAGGCTCGTCATTTAAGTATTTATGAGCATTTGGAAATCAAAATTATTACTCTATAAAGTTGCTTCATATGTTGTATTTTGTATTTCTATGGTTTTAGGTGTGTGATCAATTTTAAAATAACACTTTCATGACGAATCATCAATTCAAGTATTTCAATTTTTTTTTAATTGAGTAAGACTTTCTATAGTAGAATTTGAAATAGTTCTAGTTTTTTTACAAGAAAGGAATTCTTTTTTTATTAATTCAAGTACGTTTACACTCAGAATAGACAATTTATTATCAAAAAGAAGCGTTGTTTGATAACCACGAGTGTTTAATTTTTCTCTAAACATCGAACAAAACAAAAGAAAAATTTAAATAACATCTAACAAATGACTAAAACTAACATCAACAAAAATCCTGGTGATATCTGAATGAAAAGTGACATGTAGAACAATACGTGTGCCTCTGATGGCATCCTAGTTGAACCTCTATTCAAAAATAGATTTTTGTCAAAATACTTCTTTTCCCTAATATTTGAATAATTAAATGCATATCTATAATGTTTCATTTTTATATATTCCATACTTTGTCTCCAGAAACATGTTATTTTCTTCATCTCTCCTTTTTTTTTAAATTCTATTTTATCTAATTTCATTTTATGTGTCCAATCTTGGAAAACGAATGTATGTTCTAACTCTATTTCGATATTATTTTCTGTCCAAATGTATGCACATTTCTCTTATTTTCTCCCCTATTCCTTGATCATTATTTCTTACTATGAAGCCTTCCATCGCAATATGAGGGGGGAAAGTTGATTGTCTTGAAATTCCACTATTTTCGAATAGAGAGATTTATAAACACATTGTCACAATATATAATAGGTAAATTCCTTCCACGACAAATTGATCCAATAAAAATGTCTTGGCGTGTAAATTTCAGCCAAGAAATATAGTTACCATGGCAACGCATCACTCCACTTTTATTTCTTATAAGACGCTGCAGTTTTTAATGAGATATGTATGATTTATAAGAATTGACTTACGGTAAAAGCGATATGTTTTGAAAGAAAGAAATTTTATCTTTAAGTTGTGCTACACTTAAAATAGATTTTATTAATTTTCTGTCGATGAGCGACAAATCTTTTAAAAGTTTTATTTTACCAACAACAAAAGAAAGAGGAACAAAAATCCTAAATACGGATTTTTCTATAAAACGGAGTTTAACAATGAAAATAATGTATATTGAGTCTTGTATTTTTTTTTTTTTTACAATGTATAATGATAAAGGTTGCAAAATAAGTCAAAGAGGATGATTGTATGTGACATGAACTGACCTTGACGTATAGGTCCATTCTGTAGAGGTCGTCCCCTTGGTGACATGTAACCGTCGTCATGGTAACCACCATTCTGCATGGGATCTTGGGACCTGCTCAAGGAAGATGTTTTATAAATTCATTTCTTTTTTATTCCATTTTTATTACTTTTTGTAATTCTGACTCATTTTGACTTTTTTCCTTGAGGTTATATTATGCCGTTGCTTCCCTCAGGGAGTCTAAGCGCAAATTCGAAGTGGTTTAAATTCTTATGAAATTTAACAAAACGTTGTTGACGAATTCATACCAAGTTTAAGTGCCACTATGTGTAAATCAGATTTACGTTAACAAATTAAATTAGATCTAGATGTAGAATTGAAATGGAGACATTTTATTTTCTGTCATGCCTTTTAAAAAAATGTTTCGGTACAATAGTACGTGATCATCTTCAAACGCCCTTCTTTCTTGCACAGCTTTCCATTCCATTTCTTGATTAATGAATTTATCTTGGATATGATATGTTTGCAGCCTCATATAGTTAAGTTTCCATGGTAACAATTTTTGCCCACGTATCAAATTTTCTGCTGTACAAGATGTTAATTTCGCTAAGGGGAAATATAACAGAAATCCATGGATGTAGATTGCTAATCTATATATTTATGTGCAAACCTAACTATGGAGAAGATACAGCGTGAATTAACCTTATTCAAGCAAATATAATTAGAACATTGCCCTTTTCTCTGTTCTTCTCCGATATAAAAGAGTATCTGGGTTTAAATTCCATGCAAGTACGTCTTCAAATCAAATGAAGACAAAATGAAAAAGAATATCAAAATAATGTAAATTTAAGTTTTATTCTATCTGTCCCATTGAAAATCTCTCTCGACCTCTTGATCTCTTCTCATGGCGTTTTCGTTATGGTCAAGCATATAGTATCAGAAAATAGATATATAAGTGAGTACTTACATATTGGGCGGTGTCCGATGGGGTATATTATCAGGTAGTCTGTGAGGGGGACGTTTTGGCCCTGCCGGTTGGGGTTGTTTACCCCGGGCGTTAGGGGGAATGTTCTGCTGTCCAACAGGGTAAGGCTCCGCCTGTAAACACAAAAGAGGATAAAAACTAAGACTCTTCTTTCAATGACATCAAAAATTTCAAACCAAATAGCAATATTGCTCCCCCCCGGCTTTCCACCTGAAAAAAAATAAAATCTGACCGACAAAAAACTGATTTGAATATTTACGAAAAACAGAATGATGTTCGTGCATACAGTATACGTACCAGTGGTTGTCTTTGGGGGTTAGCGTTCCTCCATTGCTGACCCCCAGGGCCGGGTGGGGGTCTGTTGACAGGGGACTGTCTCGGGGGATCGTAATACGGATCGTGCTGGGGTGGTGGAGGTCCATTCATAGGCCTGCTATACCCTCCTTGACCCCGACTGTCATATAAAGATAACGCATTAGTTTTTGTCAAAATTGAAATGATTTTCAGAGGCTACATTTTATTATACAAATTCCGTGATTTAAATTAAATTATGATAAAAAAAATCAAAATGTACGCTTTGAAATAAGTCGATCTAAGACTAAGCTGATAAAAAGAATCTGAATACAGCTCACCTTTCCTTTTCTAATGCTTCAATCCTTTTTTGTAATCGTTCGTTTTCTCTGTACATCAGTTGCTGTTCTCTCTTGATTCTGTCTTTTGTTGAATGCATTTCTGAATTTTCTGACCTATAAAGTAAATCATTTATGACGGAGGGTTCGGACGGGTCTCACTTGACAAAAGCTGCTATGTACAAAGGTGAGAGGGTTTGGAAGGGGATCTCACTTAGGAGATACCACAGAATAAGAGAGAGTTGGAATGGCGATTTCATTTCACACAAAAAATCAAATCATCCTATAATTGAGTATTAGAAGGGGTTCACAATAAACAAAGTTCTCCTTGTCAAAAAATAGTCTCGTTTTGACATTTTACCGACCTGAGAGCCTCGTTTTCAATCATGTACTCCTGTAGCATCTCGTATAGTCCTGCCTCTCCTTTGTTACTGGCCACGGGTGGACCCGTGTTACCTACATCTGAAAAATAAAATCAACAAAATACAGGATTATTTTCAATTTAGAATAAAAAAATAAGAGTTGTATGATTTATTTTTTCCAAAGACAAGTCCCAACTCGATGTACAGTATCATGTGCACTACATACTGTGTACTTTTCGAGAAAGAAGTCACAATTTAAACCTTAGCCAGATTTTTTTTTTCATTTTACTTTACCACTCGATGTTCATATTATGACATGAAATTAAATGTTGCATATCGGTCCTTAATTTATTATTTTTATTTATTCATTTGGGGGGGGGGGGGGGGTCGCCTGTAACGTAATTGTGAATAATATGCATCATTGAACGCACAAAGAGCGATAACTTAAAATTTGTAGTAGAGAGAAATCTCTGTAGCTGTCATTAAATTATTATTTGGATAACTAACCTTTACCCTGCTTTAGGAACTTCATGAACTTTTCATCATTTTCCTTTTGTAGAGCACCTTTAGGTTTGGCGGGAAATTCAAGCTGAAAAAAAATTAAAATGAAAGTACTGTATAAGTCTACAAAAAAACCCAAATCTATTATGTAATACTGTAATAAAGTATATTTCTTTCGCCTAACATGTATTGTCAATTTTGAAGAATTCAATGGGCCTCTCACGTTTCGAATTTGTTTAAACCCATCAGTTTCAGACAATCTGGTCACGTAATGGTGACTGGTCCGATGATAATTTATATTTAGTTTCATAGTACCTGTTGTCTCAGATAAACATTTTCATTCCGTAAAATCTTGATTTCCCGTTTCAGACTCAGGATTAGTTTCTCCCTGGGGTCCTGAAATATAATAGTAAGAAAGAGGCATGATTTATCCCGAATCGACCGCTCCATTATATAATACTCATCAGTTGTAGTAAGTCTTAATGCATGATTAATTGAAATATTGTGCGTCTGTGAAAAGGGATTTAATTTTTCATACAGTGGCTCTGCCATTAACACTCACCATTTTGACAACAGGTTTTGTTTTTATCTTTTTAGCACGACTAGCATATCGTAGAGTGTTTATGGTCTCCGAGGCATGGTGGGATGACGGCGTAACGCATGCAACCTACAAAAAATAAATATTAACATAAAAAATAAACTTTTCGTGGATATGAATAACTGAATGAAATATAAACATTTCCATCTTAACATGTTAAAGTATTGGGAATTTCAATATATAGTTTTATAATTTCTACATAAATTCAACGAAAATTTGAAAAAATAGTCAACTTTTGATTTGGAGATTTCAAAACCTGGCTTTATCATGATTTCTATATAAATTTAACGAAAAATTGAAGAAAAACTTACTTACCATGAGTGTGACTCCATTTCCTCCGAGACTGTCGGCCAGGAGTTTGGTCAGTTTACTATCTCTGTACGGTATATGACCTTGACGCTTCTTTGGGTCACCAAGAGACGATATACAGTTACCTAGCAACAACAATATGGCGGTATATTAAAACACTTCATCATGTTGAGAACACTCAAAATCCTTACCTGCTACTTACCTGCTAGTTGTGCGGTGCATCGAAGAGGTAGATCTGTTGTTGAAGTTTACGTATAACAGTTAAGATTTAAAACTACATGTGGATATAAGATTCGCTACAAGTCGGTGACAGGTACCCGGGATTATTGATACACGGATGCAAATCTATGCCAATTTATGGGGAATAAATTGTTTTTCAATTTAAAATGTTTTAGCAAAAAGTACATATTGCATTCCTTGTGTCACGTGTGTGTTGCTATTTACAATCAGAATTTATCATACGTGTACAACCCTTCAGATTAGCCATGATAATTCAGGGTTTTTTTAGGGTCTGTAGGGGGCCGAAATTCGGCCCCATTCCCAATGCCAAAAAGTGATACTTTTTCCCAATTTTAGACCTGAAAATTCCCAATTCAATCTTTTCTCCAAAACGAGAAATTCATTTCCAATTTACGTATATTAACTGAAAGGAAAGTGAAAGAAGAACAAACATGTTGTGTTAGTTTAAATCTAGGAGGGAATCAATTGATATGATAAGGGATAATTTGCATGAATATATCTTTTTGTAGTTTGAAATTTATTTCCCAATTTAAGTTGAAATGTTGCAAAATTCCCAATTTCATCGGCCCAGGCCCCTGACATCAGGGGCTAGAAAAAACCCTGTAATTGTTGATTACCCATTTCATATGTTAATACTTTCCGAAAAAATACAATTGAGAACTATAAGTATGAAAGGCCATCAAATACAAGTTCACAGTCAGGGTAATGGTTACCGTTATGTCATTACCTTTTCTATGTCATTACCTTTTCTATGTTATACCCTTTTCTATGTTATTACCTTTCCTATGTTATACCCTTTTCTATGTTATTACCTTTCCTATGTTATTACCTTTTCTATGTAGAATTACCTTTTTTTATGTCATTACCTTTTCTATGTCATTACCTTTTCAATGTCATTACCTTTTCCATGTCATTACCTTTCCTATGTCATTACCTTTTCTATGTCATTACCTTTCATATGTCATTTCCTTTTATATGTAAAATTACCTTTTTCTATGTCATTACCTTTTCTATGTCATTATTTTTTCTATGTCATTACCTTTCCTATGTCATTACCTTTCATATGTCATTACCTTTTCTATGTCATTACCTTTACTATGTAAAATTACCTTTTTCTATGTCATTACCTTTTCTATGTCATTACCTTTTCCTAAGTCATTACCTTTTTCTATGTCATTACCTTTTCTATGTCATTACCTTTTCTATGTTATACCTTTTCTATGTCATCACCTTTCTATGTCATTACCTTTTCTAAGTCATTACCTTTTCTATGTTATTACCTTTTCTATGTAAAATTACCTTTTTCTATGTCATTACCTTTTTCTATGTCATTACCTTTTCTATGTCATTACCTTTACTATGTCATTACCTTTTCTATGTCATTACCTTTCCTATGTTATTACCTTTTCTATGCCACTACCTTTTCTATGTCATAACCTTTCATATGTCATTACCTTTTCTATGTAAAATTACCTTTTTCTATGTCATTACCTTTTCTATGTCATTACCTCTTCTATGCCATTACCTTTCCTATGTCATTACCTTTCATATGTCATTAGCTTTTTTATGTCATTACCTTTTTTATGTCATTACCTTTCATATGTCATTACCTTTTCTATGTAAAATTACCTTTTTCTATGTCATTACCTTTTCTATGTCATTACCTTTTCTATTTCATTACCTTTTCTATTTCATTACCTTTTCTTTGTGATTACCTTTTTCTATGTCATTACCTTTTCTATGTCATTACCTTTTCTATGTTATTACCTTTTCTATGTCATTACCTTTTTTATTTCATTACCTTTTCTTTGTCATTACCTTTCATATGTCATTACCTTTTCTATGTCATTACCTTTTCTATGTAAAATTACCTTTTCCTATGTCATTACCTTTCCTATGTAAAATTACTCTTTCAAGAAAATCTGTCTTGTGTATCTATGAAAAACTTAATATACCAATATTTCTTTCAAATACTCATATCTGAATCACTTTACGAGTCCATGATTTTATCTTTTTTGCACTGCTGCCATGCTTACTATATAGTGAATACAGATTTGGGTTTTATCTTCTTTGCCTAACCATGTATATGGAGAATTATCCCACCTCTGGCAAATTTCTTGCAATCTGATTGGTCGAGAAGAACCGAATATTATGTTGTATTATGTTACTGACATGATATTAATCTAATATCCTGCTTCTACAAAGACGCTTTACGCTTTTGACGTCACTGAGATGCTTTAAAATATGTTGACGTAACATACACAAACCAAAAGCCATCGGTGGGATAAATTCGTTATACAGTGTTTTACAGGGGGGATACAAAAAATATTGGGTCGACAAAAAAAGTTGTATTGGGCTCGGCTTCGCCTCGCCCAATACAACTTTTTTCATCGACCCAATATATTTCTGTATCCCCCCTGTAAAACACTGTATAACTAATAATGTTAGTCGGTTATATGATAATGTTTAATATGGAAAAATGAATCTGAAATAGCATGCAAAAGTACAACAATTCTTGATCATGATTTTCATATACTTACCTAGTACTAGTAAACTCCTATTTATGTTGTTTGATTCCACCAAAGTTTTATCGGTGGATTCGGAATCCTTTACTTTCTCGCTTCCTACAAAATCACGAATATCAAATCTAAACATGTATAACTCCAAAGCACGTATTTCTCCAATTATATAAGACAAAAAAAATCAAATATGAACTTGTCTTATTCCTACATCTTGTCTTATTCCTACATAAGTATTTTTCCCGTTTTCTGCATGATGGAGGTGTACCACAGGGATAAATTTTAGGCGCATTTATTTTTCCACATTGGAGTTGTATTACTCTGATAGCTGTATAATGAAGGAGTTTGTTTGGAGATAAAACTCCCATTTTGTAGAATGATAAATGGAGAGATTAGCTACGGAGCAACCATTTATATACAGGAATTCTCTCTTTTGAATAATATGTAAATAAGGAGGCAAGAATAACATCAGAAGTCAAATCGTATACGAGTATGGCATATACAGGGACATGCTCGATTTGATATACATAGGATAGGTTAAAGGGACATATTTTAAACAAGGTGTTACTTTTTTCCTTTCTTTTAATTTTTGTCTCATTATCATGTTTTTCTTATGTTTGTAACATTGGAATAAGTACAGAGTGAGGGATTGTCTGCCATAAGCATTAAGGGTGTTATTAATACTTTAATTATTGTTAGTTGTTATGTTGGACGTCTCTCTCTTTTTTTTTTTCTTCTTCCTCTCTTTTTTTTTTTTTTTTTTTATTTTGTGGAATTGTTTCATTCTGTTGTTTTTTTGTAAAGGAAGTGACATGTATTATAGCTACCCCTGTTGTTATCTTATAGAGACCAATAATTAAAAAAAAAATTTATAGCTTTTCTTTTTTTTGGGGGGGGGGGGTCGGGTTGTTCTTTCTTCCTCGTCACCTCTACAGCCATCTTACCTGCAAGGTCAACAAAAGTCAGTTTCCCGCGCTTTGTGAGGTAAAGGTTTTCATCATCCGGGTCCTGCTGCTCCGTGTCAATGGTCAAGGTCAACATACTGTGACTTCTGCTCGAGAACTCGTTCAAACCATGTGACCCTGTTTGTCTATTGCGCATGCCTGTAAAATAAACCAACATACTCAGTTTGAGACCAAAAAGTAGATATTGATACTAAGGGTTAGAGATAGTACTAATAGGATTCAAACCCGTCCCTACCCTCCTCAACCCCGTTCCTATCCTCATTAACCCAGTCCCTACCCTCATCAACCCTGTCCCTGCCCTCATCAACCCCGTTCCTACCCTCATCAACCCTGTCCCTACCCTCATCAATCCCGTCCCTACTATGATCAACCCCGTCCCTACCCTCATCAACCCCGTCCCTGCCCTCATCAACCCCGCCCCTACTATCATCAACCCCGTCCCTACCCTCATCAATCCCGTCCCTGCCCTCATCAATCCCCGTCCCTACCCTCATCAACCCCGTCCCTGCCCTAATCAACCCCGCCCCTACCCTCATCAACCCCGCCCCTACCCTCATCAACCCCATCCCTACCCTCATCAACCCCGTCCCTACCCTCATATACCCCGTCCCTACCCTCATATACCCCGTCCCTGCCCTCATCAACCCCGTTCCTACCCTCAGGTCTGATTTTAATTTGTCTTGTTTTATTTTGATCAGAACCATGTGCATCTCTTTGTTTTCGTATGGAAGTTCCAGTAGGAAATTCATTGACCTGAGTTGACCCGTAACACAATTCCTAACTCCGCTCTTGATCCTGTACCTTTAAAGTAAGGGCTATATATATGGAACATATTGTCGTAAGCATAATGTATGAATTTTCATATCATTCATCGGTGAAAAAATGGCGAGATCATGTATTATATAAGTTTTTTTTTAATCAAAATACATAAGATACATAAAATCAAATCTATATACAATACAATACACTTTATTGCCAAAAAGTGGGACCCAAAGGGCATACAGCAGTTATATAGCATCGAATTAATTTACCCCCCCCCCCCCTCCCTTTCACCAATTAGATGCCTCTTATTAGCTCACTCGATTAAGCCTTCTTTTTTCCCTACCCTAATACATGTACACCCTACCCTAATACATGTACACCCTACCATACAGTTCGTATGTATGCTTAACAACAATATGACTTTCAAATCTGATGAAAAAGTTTACGTCATTGGGTCAATTCATTTGCTTAAAATAACTTTTATGAAGGCAAACTAAAATCAATATACCCGTTCACCTGTACTCATTTTTACCTTTGGGGCAGAGCAGTGGAATTCTCATAAAGTTGTCCGATAGCATATTTATCTAGAAATCAATGAAAACGCTCTTATCAAATCAAGAAAGGTCCTGACATTTAAAATGTTCAATGAACTGATTCTATATTGATAAATCTTACAGGAAACGAAACAAGGAGATGAATTGAAAAGATCATTGAAGAATAAAGAATGGGTAAAGGTTGCTTTAAAATACAAATGTTGGTGGTCATATTGCTTCAATTATAATACGGATATGACGTGTGTATGCAGAGACAGAGAGATAAGTTAACTTCATTTTACATACAATTTCACTTCCTTTAATTCATATTGGTCACATTAGCAATTTATCGCTGAGAAAAGCTATATGATCTTGCAAATATTTGGGTAGCCAAAAAAAAAACATGAATTCACGTCATTTTTTTTTATTTTGCATATTTAAGAAAAACCACGGACAGAATAATTAAAAACAAAATCTGCTTGATAAAAATGGGGAAAAATCTCTATAAAAAATCCCTTGCAATATTAGGCAAAACGAAGTACAACAAATCATTGAATTGACCACCACAGACGACACGGAAATCTGTCATCAAAGTTTATCTAAATTTACCTTCCCATTATTACATAAGTAATCCCTTGACTCCCCCCCTCCCCTTTGGGGTGAGGGGTGGGGGTGCTGCTGAAAAGATAGCTTATAGTGACATCTCTGTACAAAAAAAAAACATTTACAAAATCTCACTGAATATATACCTGGTTCGTCTTCCTTCATTTCTATTTTTGACGGCAGACCTATCTTGACGTCATCAATGTCCAGTCTGAGGGGACCAACCGTCCCCCCGTCCTCTGTCATCAAATAACAGAGATAAACGTCATTGCCTTTCATTTCTTCCCCTACATCGTCCATATCAAAATCATCTTCTTTGTCTGAATCCGGAAATTTGAACTCCTTTTCGTCCGGCACTTTATAAGTTTTTGTTTTTGTATTTCCTGTTCCTTTTGAGTTATTTTGCGTCTGTTGTTCACTTGAATACTGATTTTTGATTCCGTTGGGGTATCTAGAGTTACTGGTGCGTGATTGCGAGTATGACGGTGGGTCACTGGTGTCAACGTAACGCTCACCAGGGGGAGCTGTCAGCTCACTACCGTACGAGCCTTGAATTCGTGACGTGGATGAAATACCGTCCTCTCTTAAATCGGAAAGCTTCGAGGTAGATCGTGAATTTCCGGGTGTCTTCGTTTTAGTCCGCATCACATACTGTACCGGCTTATCATTGTCAACACGACGACTAGATTTGTTTTGTTGATGAACAGTATTTTTTAAAATATGATTATCTCCATCGCGTGTAGCACCACTTGCATGAACGTAAGAAGGATCATCAATAAACGCGTCAGACTTGGAACCTGGATGACTGCTACCATGGTAACCGTTACTATAGCTACCACTACTGTAACTATAGTTACTATACTGTCTGTCTCTGCCGTTACCATAACTACCATAACCACTTTCTTTGGAAGGTGATCCGTAATCTGAGTTCGTCCTCTGTTCTGTTTGGCTGGAACGCGGCGTTCTTTGGTGTGATTGGTTAGAACGTGGAGTTCTTTGTTCTGATTGGTTGGGGCGCGGGGTTATTTCCACATTTATTTCTAGATTGTGTTTTCTTCCATCACTTGTAGTGTACACACGATTTGTCGTGTTGTCAACCCACGAATCATTACGGTGGTCCCCGAGTGACATTTCCCTCAATTTGTGTTTAAAATAGCTATGCCTCTGTGACTTTAATGTATCATATGTTCAACATCGTCTTTGATTTGATCGCACAGAATCCGCAAGAATATTATTACTTGTTCCAGTTGCCACTTCTTGTAATGACTTAATTTAATGCCTCTCATTCCATAGCTTATATCCAAATTTCAAAATAGCATCGATAGAAATTTCCAAATTCCTATAAACAGAGCAGAAACTGGACGGTTCACTCCATCTCTTCATATACGAGTACATTCCCTGCGAAATTGTAATTATTCAAAACTTTTGAGAGAAGAGGGTGGTCTCTTGTTGCTAAAATTGTCCTTTTTACAATTAAAATGTCGAATTACTTCCCCCTTACTAGATAAAATTGATTTTTTTTATTCAGTATCCCTATTTATTTGCATATTATATGTAAAGGAAATGCTGGCAGACAAAGCAGATTTGTAGAATCCGGGCTTGTTTTCCAAAGATAAAGCTAAGTTCGGTTCAAATTGATTCTTAAGAAATTGTGGAGTCGAGTGCATTCGGATCAATATACATTCAACCCGTGATTTAGTTTCGATCGAAATCAAAGACTTATCAATGGTAATTCATATTCAGATAAATTGCTTTTCGTTTCCCTCGTGAAAAAAGAGATTTTATTTTTGCTTTCAACGATCTCTTTCAATTATTAAGCTTATTCTAGTCAATTTGCAAAAAAAAAAAAATTAGAATTCGCTCCGTACTTTTATCTGCTATCCAAATTAAACTGTTATTATCACTTTTCATGTTTTTTTTTTAAGTACAAAGGATTCAGTTGGAGAAAACTATACTTGTGGGGAGGAAGGGGGGGTTGGTGAAAGGAGTTTGTCGGTCTTAAAACATGAAGATTTAAATTATCATTTTAAAATATGATAAAAACAAAAGAAATAATTATTCTTATTTGCAGTTTATTATGTTTGTTTTATGCGATTAGGCCATATCTTTGTTATTTTCTGTTTTTCGTCCTCGTGCTAGTAGGTTTTGAGCCAATAGTCATTAAACAAAACAAAATGAAAATAATAAAATCTTTTGTAAATTAAAAGTTTTTTCTACAAAAATAAAGAGAAATTGATTAATTTTCCATAGTTGATGTAAAAGTAAAACAATGATTCAAGATTGGCTTTGTCCATCGTTCTTTTGTTGACTGAAATCTGTTACATGTAATAATTAAATGACACAAGTTTCTGTCAGATTTCACCTAGTCATATAATATGAAACTGTGATTTTGTTTTATATGCCTGTTTTTCTCCAGCTTTCTCAATTTCAAAAGGACGCAAAACAGAATAAGAAATGGCCATATTTATCTTTTAGTTGTCTTATTTATGAGAAATCTGGTCATCATTTGGTCATATAACAATTTTATATGCCGAAATGGGGAAAAGTAGACGAGTTTCACTAACGTCTCTAATTCTTAAACAGTTTAATTGAAGTAGTTTTTACACACATCTATTGAAGGTAGAAGTGGTAGAAATTAAAAGTTTACCACATTTATGTTTCGGAACATCGAGTGACATAAATCACTCTCAATTCAAAAGTTCAATCTTAAAATCTCTGCTTAACATGGATTGTGAGAAATTGATTAATTTTGTGTACGTCTGAAGTATTGATCGGTTAAATTGACTATGAGTGTAAAATTTTCACCTTGTGAATAAACACATACAAGTTAACATTCAAAAGATTATACCGTACATGCATGAAAGAGTTATCAAAATAAAATGAAATTGAAAGAAATCAAAAGCATGTTGCGTCATAGGATTGCCGATTGGCGGTTACCCACCCAACACTAATGTTACATGTACACTATCATACACCCAGTATGTATTAATGTATATATAGGGATGGGACGGTTACCCCAAAACACTATCATACACACAGTATGTATCAATGTATATATATATATATATATATGGATGGAAGTTGGTAACCCCATGGGTGGATCTAGATATTGTCCAGGTGGTGGGGTCCCAGCAAATAGTTAAGAAAATAATAATAATAATAATAAAAAAACAGGGAAAATCAGGATTTGGGAAAATTCCAGAAAGGGAGGGGTCCTGACCTCCAATCCCCTCTAAATCCGCGCTTGAATAGTACAGATTTACACGTTCTTAATAAAACATCTTATTTTATTGGTTTGCTTGTTTTGTTGTTTTCAACCCGAACGCTCTTGCTATATATATAATGTCCTGATTATACTCGATTCCACAATGAAATAGTTTTCGACCTATTTTGGCGTAACTATTTTGATAAAAATAAACATTACTAATCATTGTTAATCATTGCGATAAAGAAAATTTAGTAAGATTTTGAATATGTACCATAATTTCTCATATTTCTCAAACCTAAACAGAGACCGCCATCTTCTCTCAACTTGTTTCACTTTTATAGAACCAAATATTCAACGATCCAGTGGATAATCCAATATCGAAAAGTCCGCTTCCGTTTTGTCGGGTCTAGTAGTTCATTCAGACAAATCCAGAAAATTCTGTCATGTAAAATCGATCAGTTTTTCACTAAATATCTTCCCGTCGAATAAAATCTTTCAGATAATATAAAGTCCATTTTAAGAATACTCCATCGTCGGAGGTGAAGATAAAATATTGAAGTAATGCAAACACTAATCTACTTCAACTACACTCCTTCGTCAAATATACACAAATCCATCGAGTGGTTGGAAAAAGCTCATGGGATCACATTCAAATTTGGCAAATATGTTCGTCAAACATTCAAGAACGGTCACTCTTAGGAAGTACATCTATTGCATATTTTTGTAAACGTGCCGGCAGTTTATATCGATTCTATCTTGAACTGATTGAAAATAAAACAAACAATAATGTCCAATAATTGTAGTCTCTCCCAATCCACCATGAAAGTCTGCGGGGCTGTTTAAAAACCAAAAGCAGGGTGCATTCCAATAATGTCAAATATCGCCTGCCGAATTTAACAAGAGAAATCAGGCACGGAACCACGTGGTGATATCGGCGGTTTTGGTCTCAAATTCTATTCGTCACATCTATATTAATTGCAAATATTCAACCCCTTTAACATTCGACTGCAAATTCACATTAGCGTAGGAAAAATAAAATGTCTAACATACAAAATCGAAGTTACTTTCGGATTAATCATATAGGCGTAAAATTAAGTAATAATTTATTCAAATATCAAGTCGTTCGTAATTCGGTTTTTTTTTTTCTTCCTTTTTTTTCATTTCATGCATTGTTTTAGCTACAAAATTATCATTTTTCTCTCTTTTTTAGGGGGAGGGGGGTGTTCTTAATTAATACCAGGTATAGAAGGAGCTGATAAGGCGTAAAATCTGCCCTGTAAAAGGGGAATTTTCAAAACGGGAACTTCAAGAAAATTCTTTCACAAAATTGATGCCAATTCTTGGTTTCATCATAATCAGCAGTTGGATAAGATTTTTCATGCACCATATTCCTAAATTTTTGGGCAAAATATGCTTTTTTTCTATAGAAATCAATGGAAAATGGAAAAGTTTGTTTAAAACATTGCCCCCCCCCCCTCCCCTAGCTACAGAACGCCGCTTTTACAGAAGGTGTATATCAATAATACACATCTTTTGACAAAGTGGGATTCTGTAGCTAGGGGGGAACGATGCCCCAGAGACAAAAAACTGAAAAAAGAAGGGTGGGTGGGCTTTTTACGAATCTGTGTCTTAGACCATCATATAAGCAAATTCACAATATTTTGGAAAGAAATAAACAAGAGTGTGCTGTTTTTTTCTACTCAGTGTGTATTTCGCGGTAAAATGCCTTCTTTTTTAGTCAATTACTAGTAATACAAAATACAATCATTTTTCAATTTCAAGATTCTGAAATTTATGGATAAAGTTGAGAACATTTTTTTTTTTTTTTTTTTAATTTGATATCTAGTATCTTGTATAGACAATAACTATGTTTTAAAGTTTATTGATGTCCATATTAGCCAGAAAGTTCTTGATTTTCAACGTTTTTTCTTTTTATCGATATTTCTTTCTCTTAATATGGCTTACCCCCTACTCTTTGAACTGTAATTTAAGTATCTAGAAATAAGCTCACCAAAATAAAAGTTGTATGAGGAATCTCCAAATACATTACATTTTAGTAATGATCAAGTTTTTCTTGCGTTTTGATCATTGTGTTGAAGAAATAAAGTCCTTATCTTATCAGCTCCTTTGCGTGTATATACGAAAAGCATATATACACCGATATCAGAAAATAATCATATTTGTACAAGCCGACTAAACTTGTACGTACAATGAAAAGCAGAATAAAGGCTGAAATAGAATCCTTATGAAATAGACAATTTTATTGTTTAATAAGAAGAGAGGTTGAAGTTAGAAACAAGAACAACGGGTATACATGAATTATTGATGCATTCTGGGATGTGTATCGGTTTATATGAGAAAATAGGAGATGCTTGTTACAATTGATCAATCATTCATTTTAAAAATTCAATTATTTCCTCATTTGTCTAATCTAAAATGACTCCACTTAGCTGGCTTTATCTTAAATCCCTGTACTAGAAACTCGCTAATGTATGACAGAAATAGAAATGAGAATTTCAAATGGAGAGATGCTGGAATAATATGACAAAGAAATAAGTAACAAAAGAAAAAAATGAGAGAGAATATAGATAATGGTATTCCGATGAAAAACTGAAGAAACGAAAATAAAAAGAATGAAGATAGCCATGGGACTTCGTTTGTATACCCTCCATTACCCTAGATCCGCACCTAACCAGGGTAGGTTTCAGGGTTAATCCCTCTTTGAAGTAAAATTATTACGACTTTCCTCAAGCAGCTTATCTCAAAGGTTCACATAAAACCCTTTCAGTGCAAAGTAAGAAAATCGACTTAAAATCCACACTACAATGAAATGAATACTTTTGTTTATCTTTTACACAAAAAATGAGCATCTTTCAGACATTAATATATGTAAATGGGCGTCTCTTCATTGTAACAGAATTTTATAATGTTTAAATGGCAACAATGAAACCCCAGGCGTTGCGTTTTGTATTATGAATTTATTTTATCAATAATAAACATTTCAAGCATTTCAATATAAACCCATTGTGTTGTACTCTCTACATTGTATACACACATCGAGGATATTGAATCCTACAGGAAGCAGTTTTGTTCAGTAACTTTCCAGTTTATGATCAGATAGATAAATCTCAAATTACGAAATACAAAAGAATTGTCTGTATATTTGTCATGAGCTATTGGAAATTCTAAAACTACTAAAACTACAAAAACTAAAA
Organism: Pinctada imbricata; assembly: GCA_033119305.1. Classification (NCBI taxonomy): domain Eukaryota; kingdom Metazoa; phylum Mollusca; class Bivalvia; order Pterioida; family Pteriidae; genus Pinctada; species Pinctada imbricata. The sequence continues at coordinate 17,568,809 of VSWD01000014.1, read as the reverse complement.
GAGGATGGTGGGAATCTGAAGTTGGTAAAACGAGTTTAATTAAAAATTTTTCTTTTTTTTTTTTTTTTTTTTTTTTCTTTTTTTTTTTTTTTTTTTTTTGGATTTTCTCCTCTAACTAAACCTGTGGAGAAATCTGATATTTCCAAAAAATGTTCCTTATCTTCATTTCCAATACACCCCCTCCTCTTAAGTCCTACATCTTTCATTTCTTTATATCTGTCTCTGTTTCTTTTTTACCGTCCATATCACCAAAAGGTTCATCCCGACCACACAATAGAATAAATTATCTTTCCCAATTGTTTTTACCATTCACTTATTTTTTGGTTTTTTTTTTTTTTTTTTTTTTTTTTGGT
>VSWD01000014.1:17230956-17565956 GCA_033119305.1 Pinctada imbricata | reverse complement strand
TAATTACTGTGCACAGTATAGAATTGCAATGTTAATGTGAATGTAAGGGTACATTGAATTTAACACAATGTGAAAAACTAGAGAAAGAAGAAATTGATCTATTAATAATTTTCTTCTAAAATCAGAGAGGTGGGGTCAGGAGATAGAACACCCCCATTTCTTGTCTTTTATCCCAAAATTCCTTGGTTTTTTTTTTATTTTTCGTACAATTTTCTGAAATTATAGAACTAGAATGCATTTTTCGTCATTTTGACTTATTAATATTTTTCTCCGTTATATCCCAACTAGTCCCATTAAATACTCAAGGTCCTCAGAGTTATCGCACTTTCTTTAATAACCATGCGATCCCATGGCAAGCAAAAACTCTTTAAATAAAATGATTTTTAAAAAACTTCACAGTAAAAAAGTTTTCTTTCTTTCTGGTTTTCCTTTGATTTTTTCTTTTGTTCTGTTTTTGAGTTTTTGTTTTTGGGTTGTTTTTTTTTTCTTGATTTTGGTTTGATTTCTTTTCTCATATTATTTTTCTTAGTCCATGTCATTCCCCAACCGCTTCAATTCTCAATCCTGATTTAAATCATCAGACTTTCTCATCAAATCCGTATTCATACGCGCCCTACAAGCTAATAATGCAATTAAAATAGGAGCAAACATGAATTTGCTGAAATTCTCTCCTATTCAAACAATTCTTCCTTCATTAAAATTTAGATTTCATGATGTTAAACTTGATTGACAAATACCAGTAGGGGGTTTTAAGGCTTGACACTCAAAATATAAATGGTGAATTACTATATTGTAATTGACATGATGTTTTATTGAAGTTTACGGACACGTAACATATCATCGGATTAGATACTCTACAGAACGTTTCAAACTTGTCATTTTGAAATGAAATCGATACCCACTGTCAAATAAAACAGGGATATGGAACAATAAAAGTATTCATAAAACAAGATACTACAAACCGCTCAAAATATTCGTGCCGTGGCCTTATAATCGTGAAAATACTACTACAACATATAAACTATTATCAAGAATACACAAACGTTACTGGAGTAAACTTTAAATGTCCTGCAACATTCCAAGCTACTTTTTGTACATAGTAGTATTTTTGTTGAAGGTCCTTGATAAAGTGATAAGTTATTTGAAATGGGTGGCTGTGAAACGTGCTAACAAAGTAAATGAATCTACGAAAATAATGATGAAAATTGGAAAGCAAAGCGCGAAATATAAGTTCTAATACATCTGAAACCAAACTTATTCATCTCGTGACCATGTGTAATTTACCAGAAGCAATATGAAATAATTTTAAAGAGTCGTTCGATCTTCGTTGGTCATATTTTTCATTTTGATGACTTTCTTAGACCATTAAAAATAAAGCAATAATTGTATTTACGATTTATCCCCCTATTTTTCTATAGAAAGCACATATATATATACTATACGTACCGTATACAAATTTGTTAATCTGTATATGACTGGATAATTAGTATCACGTGACTTACCTTCTTCTAGTACCGCCATCAAATCATCCACAGTTTCGCACTCTGCCACGAACAGATTTTCTACATAAAATCCTTTGTTCTTCGACCATCGAACTTGGAGATATTTCTTTTGATTTGGATTCAATAAATCTATAACCTGAAAAGTGCACAATGATGCATTAGTACATGTAGATATAACAGTAACTGAAATATTCAGATGCACAACGTATTAAGATATCATATCATGGGTATATATTTTAATATCAGCAATTGTATGGAGTCACCGGTCTGACTTTTATTTTATTTATTTATTTATTTATTTATTTATTTTTTTTTTTTTTTTTTGGAATACTAAAAATCATGGAAATCCCAATTACATGAGTAGAACTTTACAGTTTTTTGGATATACATGTACGAGTGTCTATCACTAGAATTATTGGAGCTAACATTTAGCACAGTACTGTTATGGTCTTGGTATTCGATGTTATCCCATAACCATCTTACCTGCTCATTATAGATTTCTAAATAGGAAGCTCTTATGACTTTATTGCCCTGAATTTGTGACGACTGACTAAGGAGATAGGAAAACGATCGCTGCATAATACCAACCATCTCGGGATCGGGATGTTTACCTCCCTCAAACTGAAAGTAAGATAACTGGTGAATTAGAGAAATTATCTATTGACTGAACTGTTTTAAATACATATGACCAATGAGTAGTTCTTGATAGTCTTAATAATCTCACTGTGCATCAACGTGACTTCAGACTTGTGATGATCACGCATTAATTTATGGATTTTCTTTTTTAATTTGAAGCTTCCTCTTAAATAAATATCTTTATAAATGTGATGTAAATTACTCAGTTATAACTCTTGAGTTTCACCTGGTTAATTGAAGTGAAATACATAATATTATTCAAATATCATATTTACCTTATATTGACATAAAATCGAAACAGTAATCACTAAGAATATTTCATTATTATTAACTCTGGTGCCGAAAAATGAAACAAACTGTGAAAGACATGCAACATTCCGTGATATTTGTAACAGACAGTGTTGGTGCAAGGTGTAAAATTCTTCTGCATTCAGCATTGTATAGATGTATTATACATGTTATAAATATAAATAATGGTTCGTTTACATTCAGAAAGTTCTGCATCTTACAGAGACCACAACTTATACAAAATATTTTGTAAGGATTAATACAAGGTAAGAGTTTATAATGAAAAAAATGTCTAATCGTTAATTTTCCTACTTTTTTCTATGTCCGCAAAAACACACAAGAAAATGGTTTGATATTGGTCTAGGTTTTAGTTCTTATGTATATAATGTGGTCTCTTTAATATGCAAAAAATATGATGTTATAAATACAATGTCTTGATACCAAGGAACTCTTGGACAATTTAATGAATAGAACTAGGTAAGGGGGTAAAATGGGGATAACTCTGTAAATTGACAGACCTCTTCAGAGCTGGAATCATCAGGCTGGTAATGATAATGTAGATATGCATATAAAGTCACAAAATAATGGTATACTATGATGTAGTTAAGAAATAACAACTAGCTACCCGTGGTTTATTGTACAGTAATTCCACGAGTCGCATGAACCAATCAAATTATCACTATGTTGTAATGGGAGACATTCCAACGTACGGGAAAATATATCATACACGGATCTAAAGGTAGTTAGGTAGGATCTTCTCGAAAATTAAATGGAAAATGTTCATTTTTCCGATTTTCGCAAATAATTTTTTGATAATATTAGGCTCTTTCCATGCATGTATATTCTTTGAATATCTAAATAATATATAACATCACTCCAAGAAGGTACAACTTTACGGCTCTGGCATTATTTCTGTACCATTTACTGATGGACTTACTTAAACCATCTTTTATCAAGAGATCGTAAAATGATATGTGCAATATAAAAAAAAGAAAATCTAACAAACATGAATATAATTCTATGTAAAGCTTGTCGGAGGTATATTGATTGTAACGTCAATCATACAGAAAACGGTAAAAAAAACCCACTCGAATCAAAGCCAAGATTTTTATTTACAATAGCATTTATTCAACATTTTGTACTAAGTCGCTGTCCTCTCCAAGACAACATGTTTTATTTCCAGTCATTTAGGTGAAATGATACTACACAATATTGCATTTCGAAAACAATAACCTCTTGTCAAAAAGATCTAGCTCATTTTCCGGATAATTGAGGTTAATAAAACCTGAGCAGAAAATGATCGAAAAATATGTTTTAGATTTTGATTCGAGTGCATGTTGATTTGCTACAACAGTTATCTCACCAGAAGCTTCTGAGGAAATGTAGCGGATACAAAAAAGTCAGACAGAAATAATTCGCAAATCGTAACAGAAATAATTCGGGATTTTTAAAGCCTGTACACATTATATATGTTGGATGATCAACTACTTTATGAAATTATACGTACAATATAGAATAACAAAGAGAAAAGAACAGAATGGTCATGGAAGAAGTATGAAGGGGTGTAGACTAAGGCAGCAATCGAACAACTCGCCAGCAAAGGTTTCCGATTGCGAAGGCAGATGAAATTTGACATGAAAGGAGGGGAATTAAGAACGGAAAATGGACACGAGGAAAAAGGAGGGAGACACTTGACCTGGGTAAAGAGAAGCAAACAAGAAAGGAAAGAAGCCGAGGAGATTGGGGAACTTTATATAACTGAAATAAGGAAAAATTCATTGTTATTTTGTTTCTTTCTTTTTATATATAATAGAGAAGAAGCTTTCTATTTGAAAAGAAATTAATAAAAATGGGAGATTTTCTTTTTTTCGTACCTGTTGTGGGGGACCAGTCATTGTGTGAGTTTTACCACTTCCGGTCTGCCCAAAAGCAAGTGCAGTGCATGCATACCTGTCAACACAGAAAAAGATATCTATAATACATTCATTTTCATGCATATCTGTCAACACAAAAAAGATATCTATGATACATTTATTTACAATATGATATTTGTATGTAATAAATATAAAACAGGCCACACAAATCGAAGCCAAGAATCAAATCCTATGAATTATACATGTAGTTTGACATACAAGGCTAAAGGTTTTCATATTTTGCTAGTATATTATACGATATGACGAAACACATCGGACAATATTACATTGACGGACGGACGGACGGACAGAAGGAGGGTAATCAAATACAGAGATGAGGAACTTGACAAAGATTGCAATGAAGTATCATTGTCGAAAAGTAAAGATTCGAACCCATGACCCGTAGCTCCACGATCCACCACACTTAAACTATTGGATCATTCCCTTTATTGATCCTTCTCCGACCTCTTCCTGATAAATTAGACATTGAAAAAAAGAGTGGTAATTAACCCCACCCAACCCTTTCCCCTCTCCCGAATTTAGGATATGCATTTGCAAAGAAACATCATCAGTTTGTGTGCTCAGTACGAGGTGAATTACTAGTAGATAGTTTAGAATGCACGTGCGTTTGTAAGTACACAATGGATGGCTTTTTGATAATCAAACTTATAACAATACAAATTCTTTAATGCCATGTTCATAATTAGTTGGCCATCATTCAAGTCGGTATTTTCGTGACCTTATCAATACGTTATGAATTCAAATACGATGTAGACATGCGATACATCCATAGCTAACCCCAAAAGAGTATGTGCATCGCTGTTTTAGAGTTATGTATTACCCGGTATATAAACACTAGACATGACTAGATCACAAAGAAGGTACCAACGTCCGACATCACGGTCGGTTCCAGCGTCTGGTTACGCAGTAATATGAAAACGCTGAAATTTTGCTTTAATTTCTATTGTCAGCTATTGACTTTATAAATGCGTGGTATCTGTTTCACCACATCCAGCTATGACATACTCAGATACTGGAGGTAGTTAATTGTCAGTCTTATTACAAAGAACAGACAGCAGGACATGCGGAAAATAAGACAGAGTCGAGACACAATACCGGTAGTTTGACGAGGAACTAAACAAAAATACTGATTTGACTTGGTAGAGATTTATCGTACGTAATATTTGATACATACGAGTATTAATGATTTTGTCTATTTCCTGAATTAATGTACTAACCATAGTCACCCGGTACTTCCCCAAATTACTTTAAATTTAGTTGTGATATTGACTCACCCATTTAGAGCCATATCTATGAGCTTTTTGACACCGGAATGATTGAAGACATCTTCTTGCGTCGCTTCCGGTTCGAAAACCACATTGAAACCAAACTGCTTCGGAGTGGCCTGGTAAGGCGCCACCTACAGTATATAGCAAAAGAAGAGTGAGGTTATATAGCATTGAATTATCAATAAAGTAAAGCATCGAACAGGGAAATTATAATGATGATGATGATGATGATGATATCGACGACGACGACGATGATGATGATGATGATATCGACGACGACGACGATGACGATGATGATGATGATGATGATGATGATGATGATGATGATGATGATGATGATGATGATGATGATGATGATGATGATGACGATTTCACACTTACCTCCAATCTACCTGAGCCATGGAAAGTAACTGCAAAAGAATCCCGTCTGCTCAATTCTTGGGAATTTAGAGGTCGAATTCTGTAAAGAAAATAAAATTAGGTATACCTAAAATGCATTTATAAATCAAATATTACTTTGCGTGAAATCAGACATGTTTATACGAGTAATACTGAAATCATAACTGGAAAAAAATAATACTGAAATCATAACTGGAAAAAAATAAATGGTCTTCTCTCTAAACTGATCGGCACTATGCCTTGGCATGATGTCTTACTTATGAGTACATGTAACATTAAAACAACGAACTATAACTTACCTGACTACCACGTATAAAGGTGTCTGTGTGTAAAACAGTCAAACAAGGAACTATAAATTACCTGACTCCCACGTTTATATGGTCGTCCGTCACAGGTGTCTGTGTGTAAACAGTAAAACAAGGAACTATAACTTACCTGACAACCACGTTTATATGGTCGTCCGTCAGAGGTGTCTGTGTGTTAAACAGTAAAATACGGAACTACAGCCTAACCACCACGTTTATATGGTCGTCCGTCACAAGTGTCTGTGTGTAAAACAGTAAAACAAGGAACTATAACTTACCTGACTACCACGTTTATATGGTCGTCCGTCAGAGGTGTCTGTGTTTAAAGCAGTAAAATACGGAACATAACTAACCTAACCACCGCGATTATATGGTCGTCCGTCACATGTATCTGTGTGTAACACTAACTACACGTTTATATGGTCGTCCGTCTGGTGTCTATACGTAACAGTAAAACAAGACCTACAATTTACCTTAATACCACGTTCATATGGTCGTCCGACAGAGGTATCGGTGTGTAACAGTAAAACAAGGAACTTTAACTCACCTGACTATCAAGTTTATATGGTCGTCCGTCAGAGGTGTCTGTTTGTAACAATAAAACAACGAACTATAATTTACCTGACTACCACGTCTATGTGTAACTGTAGAACAAGACCTATAATTTACCACGTTTATGTGGTCGTCCGTCAGGTGTCACTGAGTAACAGTAAAACAAGACCTATAATTTACTTGACTACCACGTTTATATGGTCGCCAATGAGAGGTGTATGTCTGTAATAGTAAAACAAGGAACTATAACTTACCTGACTACCACGTTGATATGGTCGTCCAGATCATCCGAAGCGTCCGTTGGGGCCGCAGAAGACAGCGTAGTGGAGCTCCTAGAAGAGTACATACCGGAAATTAGATTATTGGGTACCGGAAGTGAACAAAATGTCGCACACCAGAAATAAAATAATATATGAAGGACAAAAGTTTAGAATCGGTGCAAACACTGTACAGTCACATAGACACGTCAACGAAACAACCAATAATTCAATATAAGGATAGAGTTAGGACGACATTCCTTCTCCGTAAAAGAATGAGTTTGTCTCCATTATGAACTCCTGTTTAAGTCTCACTTGTTTAGAATCTTTTCATTTTCATCTGTGATTCATTCTTTTTAAGGATGAAAAAAATCCTGTCCGTTCTACAAGGATGAATCTGTCTGTAGATTACAGAATATATTATATCTTATAAAATCCTATAGTTTTTTAAGCGCTAGAATCTACTCGTAGACCAAACGACTGCACCGTTTTAAGATGGATTATCCCATGTTTACGTCTTCAGGGATCATACACGACATTTCTTCCTTGCCAGGGCCAAACAACCACAATATTAAACTAAATACTACAGGCACAATCTGCTTAATCCCTCGTGCAGATTAAGGTAGGTATGATACTAGGGGGTTATTCCCCTTTAATCGTCGGTATAAGAGTAAAATCGCCATTCTTTCACACTTGATCTTAAAATTAAATCGTGATCAGTCTTCTATCTTTTAATTTATGAAATTCTTTTGGAGTGTCAGTGCCGACTCAAGTGCTAGCAAACTACCTTAACAAATCTGAAGCACTTCGTGGGTCGTCATAAACACACCTTATACCCCGGTCATCACTGTTTGGCGAATAAAGTCTGAATTAATTATATTGTTTGGATGTTTGACTATTATGTTTGTAATTTTGTAGAGAGGGGAAACGAAAAACTATAGTACCATTCATAAACATATATTAGCATATAGACTTCTATTAGCTCTATTAGCTTCCTTGGGTACACACACATACTAGACCATGTAACAATTGTAAAACGGTATGTTTTTCCTTGATACAGAATGAAAGGAAACATTCACTTGCTATACAAAAGTTGTCCTTGTTTCATATCCCTGTAGAAACTTAAATTAAATCCACCCTCTTTTTGTCACCGTGTCTGCTTTCGCGAAAGAGCAGGGACATTTATGAAATGTGGTCTGTATGTTTGTATGTCCATTGCTGGTGATACTAGTCTATGATTTTTTATCAAGTGGGTGGGAGTATCAACTCAAATATCCAGGCGCGTAGCCAGGCGTACGTACGAAAGTACGTAGGTGCGTTATACAAAATAAATAAAGCCTGTGTTTGTGAAACACGAATGCCCCCGCTGGCATCTTTGTTAGTATAAACTTCATTTTCTGTTAAGTATGTGAAAGGTCAAGGTCAACAATTTTGGTATCAATGGATAGGTCTTGTCACAAGGAATACACATGTGGAATATGAAAGTCCTATCACTTACCATTCAAAAGTTATGCCCAATGTTGAAGTTTTTGAAAATGAGGTCAAAGGTCAAGGTCACGAGGTAAAACCTTTTGGTATCAATGGAAAGGTTTTGTCGCAAGGAACACACATGTGAAATATGAAAGCCCTATCTCTTACCATTCAAAAGTTATGCCCAATGTTAATGTTTTTGAAAAGTAGGTCAAAGGTCAAGGTCAAGGTCACAAGGTAAAAACTTTTGGTTTCAATGGAAAGGTCTTGTCACAAGGAACACACATGTGAAATATGAAAGCCCTATCACTTACCTATCAAAAGTTATGCCCAATGTTAATTTTTTTGAAAAGTAGGTCAAATGTCAAGGTCAAGGTCACAAGGTCAAAACTTTTGGTTTCAATGGAAAGGTCTTGTCACAAGGAATACACATGTGAAATATGAAAGCTCTATCACCTTCCATTCAAAAGTTATGCCCAATGTTAAAGTTTTTTTCGGACAAACGGACAAACAGACAAACAGACAAACAGACAGACAAACAGACGGACAGGCCAAAAACTATATGCCCCCGAATCTGTGATTCCGGGGGCATAAAAATACCGACATAAAAGTGTACTAAGGGTCAAACTGCCCTGTAGATGTGTAAATTTCATGACGGCCCAAAACCTCTGAAAAATGCTTCCATGCACTTGAAAAGTACTCTGGCTACGCGCCTCATATCCCCACCCCCTTTCCATCAAAACTTAAAACCACATCACTGAAAAAAATCTGGATCTGTGCTTAAAATTGAGAGTTGGTAGAGTTCAAGATTTCTCAAAATGTACCTGTTAGCAAAACAGTATAATCAAGGTGTATCGTTGGTATTGGTGAAGTTAAGATCGAAAGATTGGTGGTATTTTAAAGTAGGTAACCCCACCAGAACAATGTAAATGACCTTCAAACGAGCAATATAAGCTGCTATGCTTTAAACATTATGTACCTATACTTGTATACGAGGTGTATACAGCTTTTGTGTACTTTAAATTCCGCTCGCCAAATTACAAAGAATAATTGTATCATTTTGAAGATCTCCTATCAGTCCGTATTATGTATATATATGTAGAACATTAAAATTGAAGATCATAGACATTTAACAAACTTGTTAATGTTTCCAAAGCACAAGAATATCAAATCCAGGTTAAGGAATAATACATGCACTAGATAGGCAAAGATGTTTTATTTCTAATTATTTGGGAAATGCAAGTTTATCCACTTTCATTTTTATACTTATTTATTTATTTACGGTTTGCATCTTCGAAAAACTATCAGTCAATCAGGGGAAAACAAGTGTACAAAACAAAATAATATCTGAGACATTATAGTCTCACTCAGTAGATCGTGATATATAGAACCTATTATTTCATCGATTTATGTACTCAACCGAAATAGCCTCTCTAGAACGCATATAAGTATGATGTCAATGTCAAATCACTGAAGTGTCCTGATAATGATGGACATTCTACGGCGATAGTGGTAATTTACTGCTGTTTGACCCACACATGAAAGTGCAGTACAAAATTTCCCATATTTTTATGGGGAGACATCTGTTTTAAATTGATGTCAGGTTTTGCCTTCGCGTCTGTCTGAAATTCCAGACGGCCGTCAGTATCAACTTGTGCTATAAAGGGTGAAATTAGTATTAGGTCATATAGAGTGTTTTTACTTTTATTTCTGTATATTTTGTTCAAGATAAAATCAAATAAATCAGTTATCTGCTTCAACTTTAAGAAATGTATCTAAATTCTGAACTGATTTACTTTGATTTACGCATAAGGAGCATTTTATGGAAAATATTGAATGTTTTAATAAAATCACGATTTATCTGAATCAGAAAGAAAGATAACTCTCATATGTAATCTCGTATGTAATTGTAACATGTGATGCAAAGCCCACCATGGCCCATTCTGGAAGTAAATTATTCTTATTCTTATTCATATTAATTGGATACATGGTTCTGTACAAGTTTTTCAAGGGTAGATCTGGAGGGGACAAGACCCCCCCCCCCACACACACACATTCCCATCACCCACCCACTATTGGCCACCAATTACCAAAAAACCTGATTTTCTCTATTTTATGTATATACTCAGTGGTCTCATTTGTGAATAATAAAGAGACAATGTACGTGAAGATGCATGGGATATCTAGTGAATTAGGCTGCGTGCGGTCCAGACTAAATTCTCCCTGATTAATAATGAATTAATGATTGAGTTTGAGTAATAAATAATTATGTTGCACCTCGATATAGAGTAAGATTTATTCATAATTCCACAATTTTCATATCAATTCTCATGTATTATTGTATTATGTATGTATTTTGCTATGAGCATGTATGTGCTCAAGGCTTATCAATAAACAATCATTAATAATCCCGGTAGACTTAAAACTTATAAATCAGAGGAAGTTCAGAGGCTAAAAGTTCGTAAACAAATAAGAAGAAACATGCGATTGAATTTATATTGATAAATAAAAAGAATTCTACATGAAAGTTCGTGGTTTATAGTGAAACCCCGAGTCAACCCCTTTTTATTAGAAGCATTAGTATAAATCGGTATAAGGACCAGTCCCCCCCCCCCCCCCCCCAATTTAAAAATCGATAGCACACTCTCTACCTACCGTATATCCTCTATGCTATACTGTACCTACCGTATATCCTCTATGCTATCCAAACTATAGTACGACAAGGAGGAAAAAGCGCTCCAGTGCATGGACATAATGTCAGAGTCTGGAGATGCACTACGAGCGCTTAGTAAGCTCATTGTGTCGGACATAACGCTACGAATGCTCAAGTCGTCCGACATGGCGCTACGGGCACCTGTCATTTTTCTTTCTTCCAATCACATAAATACTAGAGGTCCTTTTCCCTCAAAATTGAAAATCAAGTATAAATCTCGCAAAAATCCGAGAAAATCGTATAATATCCCAGAGAAAATCACACCCAAAATACAGAAATGCCTCCGATTTTCTGAATAAAGCATAGTTCTGTGGCATTCTCACGTCAAGGTGAAAGTGGCCGAGATTCAAACTTCAACATAGCATAATAGCTTACTTAATCTAGCAAGATTAATGTCCCCCCTTTTCAATTGATTCGTTGTTATCACCGGGAAAAGTTGCCTTTCGTATGATTTCCCCCTCATTTCTACATATATTATATAAAATGGCGATAAAGCGTTGACACTGGGGGAGAATACAAACACAGGACTATTTGTTATAGGTGGTATCAAACTTAGATTTATATGCTGAGGGAATATGAATTTATAACACAAGGTTTTAATATCGACTTATCGATGTTTCATTGCAGCATTTTAAATATAATAGGTAAAAAAATATTTCATCTGGCTGCGGAGGTTTCGATCGCTTCCTTTATGAAAAGTTCACTTACAGAAAGGAAATATGAATTGTTTGTTTTGTAACAGTCGATGTTTAATCATGTTTAATCATTAAAGTTTAAGGGAAGAAATGATGATGATGATGATGATGATGATGATGATGATGATGATGATGATGATGATGATGATGATGATGACTGAACTAATGCAAAAGACTACAAATAAACTAATTATGAATAAATGGTACTAATGGTCAATCGATGCCGACTTATGACGGTCATCTGCCACGTTAGTAACAATAAATGGTACTAATGGTCAATCGATGCCGACTTAGGACGGTCATCTGCCACGTTAGTAACAAATGGTACTAATGGTCAATCGATGCCGACTTATGACGGTCATCTGCCACGTTAGTAACAATAAATGGTACTAATGGTCAATCGATGCCGACTTAGGACGGTCATCTGCCACGTTAGTAACAAATGGCGTGGTTATCCAGATTACGTGATAAAAACCTTCCACTTGTCCAGTTGCCCAGTGGACTATAAGAACACACAAAAAAGTTATAGCAAACACGGAAAGAAGCAGAATTAGAATGAAGACGGATGAAAGATGCGATGAAAGAAGATGGGGAGGAGGAAGGTGAAGGTTATAAGGGATGATGTAAGGTTATAAGACCTTCACCTTCCTTTCCTCCTCCCCATCCTTTTGGATTGCTAAATGTATATACATGTATGTCCTTCAATGGGCCCAAATTGGAAATAAAATATCTTGTATCTTGTATAACAGAAAACTAACATATAGGAAACTAGAAAGGTTTCTTGTTGCGGTTGCAACAAGAGTGTCTTCCTCCTATACAATTTTTGGTTTGGAAATATGAAGGACGTCACATTACATGTATTTATATTATATATTTAAGTTTTCAAATAGCAGTAACATTAAATTTTCAAACCGATAATTGTTGGTGAGCAACCATTTGATTTTTTTTTTTGGGGGGGGGGGGGGGGGGGCAGGAATTCTATTGCCAGCCGGTAAAATTTTTTCAGCAATTTTCTGAGCAGGCCATTTTTTTCAGCCATTACCAGAGTCGGAGAAAAATTTTCGCCGGTTCTTCGGGCCGGATTTAAACAAATTGTCAAATGTTGTGAATGTCTGTGTAAGTTAAACTCCCCGCTGTTACAGAGCATGAGTTAATAACCGTTCCTTCAGATGTCTCTTTGCAATTAGCGAATTTCAGACAGATTGTATGATGTTTAAATAGAACCTTTTCTAGATTTTTGTGCCTATGCGTATTAGGTCTCTGGTAGATACAGCTATGTGAACAGTTTGTATTTAAATTAATTAATTTTTTGACTTTAAATTGTCCGGCACAAAGGGCCAGCAAAAATTTCCATATCATGCAATGTATCCTTACTTTTGCATGGTCCGGAAAAAAAAATTGCCGGCCCTTTTGGCCGGAATATTTTTTTCAGCATTTTTCAGAGCCGGGATTTTTTTTTTTTTTTTTTGCAAATTCTTCCTGCCCCCTTCCCCCATAAAAAGGCGAGCTCGTAGCTGTAGAACCAATTTTCTTGAAAAGAGAAATGGTAATAACAAGTTACGCCCGGGAGAGTTATAGAGATACTACTACCGATCCCAATTATTGCATATCTAGGTCATTGTCCTGTCAAATAGTTCCTATAATTTTATCATTTTTTCAACAATATGTAGAAAATGCACATACAACGTATCTTGAATTGTCTTCCTGTCAATGTTTAATAATTAAATGAAATAAAATGGTGAGAATAGTTTAAAGTGTGTGAGACGTTTACATGTGTGGAAGAATACGTGTGAAAATGGGTCCTCGGAAAAGTGAAATTCGAATAATTCCGGTCCCGACCCAGGTGCATGACTTTGAAAAGATATTTCAAAGAGTTGTGTTCTTTGAATCTTTACGGATTTTTTGTTTCTATGTGATTTAAATAAAATTTCTGATCAATGATTATGAAGTTAAGCATACATATAGAAATGGTATGGCCAGCGAACCCCCCCCCCCCCCCCCCCCGCCCATCCCGGTAACTTTTTTTTTTTTTTTTTGGATTCATTTTGATGAATTTTTTTTTTTTAATATTATTTTCATTTAATGAATAACTTATTTACAAGTGAGAAATTAGCAAAGTCAGAGTCTTGCCTACGATTTTAAGCTTCATTCTGAGCTTATACCGTACATACAGAGAAAAAAGCGGGATTGTGAAATTCGGGGGGGGGGGGGGGGCGTCTTTCTCTTATTGCGGGTCGATATTTCGATATATGCATACTTTTTTCACCTGATATTGTTTATTTATGGTCACTGACAAAGAGCAAGGAAAAGAATAACATTACAAAGCCAGAAATTTCTTTTTTCAGTTGATTTTACGCATTTTTTACAGATTGTTTTATCCCTCTCAGGCCTCACGGAAAAAAATCATATAAATTCTAAAAATACAGCATGAAGTTTTTGCATTTAAAATATCCTTAGATCAAAGTTTAAAGAAGACAACACAGTTTATCTTATGTAAATATCTTTATTTGGAAGAGAACAGGACAGTTTTGAAAATATAATGAATTTTGCCAGATATTGCGTGCTTAGAAACAGCCATGCCAAGAAATTCTGTTCAAATCTGCCGGTCGTCCCGATACGGTAGCTTATTAAAACAGCTGGTATCATAATAGATGATAATTTATAACGGTTAACTCTGTAGAAACTAAATCGCTAAGGATTTCTTGGCATGTTCAATATATATATATATATATACCATGAGGTTCTCGCTGTGCAGGTTCAAATTTGGACCCCCCTTCCCTTTTTTCAAAGTTTATTTTGAATTTCCATCATGGCGACATCGTTCAATATAAACAGAACTGTTTTCGAAAAACGAGGGGAGGGAAGAATGTTGGAGAAATTGTTCATCAATTTGTAAATAAACCAACCGAAAATTATGTTCGAACGTTTGCTAGAATTAGAAATTAAACTTGATGTTCAAAATATAGTTATTGAAGTTTAGAAACAGGTTTGTAGGTTAGAAATCGGAATCAAACTACCACTTTTTGTGTGTAAATTCTGGTTTGTAGCTGATCTCTTCTAAATTAATCAACTGTTTTAAAATCAAATTGTGTATATCGAAATGTATTTATGAAATGCATATTCATCATTGCCGTGAAATCGGAATTTGAAAATCTCAACACTGCTTTTCTCGAGTCGGACTCGGACTACCAATTTTAGTGTGCGCCCGATCTGTTGGCGTGAAGGTGTATCGAAATACCTAACTCAAAATTTCGATGCTCATATCTTTTCAACAGTAAGAGATAGGAAAAATCAGAAAGACTAAATAAGACAGATATATGGATAAAAAATAATAATATTGAAATTTTTAGGAAACTTCATAAGCTTAATTTTTGTTTACTATTATAAGCAAAAAAGTGTCTTCCTCCTATGAACTTCTGAATTTGGAAATATGAAGGACGGTGAAGGACGTCATCGTAATAAATCGTTACAGTGTGCATCTAGCATTTCATATCTTGCATGGCTGTCGACTTTCAAAAAGAATGGAAATTGTAGATAGCAATATACGAGATATTTAAGCTTACAAATAGCAAAACATGAAATTTTCGGTCCTTTTGAGTAATTCGACGCTCCCGTCAAATATTTGAATCTACTAAAAAACATGATAAAAAAAAATTACAGAGACCAAAAATAAACAAGAGCCCCAGGGGGCACAACGCTCACCTGATACCCATGCACGCTCTAATTGACATACTGACATTGAATACTGATAGTGCCAGTACCAGGATTTTAGCCCACAACCTTTCTAAAAAGATTTTTGCCGGATGCAGAGAAGTTTTTTTTTTTCAGACAACCTTTGAAAGTACAAAAAAGAAACAAGAGGCCCAAGGGGGCCACATCGCTCACCTGAGGAGACTGTATGTATGATTTCAATCAAAGTCAAGACCTGAAGGAAATCGCTTTTAGTGAAGCTTTGAGAAGGACAAGGTGTACAAGTTACTTCCTGTAAAGTTTGGTGACATTCTGTGCAGTAGTTTAAGAGGATAAGTCAAAAATAAGTCATTCAAATAGAGCCTATAGAGGACATCTTGGATTTCCAATCGGCTTGAAAAACACAAACTTAGTAGAGGACAATGAGTACTTGCGTCCTGTGAAGTTTCATGAAATTCTGTGCAGCGGTTTCAGAGGAGAAGTCGAAAATTTGTCAGCCAATCAGAGCCTGTGGCGGCCATCTTGGATTTCTGATCAGCTCGAAAAAACACAAACTTGGTAGAGAGCAATCAGTACTTGCTTCCTGTGAAGGTTTGTGAAATTCTATGCAACCATTTGTGAGGAGAAGTCGAAAATGTGTCAGCCAATCAGAGCCTGTGGCAGCCATCTTGACTTTCTGATTGGCTCAAAAAACACAAACTTGGTAGAGGGCATTGAGTACTTGCTTCCTGTGAAGTTTCGTGAAATTATGTGCAGTGGTTATAGAAGAGAAGTCGAAAATGTGTCAGCCAATCAGAGCCTGTGGCAGCCATCTTGGATTTCCGATTGGCTCGAAAAACACGAACTTGGTAGAGGGCATTGAGTACTTGCATCCAGTGAAGTTTCATGAAAATCTATGCAGCGGTTTCAGAGAAGAAGTCGGGATGTGTCAGCCAATTAGAGCCTGTGGCGGCCATATTGGATTTCCAATCGCCTCAAAAACACAAACTTGGTAGAGGGCATTGATTACTTGCTGTGAAGTATCATGAAATTCTGTGCATCGGTTTCAGAGGATTAGTCAAAAATGTGTCAGCCTATCAGAGCCTGTGACGGCCATCTTGGATTTCCGATCGGCTCGAAAAACACAAACTTGGTAGAGGGCATTGAGTACTTGCTTCCTGTGAAGTTTCATGAAATTCTGTGATGCAGTTTCAGAAGAGAAGTCGAAAATTTGTCAGCCAATCAGAGCCTGTGGCGGCCATCTTGGATTTCCAATCGGCTTGAAAAACAGAAACTTGATAGAGGGCATTGCGTACTTGCTTCCTGTGAAGTTTCGTGAAATTCTGTGCAGCGGTTGCAGAAAGATATCAAAAATGTAAAAAGTTTACGTCGGACGGACGACACGCTATGACAATAGCTCACTTGAGCTTCGCTCAGGTGAGCTAAAAACAACAATACTTGTAGGGGACCATGATTACTTCATTCCTACCAAGTTTAACAAAAATCTGTTCAGTGGCTCTGGAGAAGAAGTTGAATATGTATGAAAATCATCCCCCCCCCCCCTTCTTCTTGAGTAATCTAAGTAATCCGAGAAAAGCTAAAACAAAATAACATTGATCTGTTCTTACATTAATATTTTGAGCTGCTCTCAATATTGTAATTTCAAAGTTGTACATCTAAGTCTTCACAAGATAAATTTGAAAATACTTATTCATCTTTTTAAAATTATTTAGTTTCCTTTTCCATACTTATTTAATATATAATATTCAAATGAATCGATAATCAAAAAATTTAAACCTCAAAAACATATATCAATATTAAAGAAAGACAACTCTTGCATACATGAACATGTACCAACTTATACGAAACTAAAGTTACCAGGGTACCAGAACATGAACCCACAAGCCTTGGGTCTATGTTCACAGTAAACATATCTATTCATGATTGAAAAAATACTCATAAAAATCTGTTCAGCAGTTCTGGAGAAGAAGTTGAATATGTATGAAAATCACCCCCCCCCCCCTTTCCTTTTCACATAAGAAAATAATTCATAAAAAATCAAAAAATTTAAATTTCAGTATAAAATACATATCAAAGCATTTAGTAACTTAAATGTGATAAATGTGCAGTAAATGAATGTGTAAAATCATACACATATTGAGTTATTTAAAGAAATAAAGCAAAAATGTGCATTTCTGACAAAGTCAGAAAAGACATAAAAAAACGCATCAAAAATTTGACTTCCGAGTGGAACCAAAAATAACAACACTTCTTAAGACATCTCTCTAGATCATCCTGATGCTTTCGGTTTGTCGATACCTGCTTCCATTCTGAAGAAGAAGTTTGTCAAAGGAGGGTACCCCCTGTAACCTACTTTTGCCTCTGGTGGTGCCACCTTTTGATGGATCCGGACGAAAAACAGCAACACTTGTAGGGGACCATGAGTACTTCATTCCTACCAAGTTTCATGAAAATCTCTTCCATGGTTCTGGAGAAGAAGTTGAATATGTATGAAAATCACCCCCCCCCCTTAATTTTCACATAAGAAAATAATTCATAAAAAATCAAAAAATTTAAATTTTAGAATAAAATACTTATGAAAGCATTTAGTAACTTAAATATGATAAATATGCAGTAAATGAATGTGTAAAATCATACACTTATTGAGTTATTTAAAGAAATAGTGCAAAAATGTGCATTTCTGACAAAGTCAGAAAAGACGTCAAAAACACGTCAAAAATTTGACTTCCGAGTGGAACCAAAAATAACAACACTTCTTAAGACATCTCTCTAGATCATCCTGATGCTTTCGGTTTGTCGATACCTGCTTCCATTCTGAAGAAGAAGTTTGTCAAAAGGAGGGTACCCCCTGTAACCTACTTTTGCCTCTGGTGGCGCCACCTTTTGATGGATCCGGACGAAAAACAACAACACTTGTAGGGGACCATGAGTACTTCATTCCTACCAAGTTTCATGAAAATCTGTTCAGTGCTTCTGGAGAAGAAGTTGAATATGTATGAAAATCCCCCCCCCCCCCCTCTTCCTTTTCACATAAGAAAATAATTCATAAAAAATCAAAAAATTTAAATTTTAGAATAAAATACTTATCAAAGCATTTGGTAACTTAAATATGATAAATATGCAGTACATGAATGTGTAAAATCATACACTTATTGAGTTATTTAAAGAAATAGTGCAAAAATGTGCATTTCTGACAAAGTCCGTAAAGACGTCAAAAACACGTCAAAAATTTGACTTCGGACTGGAACCAAAAATAACAACACTTCTCAAGACATCTCTCTAGATCATCCTGATGCTTCGGTTTGTCGATACCTGCTTCCGTTCCGAAGAAGTTTGTCAAAGGAGGGTACCCCCCGTGACCTACTTTTGGCTGTGGTGGCGCCACCTAATGACGGATCCGGACGAAAAACAACAACACTTGTAGGGGACCATGAGTACTTCAAACCTACCAAGTTTCATCAAAATTCCTTCAGTGGTTCTGGAGAAGAAGTTGAATATGTATGCAAATCAACCCCCCCCCTTCCTTTTTACACAAGAAAAAAATTCATAAAAAATCAAAAAATTAAAATTTTAGTACAAAATACATATCAAAGCATTTAGTAACTTAAATATGATAAATATGTAGTAAATGAGTGAGTAAAATCATACACTTATTGACTTATTTACAGAAATAGGGCAAAAATGTGCATTTCTGACAAAGTCCAAAAAGATGTCAAAAACGCGTCAAAAATTTGACTTCGGACTGGAACCAAAAATAACAACACTTCTTAAGACATCTCTCTAGATCATCCTGATGCTTTCGGTTTGTCGATACGTGCTTCCGTTCTGAAGAAGAAGTTTGTCAAAGGAGGGTACCCCCGTGACCTACTTTTGGCTGTGGTGGCGCCACCTGTTGACGGATCCGGACGAAAAACAACAACACTTGTAGGGGACCATGAGTACTTCAATCCTACCAAGTTTCATCAAAATCCCTTCAGTGGTTCTGGAGAAGAAGTTGAAAATGTCGAAAAGTTTACGACGGACGACGGACGACGGACAGACGACAGACGACGGACGACAGACGACGGACGCCGGACGGTGCGCTATGACAATAGCTCACTTGAGCTTCGCTCAGGTGAGCTAAAAATAGCCACATTTCAAAACAATAACTTTTTTACTGATTTGAAAAGACGGATAAAGTGGTCCAACGTCATATGCCCAGCTAGTATAGTTCAATTATGCAACATCAAAAATAAAATCATATTGTACATTAATCAGCAGCAGAAAAAGAATAAAACAATGAAACGATTTCATAAATTAAGTTCATTTAAATTGAACACAAAACCTTTCATTATTGATAGCTAGCATGCCAGAAATTATAAAGCCTGTGTTTGTGAAACGAGAATGCCCCCGGCGGCATCTTTGTTAGTATAAAGGCCATTTTCTGTTAAGTATGTGAGAGGTCAGGGTCAGCGCAATATTGGTATCAATGGAAAGATCTTGTCACAAGGAATACACATGTAAAAATTGAAACCTCTATCACTAACCATTCAAAAGTTATGCCCAATGTTAAAGTTTTTGAGAAGTACGTCAAAGGTCAAGGTTATGGTCACGAGGTCAAAAATTTTGGTATCAGTGGAAAGGTATTGTCACAAGGAATACACATGTGAAATATGAAACCTCTATCACCAGCTTCTATTTAAAAGTTATGCCCAATGTTAAAGTTTTTCGGAAAACAGACAGACAAACAGACAGACGAACAGGCCAAAAACTATATGCTCCCGAATCTTTTATTCCAGGGGCATAAAAAACAAAGATTTTTCGGTTTTGCCTTTATTCATATTAAAGTATACTGAAATCTATGAATGCTTTTGAATAGTATTGATTTCATCTCAAATACATGAAACGTACAGTTAAAATCGTTTTAATCCAATATTTATCAATTCAAGTGAGTTGTGCTGCTTGTGCAGAAATTGGGCCAGTTTGTTTTCCAAAAAGCAGTGTATGGTGTATCAAACCTCATGACCCAGTGAAGCCACTTGAACAAATAATTTTCAGTGAATATGCTGAAATGCGGCGCTTCTTGCCTATGCATATTTCAACAGGCGAGAAGGAGCGTCGCATTTCAGCATACGCTGTTCAACAACTCAAGTGGTTTCTCTAAGGTTTCGCAGTTTGAAACAAATTAAAAGGCCCATGAAATTGTTAAGCTTGTCCAACTAGCAGACCTACAACATCGTTATTTACTGTTAAAAAATTGTTTTACCTCATCAAAGGTCTGTTACACGGACAAGTTGTTAGCGGAGAGAGTTCATGAAATGTATCGGTTGCATAGGATTTGCCGACAAAAAGTTATTTGGTCCGATAAAAACTCATCATGTATCTATTATTTGAACAGATAAAAATTCCCAAATGTCTTATCACAGGAACCTGTCATTTTATGAGAGAAAATGTTTTATTATTCACAACCTCAGGCCTCTGTGTTCCTCTTAGAAATATTATACATACAAGATGTCGAACACAGTGGCTTATGGTTGTAAATAATAATTTATTTACTCTATTTAAACAACAGCTTTCTGTGGTCCAACATTTCATAGGAAGATTTCAGGAACTCTGAACTGAATTATTTATTTCAAGAATTTCAGATATTAAATGTCCTATGCATTCTCAAAATCCGGAGGAAGAGATTACTCATTAGACGTTTCTTCAAGAAATCAGTCCGTAAATTACTTCATCTAAGAGAGTCTAAGACAGAGGAAATTCGAGCAAACTTTATGCATGATAACAAGTTGCAAGTGTTCCAAGTACATGAATGATAACCATTATGAAAGTGTTCCAAGTATAATGCACATTTCATTAAATAAAAATCTATTCCGTTTGCACTGTATCTCCTGAAATGTATCGTAGTACTAAAGGTATCACATTTCTACATGGGGAATCCCCTTCAGGTGTAATCCAAGGAAATCGTTTTAGCGGGGAATCCCCTCAGTTTTGACTGGTGAACAGGGCAGAATAAAAGGTGTCACACCATTGGTCAAAACTATTGAAAATTTAAAAATAGCACATGAAATCAATGTACCATTCCCTGTAGTCGGGATAAATTGAGTTTTGAACCTGTTTTTGTCTTTTATGCAATCTATTGATCGATCTAAAAATAGATGAAATTTGTAAAATTTTCGAAATGGATAGAGGGGTGATGTAAAAAAGTGGAATTTGTGAGAAAACGGTATGCATGACCCCCCTTTTTTCTATTATTTTTATGTGTGTCAAAGGTGTCCAAATCCAACGAGACCAAATTCATAATTATTCAATGAAGGATTGGAAGTCACTCAAATTGAGCTAAATGATTGATCATACAAAGAAGGTTTTTATTTCTTTGAATGACACCTTCAGGTACACGGCAAAACATGGCCGCTTTTGAAATCTTGTTCCCGACTTTAAAAATAAAATTCTAAATAAGTATAAAGAATTTAAATAATTGAATCATATCACATAAAAGGTCAATCAATAAGACATTGAAGCATGTGTCACTTGTTGAATTATCAGCTGTAACTATGGATGAAAGGTCGATCAAAAAATGATTAATCATACAAAGAAGGTTTTTTTCCTGTAGTTGCACCTGAAGCATTGGGCATGGAAAACATACATTATACCTATGTACAATCTTAAAAAATATTCCTTAAAAATCCAAAAGTGGATATCTTGACAAAATTCTTTCACTTGTAGGGTACCATGCATGAGTACCTCATACCTACAAATTGTCATGACAATCTGAAGAGTGGTTATAGAAAAGAAGCAGAAAATGTATGAAAATCACCCCCCTCCCTTCCTTTTTTACATAAGAAATAAATTCATAAAAAATCAAAAAAATAAAATTTAAGCATAAAATACATATCAAAGCATTAAGTAAGTTAAATATGATAAATATGTACTAAATGAGTGTGTAAAATCATACACTTATTGAGTTATTTAAAGAAATAGTGCAAAAATGTGCATTTCTGACTAAGTCCGAAAAGACGTCAAAAACGCGTCAAAAATTTGACTTCGAAGTGGAACCAAAAATAACAACACTTCTTAAGACATCTCTGTAGATCATCCTGATGCTTTCGGTTTGTCGATACATGCTTTGGTTCTGAAGAAGAAGTTTGTCAAAGGAGGGTACCCCCCGTGACCTACTTTTGGCTGTGGTGGCGCCACCTGTTGACAGATCCGGACGAAAAACAACAACACTTGTAGGGGACCATGAGTACTTCATACCAACCAAGTTTCATCAAAATCCCTTCAGCCGTTCTGGAGAAGAAGTTGAAAATGTGAAAAGTTTACGACGGACGACGACGGACGACGACGACGGACGACGACGGACGACGACGGACGACGGACGCCACGCTATGACAATAGCTCACTTTGAGCCTATGGCTCAGGTGAGCTAAAAAGACCAATCTAGCTTTTACTCCAAACGTAACGTTGGAGAACTTTCATTGTCCTAGCTTACAGGGTTCTTGAGAAATCGCTGATCCAATTTTCCACGGTTACGAAAACAATAGGTCTTCCGACGGAAGTCGGAAGACCTAATAATGATGACGTCGACCGATTCCACTTAAACATGTTAAAATCTTCAAGTACCAGAACGGTGTGTAGCATCACGTGGCTTAAGTTGGTGAAACCACGAATAAATAAAAAGCTCAGTTGAAGGAAAGAAAACAGGAACTGCAATAATTGCTTTGCTTAAACGTTATCTTTTCATAGCCTATATCCTTTTCTTAACTGATACTTTTACAATCATGGACTCGTTAGTAAGTGAAACGCCGTTGTTTTTACAAACATTGTGACAAAAGCTGAAACCACAACATTGTGTTAAACATATTTCGACCATGACGTTTCTTTTCTCCAGAATGTTTGTAAAAACTACAATGGTTTCTTGATTGACAAACAAAGATGCATCAAAATATCATTTTTACAAGGACATCGGCTATAAAAAGATAAAGTTTAATCAAGAAAATCATCACAGTACCCGTTTTCTTTCCTCCAAACGAGCAGTATGCATCCATTTTGTGTTCGTGGTTTCACCAACTTAAGTCACGTGATGCTACACAGTGCAGAAGCATTCGTATTGTTCGATGAAGTTCTTTAGTCAAGTCGTTTTCATTCTGTTCTTTTAATAGAGCACAGCAGTTCGTTCGTTCGTTAGTTACTGTCCGCGCAGCTCACACCTATCATACACCGTTAGTCATGAGAGTTCGAAATCTATCCCCCTATGTAAACTTTAATTTTCCGATTCCTGGAGTGAGCTGCGCGGACAGTGGTTAGTTTGTATTCTGCTTTTACCAAAGCGCGGCTTTTAGTTTGTTAGTTTTTTAACCCGACATGATTTACAAGTGGCGTATTACGCATACATGTAGTTAGACTAGAAAGAAGGGATTACGACTGTCCAGGCCCACCCCATCTTCTTTCCCCTTCGATTTTGAATGTAAGAAAAACCTGAAGATAATTTTCCGATTTTTGATTCATATGAATAATTTTCTCTGCATTAAAAGGTGCAAACTCCAATGAAATGAAATAAAAATACCCAAGGTACTAACCAGGCGCATTTGACTTGTGTAAGTTTCAGCTGACTGCGCGGCGTTCCGTCTTCCGCCCGACTTTCAATTCTGCTGGTGAAACCGCTCTCTGGAATAGACGAGCTAGGCGTGTCCCATCCCCCGGTTGACTGAATGTCCACTGAACCGTGACTAGTTTCTGACAAACGACGAGGTCTGTCTATGCCCGGGGCGGTATCAGGGACGACAGGGGTGTTCGGGAGGGAATTGATTATGTTCGACTGCCGACTTGCTCTCTCTGAAGGCGTTTCGGATGATGCTCGTTTAATCGGCGAGTTCGTCGCTCCTGGCTTTGAGTTTTCACTTTTTGCTCGTTTTATTGGGCTCTTCCTTGCAACATTACCTCTTGGCTTTGGTTTTGGAGCAGAATTTGTAGTTGGCTTCTTCATTCCGGTTTTCTTTACATTTTTATCACTTTTCATTACATATTCCACTTTTTCATATGTTTCTGTACTTCCTTTTGATTCCATTTCCGGATGTTCGGCAATTGGCTCTTCTATTTTACTCCCTTGTTCCTTCATTTTTGTTTTCTCTACCTCGTACATTTCCGTGCTCAGCGTGGAGTTTCCCTCGGTTATGACATAAAGTCTGGGATCTGTGCTGTGTGCTGTGTTATACATATCCTCCCGAGGAGTCATTGCGGGGGAGTCGTGCATTATCAGAACCGAGGCTAAACCATCCGCCCCCTCCTCCTCATCTTCACCGCTAGGAGGCGCCACTGTTGAAACATTCTCAGAATCATTTAGTTCTTTTTGATTTTGGTCAGAACTTTGATCTTGAACTGGTTTCGGCCTGGGTTTAACCATGATTTATGTTAATCCAACGTAGCATACAATTTGAAAAGTCCTTTTACTGCTTTGCGTTTAAGCGAAACGTCACATATTGAAATAGTAAACAAGACGGTTCTATATATCCTTAATGTAACGTTGGTTTACGTCAGAATTCCGTAATGTAATTTCTATCATCAGAAAATTCAAAGTGAATGTAACCTAGTTGTGTAAAAAATGTGCTACTTAAAGAAGGCTAAAACCCTAAAGTTTTGTATTTTAATAACAGTAAGGACTAAGTCACCTTATTAATCTCTGTTATTAAGAAGATTTGACGTAATGGTCAAAGCCAAGTTTATACTAGTATGTATAAGGCATTTCATCTAGAGTGGTTAGACTCAGAATGTCCAAACTTGGCACCGATTATTTTGTTTGAAAATTGATCGATTCTACGTTGCCGTCTTCGGGTCAGACACGTGATTTGTTCATTGATAGAGTGCTGACTCTGTGCATGATATTCCAACTTGAGTAATAATAGCAATTTTGATCAACGTACAGCAAACATTTACGAAAAGAGGTGGGGGGTTAACTTACAAAAAAACTTTTTCTTATTGTAGATTGTACCATTACGTAAATATTACATTATATATTATCATTGTCTGATAAGGGATACATAGTAACGGGAAGACCCTTTACAAGAAAATACGTGATATTCTGATGTTTTTAAACTATTCTTACTCAAATTTCTTTAAGATGTGTACATAATGTAAACAAGACCAGGTGCATGGGCACACTCTATAGTCTCATTTTTTAGTCTCTAAAAAAGTTCTGTTCGATCTTTTAATAAATTGCATAAACCTCCCTCGGTTAATTTTTATCCCCATTTTGCGCCATGTTTTAAGTAAAACTTTTATATATCTATAGTTTTCTATTACATACATGGTTGTTAATATGTACGGCCTAATTTAAAATCTCTATGTACAGCTAATACACCCGGAGTACGATCAGTCCGTCAATCAGCACGCTCTTTATTTTATCGACGCCATTTTCTATATAATGAGCTTCCTCTTTTGTTTCAGAAGTAACTTTATACATAATTTGACATGTGTCATTGTGCAGAAAAATCCAATCCCCTAACATCGTAAAATCTTTAACCTGATCGTCAACAGGCCCTTATCTAACGCATCAAACAAACCCCTCATTGTTCTTGACAATTCTGTAAATAAAGCATGTCGGCGAATTCTAAGGTGAAATCGACACGTTGTAGATCTTACAAGAATCTCAAAGGTTACATGTAGCGATAATACGAATTTGAAGCGTGTACAATAGGTTTGGGAACATCAAAATAAATGATTTATCAAATCTGAAGATGTTCAAGTGCAGTGAAAACACTGTAAGATACTTGTGTTAATTCTTTTTTTCATTTATCAATATTTACATGGCCCAGAATTTCTTATTCTCAAGAACGCTTTAATCGACCATGATATACTGCCATTGTGACAAGAGTATGTTTGCTCTCTTCATACTTCGCATCTGTCGTTGCCAAACGAAGTCTAAGGTGAGATGAGAAAAATGTAATACGATTTTGAAAGATAAGCGGAGACAAAAGCAAACCTTGTGGAAATCCCGGATACACGTAAGAATGTTTCCCTCAATAAAGATCATATTGTCTTTTATTGCCGTCGATTGTTTGTCTTTGGATGTCTTTTGGGGATATCTTTGTCGATCATGAACAAATAGTGAAAACAGTATCTCATGGCGGTTCTGTCAGATCCTAACATATCAGCAGAGGTGTTTCTTTACAATCTTGTCAGATGCACATCTGTGCAGGCAAATGTGACCTATTGCGCATGTCAACTCTCTGTTTTTGCTTTGTGTTTGGTGTTTTGCTGTAGGTGCTGCAACCGAGTATTTTTGGAGATCCCCTCCTTATTTTTATATGTGTAAACATTGGTTGTGAAAAGTCAGTCTTCTTATGACACATTTTAAAAAGCAACTTTTTATCACTATTCGTCATTTTAAATCAATTTGCCGACAATCACAGACTGGAATCTAATTCGGCTTATTTTCCTCTAATGTTCGTTTACAAATCGTATATTGAGTGTGCATTATTCCTGTATATGACGACCTATTTATGATATTATTAATGCACTTAATATTCAATATGTTTCTGATTTCATGATCTAGATTTAATTGTCAAGTACCATATCGGTTATAGAGACGATTGTTAATGTAGATGATTAATCCTATATAAAGTCAGGCACGATGAATACAAAGTCATGCATACCAATCTGGTTCTATTGTGACCATATCCTTTAATGCATTATACATAAATATAGATGGTAGTTAAGGCCAACCTTTGTTAATTCTCTGTTCTTCATTGTAAAAATTAGTAGGAGTAAGGGGGAAAATATAATTTGTTCGAAAAAGGTAGCAACTGAGTTCACGATTTTATAGCAGAGGAACTGGTACAAAATTATAGCCATGTATGATACTAAAAGCATCTATATATACATTTGCCATAGTGCTGCTTCCATACATGATAGGCAGACTGTAATACTCGGACAGACAAAAGCAGTTACTCAGACTGTAATACTCGGACAGTTTAAAGGCAGTTACTCAGACTGTAATACTCGGACAGACAAAAGCAGTTACTCAGACTGTAATACACGGACAGTTTAAAGGCAGTTACTCAGACTGTAATACACGGACAGACAAAAGCAGTTACTCAGACTGTAATACACGGACAGTCAAAAGGCAGTTACTCCGACTGTAATACACGGACAGTCAAAAGGCAGTTACTCAGACTGTAATACACGGACAGTTTAAAGGCAGTTACTCAGACTGTAATACTCGGACAGACAAAAGCAGTTACTCAGACTGTAATACATGGACAGTCAAAAGGCAGTTACTCAGACTGTAATACACGGACAGTTTAAAGGCAGTTACTCTGACTGTAATACGCTGACAGTCAAAAGGCAGTTACTCCGATTGTAATACACGGACAGTCAAAAGGCAGTTACTCAGACTGTAATACTCGGACAGACAAAAGCAGTTACTCAGACTGTAATACACGGATAGTCAAAAGGCAGTTACTCCGACTGTAATACACGGACAGTCAAAAGGCAGTTACTCAGACTGTAATACACGGACAGTTTAAAGGCAGTTACTCTGACTGTAATACACGGACAGTCAAAAGACAGTTTCTCCGATTGTAATACACGGACAGTCAAAAGGCGGTTACTCAGACTGTATTACACGGACAGACAAAAGCAGTTACTCAGACTTTAATACACGGACAGTTTAAAGGCAGTTACTCTGACTGTAATACACGGGCAGTCAAAAGGCAGTTACTCCGATTGTAATACACGGACAGTCAAAAGGCAGTTACTCAGACTGTAATACTCGGACAGACAAAAGCAGTTACTCAGACTGTAATACACGGACAGTCAAAAGGCAGTTACTCCGACTGTAATACACGGACAGTCAAAAGGCAGTTACTCAGACTGTAATACACGGACAGTTTAAAGGCAGTTACTCTGACTGTAATACACGGACAGTCAAAAGGCAGTTTCTCCGATTGTAATACACGGACAGTCAGAAGGCAGTTACTCAGACTGTAATACTCGGACAGACAAAAGGCAGTTACTCTGACTGTAATACACGGACAGTCATAAGACAATTACTCCGACTGTAATACACGGACAGACAAAAGGTAGTTACTCAGACTGTAATACACGGACAGACAAAAGGCAGTTACTCTGACTGTAATACACGGACAGACAAAAGGCAGTTATTCAGACTGTAATACACGGACAGTTTAAAGGCAATTACTCCGACTGTAATACACGGACAGACAAAAGGCAGTTACTCAGACTGTACTACACGGACAGACAAAAGGCAGTTACTCAGACTGAAATACACGGACAGTCAAAAGGCAGTTACTCAGACTGAAATACACGGAAAGTTAAAAGGCAGTTACTCCGACTGTAATACACGGAAAGTTAAAAGGCAGTTACTCCGACTGTAATACACAGACAGTTAAAAGGCAGTTACTCAGAGAGTAATACTCGGACAGAAAAAAGGCAGGTAATCCGAGTTTTATACACGGACAGACAAAAGAGAGTTACTCCGACTGTAATACACGGACAGACAAAAGGGAGTTATTCCGACTGTAATTCACGGACAGACAAAAGGGAGTTATTCCGACTGTAATACACGGACAGACAAAAGGGAGTTATTCCGACTGTAATACACGGACAGACAAAAGAGAGTTACTCCGACTGTAATACACGGACAGACAAAAGGGAGTTATTCCGACTGTAATTCACGGACAGTTACTCAGACTGTAATACACGGAGAGACAAAAGGCAGTTACTCAGACTTTAATACACAGACAGACAAAAGGCAGTTACTCAGACTGTAATACACGGACAGTTAAAAGGCAGTTACCCAGAGAGTAATACTCGGACAGAAAAAAGGCAGGTAATCCGACTTTTATACACGGAGAGGCAAAAGGCAGTTACTCAGACTTTAATACACGGTCAGACAAAAGGTAGTTACTCAGACTGTAATACACGGACAGTTAAAAGGTAGTTACTCAGACTGTAATACACGGACAGACAAAAGGCAGTTACTCAGACTGTAATACACGGACAGTTAAAAGGCAGTTACTCAGACTGTAATACACGGAGAGACAAAAGGCAGTTACTCAGACTTTAATACACGGACAGACAAAAGCAGTTACTCAGACTGTAATACACGGACAGTTTAAAGGCAGTTACTCCGACTGTAATACACGGAGAGACAAAAGGCAGTTACTCAGACTTTCATACACGGACAGACAAAAGGGAGTTACTCCGACTGTAATACACGGACAGTTAAAAGGCAGTTACTCCGACTGTAATACACGGGCAGACAAAAGGGAGTTACTCCGACTGTAACACACGGACAGTTAAAAGGCAATTACTCCGACTGTAATACACGGACAGACAAAAGGGAGTTACTCATCGTCCTTCGGAAAACCAACATGAACACATGTACGGAAGGCCCTAAAGAAATCAGACTAACGTTAAAATATTTGAACATGGGACGTCCAACGAATACAATTTCGATTAATCGTATGCAAAACGTTGAAAAATACCCCCAAAAAACTGACGAATTCTTAGTTCTAAGTATTTTATTCTACCCTCTCCCTTTCCTAATACAAGATACACAGCAGAAGATTAACGAAACACCGTCATTTTTTATTTGGCCTAACCCAAGTTCAATCTACATTCGTTCTACAGAATTCTTTAATACAATATAATTGGACAGACCGGCGACTCTACTAGAGGTATTGACATTTTGTGTTGCTAAATCATTGACTTCCTTCAGTTTGAAGGGTCTATTAACTCCATCGATCTATATCCATCAATTCCCTCCTTTTATAATCAATTGAATATTCACCTCCTTACAATTAAAAGTGCCCTTTATTTGAGAATGATGTATCAGTGCCAGAATTCTAGAGCGGATCCAAGACATTGCATATGGAGAAAAATTCGTTGAGAACTTAAGTCAAAGACAAATAGAATTGATATAGAAATTCTTAT
Organism: Pinctada imbricata; assembly: GCA_033119305.1. Lineage (NCBI taxonomy): Eukaryota > Metazoa > Mollusca > Bivalvia > Pterioida > Pteriidae > Pinctada > Pinctada imbricata. Next base: position 17,535,313 of record VSWD01000014.1, on the reverse strand, counting down.
GGAATTATAGTTCTGATATCTATACGTCCATGACAATTTATTTATCTTATATTCATTTATATGACTATTTCAAATAATCATAATGGCAGATATTTTTACAATAATTAAAAATATCCAAAAAGACAAATACATACTCTGTGGAATTTGGTACATACACGCGCGTTTTCTGTATGCTCAGCTCCCCACCCTGAGTTTACTTTTTCTTTTATACTCATATTCGTCCACGCTAATTGGTCAGTATATGTGTACCAAAAAAAAGGTAGTATTTGTCCATTCTAAGTCCGTTTAAGGTCAGTATTGTTAGTCAATATAATACTGTGTCCTACGAGACGGGGTGAACACCTTAAAAAGTCAATATGAAATCATTAACAGTAAGACAAATCTAAGGTTTGGTAAATACAGCACCTCACGGTGTTAATTCAATCACGTGCCAACTATATAACTGTTTTCATTCTTTATATACTTGACAAATTTAGACTCAAATTAAAGATGTTTTGGTGAAATTGACTTATTTCGTGTTTTAACACGTGTTTTCGTGTTCTAGTCTATGTTTTCGACTTTAAACACAATATGATTGTGTAAATTAGTTTTCATTAGTCGTACAAAAAAATGTCAAACTATATATATACAGCGTGATTAGTACATATTTTAAATTATTTTTGCGATCCGCAAATATTTTTTAGGTCAAGAGACAGACAGACAGCATCTAATGATATATTGGTAGATCAAAGAGACATTTAGACATTACAAAGCGATGTGCAGTTCGGAAAGACAAACCAACATCTCTAAGTGAGGTATGTGCGGGTCGTAGAGAGACACCAGGAAGTAAGGACAGACAGACAAACATCACAAAGTGAGATTTATGAAAAAAGCACCGAGTAGATCAGCACAACGAGAGTAAACACTGAGTAGATCAGCACAACGAAAGTAAACACAGAGTAGATCAACGCAACAAGAGTAAACACTGAGTAAATCAACATAATAAGCGTGAACACTGAGTAAATTAATACGATAAGAGTAAACACTGAGTAGATCAGCACAACAAGAGTAAACACTGAGTAAATCAACACTACGAACACTGTGTAGATCAACATAAAAAGGGTGAACACTGAGTAGATCAGTTCAACAAGAGTAAACACTGAGTAGATCAGCACAACAAGAGTAAACACTGAGTAAATAAGCCCAACAATAGTAAACACTGAGTAAATCAGCCAAACGGGAGTGAACAATGAGTAAATCAGCATAACGAGAGTAAACACTGAGTAGATTAGCATAACGAGAGTAAACACTGAAGAGATTAGCACAACAAAATTAAACACTGAGTAGATCAACGCAACAAGAGTGAACACTGAGTAAATCAACATTACGAGAGTAAACACTGAGTAAATTTACACGACAAGAGTAAACACTGAGTAAATCAACACTACGAACACTGTGTAGATCAGCATACCAAGAGTAAACACTTAGTAGATCAGCACAACAAGAGTAAACACTGAGTAAATCAGCACAATGAGAGTAAACACTAAGTAGATAAGCACAACGAGAGTAAACACTGAGTAGATTAGCACAACGAGAGTAAACACTGAGTAGATAAACCAAACAATAGTAAACACTGAGTAGATCAGCACAACGGGAGTGAACAATAAGTAAATCATCACAACGAGAGTAAACACTGCGTAAATCAGCACAACGAGAGTAAACACTGAGGAAATTATCACAACAAGAGTAAACACTGAGTAGATCAGCATAACGAGAGTGAACACTGAGTAGATCAGCATAACGAGAGTAAACACTGAGTAGATCAGCATAACGAGAGTGAACACTGAGTAGATCAGCATAACGAGAGTAAACACTGAGTAGATCAGCACCACGAGAGTGAACACCGAGTAGATCAGCACCACGAGAGTGAACACTGAGTAGATCAGCACCACGAGAGTGAACACTGAGTAGATCAACGCAACAAGAGTAAACACTGAGTAGATCAGCATAACGAGAGTGAACACTGAGTAGATCAGCATAACGAGAGTAAACACTGAGTAGATCAGCACCACGAGAGTGAACACCGAGTAGATCAGCACCACGAGAGTGAACACTGAGTAGATCAGCACCACGAGAGTGAACACAGAGTAGATCAACGCAACAAGAGTAAACACTGAGTAGATCAGCACCACGAGAGTGAACACCGAGTAGATCAGCACCACGAGAGTGAACACAGAGTAGATCAACGCAACAAGAGTAAACACTGAGTAGATCAGCACCACGAGAGTGAACACCGAGTAGATCAGCACCACGAGAGTGAACACAGAGTAGATCAACGCAACAAGAGTAAACACTGAGTAGATCAGCACCACGAGAGTGAACACAGAGTAGATCAACGCAACAAGAGTAAACACTGAGTAGATCAGCACCACGAGAGTGAACACAGAGTAGATCAACGCAACAAGAGTAAACACTGAGTAGATCAGCACCACGAGAGTGAACACTGAGTAGATCAGCACCACGAGAGTGAACACAGAGTAGATCAACGCAACAAGAGTAAACACTGAGTAGATCAGCACCACGAGAGTGAACACCGAGTAGATCAGCACCACGAGAGTGAACACCGAGTAGATCAGCACCACGAGAGTAAGATATGAATTACTTTGTCCGGTGTCCGTCCGTCTGTCCGATGGTCACGCTATTATATGCATGAATATTAACTACTCGATATGCATCATAATTCATCAAACTTGCAGAGTCTAAGTTATACAGCTTCAACGATTGTGTTGTTTTTATTTTTTGTTGCCTTCAGAAAGCGGTGGAGTGTGCAGCTCAAACCCAACAAGGGTCGCGGTCTATGGCACGTTTTTGGGGTCAAACATACAACCTACCTATTCGTAAACTGTCTGATTTATTTCTTGATTTTTATATTCATTCATTCCTTTATTTATTTCCTTATTTTTAATTCCTTTATGTATTTCGCTCCCAAATTCACCTACATGTAAATTATCAAGTAATGCAATATCTTCTAATTCATATTTCCAATTTATATGTATTTATCTTTTTTTTACTTGTCAGTTTATTTCATTCCATTATTTATTTATCTGTCTGCTAATATATTATTCATTACCCTCGCATCTTTATTTTCCAAGACTCTTAAAATAATTGAAGCAAATGAACTTTCACGTAAGTGCACTTGTACTTTCACTTGAACGTAAGAGTGCGTTGGTCTAGGGATATGAGAATAGTAATTTTTCTGTAAATAATTCAAATATCCATGAGATTCTACTTTGAACATACGGAGAGGTGATCAAATCGCGAGAAAATCTGAAGCGACAACAGTATATTTGCAGACGGATTTGATAAATTTTATTACTGGTCTTTTTCCGTGTCTTTTCAGTTCGAAAGTTTAAACTTGAATGACTCTTGTCCTTCAATTTCTATAAACTTCAGTATTTTTTTACTTTTTCAGTTAAAGAGAAGCGTAACGAAGTTTTAGCTTTAACGATAGCATGTATTATGTAAATGTAATTTTACGAAAGACTTTCAGAAGAATGAAATCTCATGTTTCTCTCGAATAGCAAGTGCTATCAAAAATATGCAAGAAATAACTTTATACTCTCGTGATAGCGGGTTCAACTGATAATTATTATAATTCTATTTTTTACATAGAATATTCAAATTACTTTTGTCACTTCCAATCCTCCATAAAACACATGCACATACATTTCGAATGATTCGGACTGGTCCCTTTCTTTTATTTCAAATGATCACATCGGAGAAGTTTAAAAATATCTTGACGTCCAGAATTAAAGAAAAACACCATTTTGGAATGTTATTTTATCAAATTCTCCCGAGCATCACCCTTAAAATCAAGTGTAATACACCAATTTATCGGATTTTTAGGCTGGGAAGTATCTTTAACCAATCCTCTTAAATATATATACATCCCAAGCGTATATAACTCACCCAAATGCATTTGGTAAAGTTGATTTCCCAGAAAACTTGTTTCCTCCGTTTTGGATTTCTCCATTGCTGATTTTAAGGTTTGATTCTCGTGACGTCACACTTCGCAGGCTGATCTGACTAGCACTAACGTTATTATCCATTTTGAAAATTTCTTCCTTAATTTTTTTTTTTTTTTTATTTAATTTGGCGATTATTTCCTTAAGTCATGATCCCTTGAAGTCTACCTGTTGCATCTCTCGGTTTGGTTTAACATAGTGGTGTGCAAGACGTAATTTTACTTGACCGAATATCGGAAAACCATTGGGTTCAGAACGATAAAAACTTCGTAAATTATTCAAACTCCATCAAGAATGTGGCGGTCCTTAATTAAAACGTACGAAAGGTTTCAACAATCGTCTCACACGGGGCTGTACAATAATTGACCGGCATCGTAATTAACTTAATTATAAATCCCGATAACTGGCAGAGTTATTTCTATTTTTCCTAGATGTTTATCACACTCCGTCTACTTGTTCGGAATAATCACAAAGAAACCAGTGAGGACACGACTTTATATTTAAGAAGGACGCTTCCTTAGCAACGGAAAATACTTTCAAAACTAAATGCGGACAAACTTGTTAACTAATTTTTATTCCGTTCACTGTTCTATTATTTTCCATTCAAAAAGATAATAATATGAAGCTTGCGGTGTCATCATTCAGACGTTTACTGTCGGAGTAACCGTGTTGGTATCTTGGAAGTTCTCAAGCTTGTCCGGCCCGCTACGACCTCATCGTTTGTCTACTAATCTCCTATTATCAATACAAAAACGCTCCAATGACATTAAATACACAAAATACTCCAGTAAACCCCCTAGACGATGTCAGCCATGCTAAGACAATGCTGTAAATTTGAATGCATATGTTATCAGAATGATTGTACAAGAACCTTTATATTGAGAAGAAGGACTTTAAATACGATCCAAATAAATCGCATACATCTTTTTCCTTCCACCCTGATCTCGTATAGAAAGATGTGTAAGTATGCTCCATAATAAATCCCCTACTTGGATTAGTTACGGGAAAATATTTTCTCCTTTTAACATATATTTTCTTTTATTATATATCACATAATTCATTTTGAAATTATATCGCGCATGGCTTTTTAATTGTTAGGTAATAAGATAATTCCCCGGGTAGGAGCGCGTGGTGACTTGTAACGAATCAAACAAGGTTTATTTATCAGATCTTGTGTTAATTGTTATTGAATTATAAAGCCAACGTCAACTTGACTTTTGTAGTGCTTGGTAATAAAAGTGTAACGGTATAAGTAACAAAATATAAGTATGAAAACTTGTATCAAAGTAAACAGATGGAAAAGAAACAAAGATCATCGAGAAAAAAAAGAGCGTACATATACATGTATGAAGTGGGATTAGGGTCACAATGAAAGACCGGGGGAGGGGTAGTGAAGAAAAGTATCACTATGAGCAGACATCGCGAAAGTTTTTATAACTTACCAGACATTTTTGAATTTTTGTAGAAATTCAAACATGTTTATTAAGAAAAAATTGAAATATTTTACCAGACCGAAGCAAATTTTACCAGGTTTGTCTGGTGACTTTTCGGATTGACTGTATGAGAAATCACGAGGATCATATTCCGAAGAAAGGGGGTATCATTGTAAATAATACCCAAAACTCCGATTAATTGTAAGTATATACATAGATGAAAAAAAAAAAATCACTACCAGAGACAAGAAAGCACAAACAAAGTAGCTAAGGGACCAGTCAATATTTATCACCGGGATGGGACCGGTGCATATGGGCAGGGGACATTTATTTAAATTTGATACCAATATCCATGGGACATAAAGTTTTGTTTTTAAAAGCAATTCTCTGTAACCATTTAAACAATTTCGGCACGCATGGTGTCCGATCTTCATGAAATTTCACACATAAGTAGGGACCAATTAAAAAAGGAAAATTTGACAAAAAATTTAAATCTAGGTCATCTAGTCACCATGGCAACGGCCTTTAAAGTTGAAATATTGGCAAAATTGAGCTAATTTGAAGCTTTATAATTTGGTCTATTTGTGATATCGATGGAAGATTTTTTATGCATCCTAAAGATTACGACATAAAATTTTAAATAAGCTCACTAGTAGTGTCTGATATTGTAAAAAAGGTTGATTACCATGACAACATAATTAGCTAATTTTGATATATTGATTTCAAAATGCTGTTTGTATTTTCAATTTTTTCTTCTCTCTTGATGGGTATATGATAAGGAAATAGGATTTATTTTATAAAATGAGCAAATTCAAGATAAAACCACTTGTTGCTATGTACATAAGGTACCTTGGCAACGGTAACTATGGTCTTTAATATTACTTATTTTGCAACTTCAGAGTCATTTCAAAATATTTTGCATCATGATGAACAGATAAAAATTGTTGGGAAATATCCAACTCAAAGAGCTCTTTCAAAAACCGTGAAAAAGCTATGGGGAACATATGTTACCATGCCAACCATTTTTTATTATTTTCATAAAACAGTAATTATTAATCCCAGGAAGGTCAAACTTAATAACAATAAAGATCAAGTAAGCCTTTATCAAAATATAATTAAAAAGTTTCAAATTATTAATGGTTGCTATAGTAATTTGGCCATACATTATAAAAATAAGCATTTTTTGATGTTTTTTAAAGCCTTTTCCTCAAAAAACGAAACAGGCTTCCACAACCTTTTTAACATATACGATAAAACAAAGTCTAAACTTTATTTTAGATTTAAAAAATTTCATATTACTTAACTTTTGATGCCCGTATCCAAGGACTCAAAGTGGGCCTATGTGCAATTTTACACAATCGTTCCCATAGCAACGGGCTATTTCCTGAATATTAAAAAAAAAAAATTCTTTCGTGTAATGAAAGATCTACTTGAATACATCAATTAATTTTCATCACTTTGAATTAAAATTCAATGATCTAGTAAAAAAAGGACTCTAAATATTGTCCAAAATTGCTTTCATTTTTTGAGATTTGAGGTCATGTTGCCATAGCAACAAACAGAGACTTTGTCCCTATGTAAATGCTTATGTTTTATTTGCATGAAAAACTCAAAAATGTAAGTAATTTATCGTTGTATTTTGAAAAAATGCCAAAAATTCTATTTTGATAGGGTACCTGTGTTGTTGCTATGGAAACATATAGATTAGACCATAAACCCAACATTATTATTACTTAACATGAAAGAACACTGATGGGTACTGATAATCATTAGTGTTTGTTTTAGATTATGCTGCATAAATTATGTATGTGACTTCAAAAACGCCCAAAAATGCATTTTTTCAATATTCAAAGTCCGTTTCCATGGCAACCGGATGTGATATTAAGACAATTTTTTTAACAAATATTAACTTTTGGGTCATACCCAACCTTATGTACAAATTTTATCAAAATCTGAGACATGCCGTGCCATGCGTCCTTCATAAAAGTGCAAATGCTTACAGAGAATAGCTATTAAACACATTAATCCATACGACATACCTTTTTAATAACACATCTTGAGACTCAAAATGATGTTATGAATATTTATTATATCTCTTTCAGACATGTAAAACACGTCTGGGGAGAGGACTTAGTATAAGTTCTTCTTGTTGTCCAATCCCCTACTTTCTTTTTTGTAAAATTATATTATATGCCAATATTTAAATAAATAATGTTTAAACCAAAGATGTTTTACACTACGTAAAAATAGAACAGACAAATATACGGACGAACAGCAGACAAAACTAATCAGAAAAAAAAAGGTTTGATATCTGATGAACCAAATATTTTAAATCAGTCGAATGAACACACAACTGACAAAACTAATCAGAAAAAAAAGGTTTGATATCTGATGAACCAAATATTTTAAATCAGTCGAATGAACACACAGGAGACTTTTGAAAGGTTTTGAAATCAAATCATAGTAAGAGTTACTCTTCGTTCCCAAGGGAGTACCAACCTTAATGTCCTACTAAGGGGTATCATTTATATAAAAACTGCCAATGATTTTAACTATGAGATCTATTTGACATTATGACCTGAAGAACAATATAGTTTCTACACAATAAAGCAAAGAGCGTTCTCATTAGTGTAATTATTAATAAACCCTAGATTCATTTAGGAAATTAAACATGGCATCACTATTACTGTTTACTAAGTAGACAATGACTTTGATCTCGATCAATAGATTTATGATTACTTGGACTCAATAAGATAATATAGATATTAGTGCCGTCAATAGATTTGTGATTAGGAGATTAGGAAGGCAAACGTCGTCTGGCATTATGTTTGACCCTATATGCATATGTAACATTGACTCCTCGATTCTGATATTGTATTATTATTTTCTGGGTATTTCTCGTTGAATAATAGAAACACTTATCAAAATGTCTAACAAAGAGAAAGAGAGAGAAAACAAGAAGAAAGGAATCTTTCATTATGACCTTGAAGTTGACCTTGACCTTCTGATGGTCGACATTGCATGGCTCTTTTAAAATAAGACATTCTCCGCTAGCTTTGGAAACATAATTACTCCCACTCCCGAAGCCATACAAATTCTTTACTTACAAACTTATGAGTGACCCTGCAGCAGACACGGTGCTGTACTTTCGTGATGTCATATCCGGTATGCCTGAGCTTCTCCTGCTCGCAGAGTTATTTGAATATACCATAGTCGACTTTCTGTCAATTCTCTCCTGATCATTTCCTATGTCCTCGTCCATTGTGGTCACTTATATTGGCTCATTCCTATGTCAATCAGTTACTGACACTAAATTTTTTTTTTTTTTTTCGTTTGCAAAATGAAAAGTTTACAAAACTATTTTATATTTTCGGCCATGTTTCCATTTTCAGCTTTTTAAAAAATTCCTCTTTAATTCATTCTCCCTCCATCCCCCTCTTTTTATTCCTCTTCAATATGCATATGGTTCCTGTGAAATAAATAAATTCGAATCATCATATGCATTAAATCAATAGCTATTTCTCATAGAAATGATGATTTCATAAATACACTGAAGAAAAAAATGTTTCAATTATCTGAAGGAAAAAGTTATATTTGAAAAGTTAATGTTTGCCCATTTACTAGTGGTTAGATTTAAACGGAAGACATGAAGGCAACTCGAACAGCATCTTGGTATTTGTCATGATAGTCTCTCTTGACCTCATCTACATCTACTGAGAGGCATTGAAAGAAATAAAATTGTATTGGAGGGAAGATGTATGACTATAATATGAACGACATTCTGATAGGTCATAACAAATTTAGAGTATGACCAAAACTTCGTCTGAAAGTAAAAATTTCGGGGCTACATATGTACTAATTGATATCTTTTTTGTCAAGCTTCAATTTTTTTTCTATTCTGGTCTATATCTTTGACATGCATGAATTAGAAAATGATAAATGTATCTATAAAATCAGCCATAAAAATGAGTTCGTTAAAACACTCCCAGCAAAACGCACCTTTTACAATCAAATTAAATTAAGTATCGATTATGGGGTACCTGTAAAGTGCGAAACGAAACAAAAACGAAACGAAACGAAACGAAACAAATCGAAACGAAACGAAACAAATCGAAACGAAACGAAACAAATCGAAACGAAACGAAACAGATCGAAACGAAACGAAACAAAACGAAACGAAACAGATCGAAACGAAACGAAACAGATCGAAACGAAACGAAACAAAACATAAAACTTAAAGAAAATGAGAAAAAGAGGAAAAATCGCCGAAAACGAATATTTCAAGACAAGATCTTATTGAAGGGTCAGGGGGTACCACTCTCCTCCTGCCGCCTCCCCCCTCCCGTGGGGGAGGGGGTCTTGAGCGGTCAATACAAATGTTTAAAGTTGCAAATGTAAATTGGTGCAATAGTGAAGTTATTTGGGTTATTTCCTTTTTAAAACCTTGAAAAAAGAAATAGACCTGTTTAGATGAAAAACTAAGGTGAGCGAAGCGAGCCTGAAGTATTTGAAAAATGAATTGAAAATTGCGGCGCGCGAAGCGATCGGGAAAATTTTTTAAGGTATATATAGATGAATTTCGTGGTAATTTTTAAAATTGAGATTATGTACATGAACGCCTAAGAGCAAGATTATTTATATTAAAAGTAATTTCCTAATTTTTTTTGTTACCCTCCCAATCATCTGTCCCTCCTCTCGCCCCCTTTCCTCTCCTCCCGCCCCCTTCTTCCCTCCTCCCGCCCCCTTTCTCTCCCCTCCCTTTATCCGTGTCCACCCCTCATTATTGCCTTCAACCGTTAGTTCTTGTGGCTGGAGGGTTTTTTAAAGAATCAAAGTTGACGATTAAAACATAATATATACGGTATATAGCACAATTGCATTTTAAAGGAGAGTGATTGGGATGAATAACCTCGTCACAGACGGAAAAATATTATTAAGCAGGGAGGAGTCTAGCGCAGAGGAAACGGAACTGTTCCGTTATGTGTATTTGAAAATTTTATCAGAAAAATGAGAACAATTAAAAACTGGGGGGCACATTGCGTTTGAAAAAGGATAAGATTTTTTTCTCCTGAAATGTGCCCCCACCCCGTTTTATGATCTCATTACGGTGTCATAGCGTGGTTTTCTATCCCCTCCCTTTTATTCCTCTTATTTAAATACATGAATGGCATATGACATTTACTTTTTAGTCCCCTACCGGCAACGCCGAAGGGGACTCTTAGTTTCCTCTCTGTCAGTCTGTCTGTCCGTCTGTCCGAATATCAGTTTTCCAGACTTTTTTCTGCAACGGATGGAAATATTGAGATGAAATTTGATACACAGCTTGATCTTGGATAGTTACAGAGCAAGTCCGACTTTCGTCACGCTTGACCTATTTTTCGAGGAGTTATGCCCCTTGGTGACTTTGAAAATTCAGTTTTTGTCAGTTTTCCGGACTTTTTTCTGCAACGGATGGAGATATTCAGATGAAATTTGATACACAGCTTGGTCTTGGATAGTTACAGAACAAGTTTGACTTCTGTCACCCTTAACCTATTTTTCGAGGAGTTATTCCCCTTGATGACTCGGAAAATTCAATTTTTGTCAGTTTTCCGGACTTTTTCCTGCAACAAAGAGAGATATTCAGGTGAAATTTGATACTTAGCTTACTCTTGGATAGTTACAGAGCAAGTTAAACTTTCGTCACGCTTGACCTTTTTTCGAATTGGTAAAGCAGATAAAACTTCAGAACTGACCTGCATAGACAGTAAGTTAATTAAAACTCATGTTTAATTGAAGAGTAATTCATAGGGAGAGTTGCAGGACATAAATATATGCCGCCGGTAGGGGACTTATATCGCTCAGTGATCATAACATTTTTTCAATTGTCAACTTTGACTCTTTAAAGAAATCCTCTCGGCATTAGTTACAAATGTAGAACTCTAGGATTAAGGCAATATTACATGCTGATTTTGTCTTGAAATATTCGTTTTCGGCGATTTTTCCTCTTTTTCTCATTTTCTTTAAGTTTTATGTTTTGTTTCGTTTCGTTTCGATCTGTTTCGTTTCGTTTCGACCTGTTTCGTTTCGTTTTGTTTCGTTTCGTTTCGATCTGTTTCGTTTCGTTTCGATTTGTTTCGTTTCGTTTCGATTTGTTTCGTTTCGTTTCGATTTGTTTCGTTTCGTTTCGTTTCGTTTTTGTTTCGTTTCGTTTCGCACTTTACAGGTACCCTCGATTATGTCCCCAAAGTAACATTTTTTATTGATAAAATGGCAAAGCTCAATAATCTATACCATAACCGTATCTGGATTTTAAGGGATTTTATTATTACGTTTTTAAATTTTTAATGCACTTTCGAATGTATCTGAGACATGCGCGGATCCAGGAAAAAATATGGGGAGGGGTGTCATATGTATGAGTTATTTGTATCTATAGATTACTTTTGTGGTTTTCGTAGTTTTTTTTGGGGGGGGGGGGGGGTTGATAATCTTAAAATAAATATTTGGAAATGGATCAGTTTCACCCATGACAATCCTCCTTTTTTTGGACCTATTTGCTTAGAAAGTATGAAAGATACAATTTTTTTCATGAGCCCATAATTTGTTTGCTTTATTCACTATATTCTACTCTCTTTCGAATAATCAGTGACCTAGTTATGACGTCAACGCATATAACCACTTGATCATCATTTTAAGACAAAACGAAAAAATTATGAAGATTTTGATGCAGTCGGGTGTACTAGTATATTTATGGTAATAGATTATAGAAAATTAAAGGAATACGTTATTGTATTACACATGTATATTGTAAACTCGTGTTCTTTTAGCGCATGAGCAAAGTGATTTTTACGTCATAGAATCCACCTGTTCATGTAGTGATTACAGGTAATTTACATTTTTTACCGTCCATCCTTACCTCTGTCTCCTGGGTGCTTCCACTTTCACTTTTCAACAAACAAAGCGTTTCCATAATACGTTAGAATTCCCTGAATGTTTGTGTTGACACTACCAACGATAGTCCTCAACGATGTTTGTAGAATAAGACCTTCGTTAATAGGGAAAGAAAATACATTGTTCATTGATCACTGTAAACCTAGTGTCAATTAAGCTGTAAAGTAAACCTCAGAAACTTTAAAGATCTTTGATAAACATAAAAGTTTTAACAATCAAGAAGTTTAAAAGTAAATTGGTTAGACACTGAAGGCCATGCGTAAAAAATATATTCGACCGAAAAAATATTTATTGCGCAAACACGAAGACAAAGGCACGATAGCGAGATTTGAAATGGAATGAAAATGTAATTCCTGTTACACATTGTGCATGCTTATTCACTTACAGATACAGACTTCTAGAAAAAAGACGCTGAATAAGGTGGAAAAATAAATAAATAGAATAAATAAACTAAAAATAAAACTGAAAAAGAAGAAAAATAAGCTAAATATAAAATGACATTAATTCTTAGCAACCGATCTAATATATATTTCTTTATCTATATGTATAAAAAATAAGAAATGATTCAACACTTTAAAGTCTTTTCATATTTTTTATATTTTTTGAAATTTTCTTTTTCTCAATACATGATTCATGTCATACATTTTCATTTACATAAGCACGTTTATAAGCAGGCTCATTTTCTATTTTCTTTTTAACTTTCTACCTTTAAATCTTGAATTTATTTATTTTTGAATTTTTTAAATGATTTAATTGTTCAGAATTTTGTATTACAATTGAAATTCATAAGACAAGGCATTTGCATATATATACAATAAATATTTCGATAAAAAAAGGCTAAAGGTCATTCATGTATAGATTGAAATATTTCTTCCAGAGGGAAGGGATGATAACAAATAAAAACACAAACACTCAAATACACAATTTTTTGGCAATTGTCGGCCCCTTGGCCTTTATCAAGTGTAAAAAACGACGATCTGTCGTCGTTTTTTTATACTTGATAAAGGCCAAGGGGCCATAAAAATTTGTGTTTTCAATTGCATTCATGTATACTTTCGTAAATGAAATAAAAATAGGAGACGAATTAAGATAAGTTTTTCTTGTTTCCATATCCTATTCAATTTAAAGCTGAATTCATGATTGTTCGATGTATATGTGTAAAAATGTCTGAAATAAATACTGTTTTAACTAAACTAATATATATGGATAATCAAATAATAAATGAATGATGTAATGTGTGTTCATATTTATAGAGTTTTGAATTTGTCAGATTCCAAATTATTTGGTACCATGACCTTGGAATTTGACCTACTTTTTGGACATATACTTTCCAATATGATATGATCTTTTCAACATTTATTCAGATAGACTCTTCATATTCCCCGTGATAATTCATTTTTTGACAAAGAAATTCAAATTTTCAATGACAATTCAATGACAAGACCCTGTGATCTTGACTTTTTAGGGTCAAGGTTACATATTTTGGTTAGAATTCTAATTATTTTAATTGTAGACCATAACTTCCCTAGTTTCAGAACTTAAATAAAAAAAACCCTGGCCCATAACCATGACAACAAATCATTGTAGGAGCGCTTTCATTTCATATCTTGACCTTTGATCCATGACTCCAGCCTATGGTTTTGAAAAAAAGTCTTAGGCTTGGATGGATATTGTTTTAAAAATAGACATATAGAGATGAATAGATAAAAATTAGGAACCAGTCCCCAAATGCCTTTGTCACAGCAATTAATAACGTATGTAAAAAAATTAATTCATCTTATAAATTATTCCAACGACCAAAGCAAAAGACATCATAAAACGAAGTAAATAAATAAATAAATAAATAAATAAATAAATAAATAAATAAATAAACACAAAAACTATAAGCCTGAACTTTTATAGTTTTTGTGTTAACTTCAAAGATAGACTTTTGATAGATAAATAAATCAATAAATGAGAGTGCGCTGTTTTCCGGAATGGTGGCAACCGGACATTTTTCTCAATTAGAATTTCAATTTGTTTCCGTTCTGCAGAAATGACGGACGGGACGATCTTTGCAAAGACTTTGCGACAATTTGCTAGGTCGTCTGCTTCTTTGCGACCAACTCCTGAAGATAAGGTAGCTGTGGCGTGCTTCTTAATCTGAATTTCATTCGATTTTTATCTCATAAGTTGTCAAAACAGTCTAAATCAGAGGTAGTTCAAGCTGCTGAACCTAGTTTGCCTATGAAATCTGTATGGACGGCATCTAGGTTCAAGAGATTCACGTAGACTAAAACCCTCGTCCATCGAGCACGACGTTCTCGCATAAAATTTAACAACATAAAAGGATCGAGCTTGAATAGTAATTAATTCTCAAACACTTAATGTTACTGTTTGGAAGAAGGCATGGATAAATAAGCCTTAAAATACAATAATTCAATGTAGTTGACAATTTCTTCTTTTCTTTCGAGATTCACTCTGCTTTAATGGAGGAATTAATGACCTTGACACTTGCGAGATCGATACGAGAGCACTACAGGACAACTCGACTGACCGTACTTTTCGATCTGATTTTGTAAACAAAATCGTAATTTGGCATTATTTGCAATAAAACACGAACAAAAACATGCTTTTTCTGTTTTATTTTAATAAGCTATGTATAAAATGAATAGCAGCCATATAAAATAATATAGCTACATACAATTTTTACATGAAACAAAGAGAAATTTAAAATGAGGGGTTGTATCAAAATTCAGAATGAATGGTTAAGATGGCTGAACAATGTGCCACATGCAATTGTGAATTCGAAAAAAAAACTAAAGTACTGAAAATACAGAGTATTAACAATCCTGTACGTGGAACACATGTTTCCTATAATTTAAATTTGAAGTCAGAATACTTTTTGACCCGTGGCATGTGGCACATTGTTCATTGACATCTTAACCATCCATTCTGAATTTTGATACAACCCCTCATTTTAAATTTCTCTCTGTTATATGTAAAAATTGTATGAAGCTCTATTATTTTATATGGCTGCTATTCATTTTATACATAGCTTATTAAAATAAAACAGAAAAAGCATGCTATTGTTCGTGTTTTATTGCAAATAATGACGAATTACGATTTTGTTTACAAAATCAGATCGAAAAGTACGGTCAGTCGAGTTGTCCTGTAGTGCTCTCGTATCGATCTCGCAAGTGTCAAGGTAATTAATTCCCCCATTAAAGCAGAGTGAATCTGGAAAGAAAAGAAGAAATTGTCAACTACATTGAATTATTGCATTTTAAGGCTTATTTATCCATGCCTTCTTCCCAACAGTAACATTAAGTGTTTGAGAATTAATTACTATTCAAGCTCGATCCTTTTATGTTGTTAAATTTTATGCGAGAACGTCGTGCTCGATGGACGAGGGGTTTTGTCTACGCGAATCTCTTGAACCTAGAATCTGTTTTTCTAGGTGAACACCCCTTGAACTAAATCAGAGGCAACTCTGGCTTTGGATGTTGTATCGCTATCTGGATGACTGTAAATGTAATTCACGCCCTCGTCAACAAGTACTCTGTTAAAAGTAAGCAAATTAAGTTTAAGTTTTTTTTGACACTCCAAAGTAAATGCTAGCCATCAATAATTTATTGCATATTCTTTATTGGTGATCAAGATCTGCGTACTGTCTGTGCGGCTGGCATAATCCTGTTATTTGTGCCGCGGCACAATTAAGTTTTTATGCTTTTTTACAAACTTTATTACTTTCGCATTTTGTCCTGTTCATCAATCTGGGTCATCCAGACGCTTGAATTTCAAATTCTCTTACAGAATAAAGCCATTTTAAGATTTTTCAAGATACATTCTGAACATACATATGTATATGGCAAAGCGGCACAAATAAAAAGGGGGCGGCACAAATAACAGGAGTAAATCTATACAGACGAATTTCATTTTCCATACGATCTTTTCATTCCGTTGAAAGGGGGAAGTGTCCCCCAGGAAGAGGGTTTCTTGGGGGGATTTATTCTACCAGAAAACGGGGCTTGGCTTTTTGGGGGGTTAGGACAAGTGTCTTAAAATGTGCAGGTTTCTAAAAAAAGCGGCACAAATAATTTAAGGGGGGTGGCACAAATAACAGGAGTATATATATACAGACGCATTTCATTTTCCATACGATCTTTTCATTCCGTTGAAATGGAAGTGTCCCCCGGGAAGAGGGTTTCTTGGGGGGATTTATTCTACCAGAAAACGGGGCTTGGCTTTTTGGGGGGTTAGGACAAGTGTCTTAAAATGTGCAGGTATTAAAAAAGCGGCACAAATAATTAAAGGGGGGGGGGCAGCACAAATAACAGGAGTATATATATACAGATGAATTTCATTTTCCATACGATCTTTTCATTCCGTTTAAAGGGGGAAGTGTCCCCCGGAAAGAGGGTTTCTTGGGGGGATTAATTCTACCAGAAAACGGGGCTTGGCTTTTTTGGGGGTTAGGACAAGTGTCTTAAAATGTGCAGGTTTCTAAAAAAAGCGGCACAAATAATTAAAGGGGGCGGCACAAATAACAGGAGTATATATATAAAGATGCATTTCATTTTCAATACGATCTTTTCATTCCTTTGAAAGGGGAAGTGTCCCCCGGGAAGAGGGTTTCTTGGGGGGTACAATTCTAGGTATAAAAAAAGCGGCACAAATAATTAAAGGGGGGCGGCACAAATAACAGGAGTATATATACTCCTGTTATTTGTGCCACCCCCTTTAGTTATTTGTACCGCTCTTTTTTAGAAACCTGCATTTCATTTTTAAAGTTGGGTTTAGGACAAGTGTCTTAAATTGTACAGGTTTCTAAAAAAGCGGCACAAATAATGAGAAGGGGCGGCACAAATAATTTTATTGATATTTCATTCACATATTTCATATTGGAGTGTTCGAAATTGCCTGAAATGGATACGATGCTTCCTACAAGAAATGAAAAAAATAAACATCTTGCATTTAATCCGTATATTAGCATATTAAGAATAATTCATAATTTAAGAATAACGGAATAAATGACATGAGTCTAAACTCAATACTGTTTAATAGAACACTCTATTTCACGCACGATAAGTTATACCTTTGAATTTGCCCTTTATTCCGTCCTACATGTATACAGTAATCAGGAATCATCTCAATTATATTATTTGGCCTTTATTCCGTATTTTACAAATGGAGAACTGACTAGAAGAGTTGTTAAATGTTAAACATTATGTTTATGGAATAAAGCCATTAAATAACGAATTTCTATGCAGAAATAATGGGAAAACTTAATTTAGAATATAATTATTTAATGGCTTTATTCCGTAATCATTTGTTTACTTTGTACATAATGCCGACTCTAAATAAATATTACTTACATATAATTTTACGACTAAACGAGATCTATTCAATGATATGGATTTCATTTTAATTTTTGCATGACAAAGTTATCAAAATTGCGTTGATCCAGTTTCCGAAGTGAGCCGCGCGGACAGTAAATGTACATTATCGATATAGTTTTTATACTTATAGAAAACCTATAATAATAATAATAATAAATACTTTATTTAGTGAAGGTTGCCTTATAAACCTATCATTTCGATTGCTGTAGAATTTGAAGGTCGTAAGTAACACATACAACCTTTTTGATTTTTGCTATGAACAGATACAAAGGGGTAGGGCTACGAGACCCCTAAATCGGCCCTCGATTTTTCTCTAGAAATAAATTTCATGGGGAATACTTGATATCTCTCATGAAAATACACGAATGTTTACCAGTTTTAATGAAAAGAAAAATATCACCATACATAGTGCCATTTAACTGTAATGACGTCATGAAGTGACGTCATTTTGACGTCACTGACAAAATATGGTGAAAATTGCTTGGAATTTTGTCTTTTGTGTAGGAATTCAATGTGGCTGCATGCGTTAACTGAGACAAAACGTTTATGACAAAAGGATATAATGATAATCTTTCACATATAATTTGTTCATCCTAGTTAATGCATGTGGCCATTGCAAATTTTATAGAAATAAGTAGTTTTTGAATCAATTTCGCGGAATATGACCAATTTTGGTGTTTTCAAAGGGCTAAAAGCCATTGATAAACGCAATGTTTACAAAAGATAGATTTGTGATTCAGTAGAGAACGTTTCAAAATGTCAAATCACAGTAAAAAATTCAATGAAGTATAATGTTCAAAATAAGGGCCAATATCGGGGTTCGTGGCCCTACCCCTTTTAACAAAATCTCTTTGACGCTGTAGATTTGAAAGGTCATAAGTGCAATTTGCAAATTTTTCTGGAGAGAGAAAAAACTGTTTTGCATTGCTATCTTGTAATCCAAGTACTAGTAACATTTCTGTGAAATATTGAAATCCATCCACAGGGGGAAGGAGTTATGCTCTGGACAAGGTTTTACTAATGATGTCTATTGTGACCTTGACCTTTGTGACCTTGACCTCTGACCTATGACCTTGATTTAAGGTCATGACACACCCTCTCCCCTTGTGGATGAGTTTCAATAATATTTATGCCCCCGGAATCACAGATTCGGGGCATTATAGTTTTTGGCCTGTCCGTCTGTCTGTTTGTCTGTTTGTCCGAACTAAAAACTTTAACATTGGGCATAACTTTTGAATGGTAAGTGATAGGGCTTTCATATTTCACATGTGTATTCCTTGTGACAAGACCTTTCCATTGATACCAAAATTTTTGACCTCGTGACCTAGACCTTGAACTTTGACCTACTTTTCAAAAACTTTAACATTGGGCATAACTTTTGAATGGTAAGTGATAGGGCTTTCATATTTCACATGTGTATTCCTTGTGACAAGACCTTTCCATTGATACCAACATTTTTGACCTCCTGACCTTGACCTTGAACTTTGACCTACTTTTCAAAAACTTTAACATTGGGCATAACTTATGAACGGTAAGTGATAGGGCTTTCATATTTCACATGTGTATTCCTTGTGACAAGACCTTTCCATTGATACCAAAAGTTTTGTTCTCGTGACCTTGACCTTTGACGTACTTTTCAAAAACTTAAACATTGGGCATAACTTTTGAATAGTAAGTGATAGGGCTTTCATATTTCACATGTTTATTCCTTGTGAGAAGACCATTTCATTGATAGCAAAAAGTTTTGACTTCGTCACCTTGACTTTGACCTTTCACGTACTCAACAGAAAATGGCGTTTATACTAACAAAGATGCCAACGGGGGCATTCGTGTTTCACAAAAACAGGCTTTATTTACAGAAATGTTCCTTAGGACCCAAGGGTGTGTAATGTAATATGGTGATGAATCTGTTGTCATTCTGTCCCAGTGTAATGCATTATGGTGATGAATCTGTTGTCATTCTGTCTTAGTGTAATGTAATATGGTGATGAATCTGTTGTCATTCTGTCCCAGTGTAATATAATATGGTGATGAATCTGTTGTCATTCTCTCCCAGTGTAATGTACATGTAATATGGTGATGAATCTGTCATCATTCTGTCCCAGTGTAATGTAATATGGTGATGAATCTGTCATCATTCTGTCCCAGTGTAATGCATTATGATGTTGAATCTGTTGTCATTCTCTCCCAGTGTAATGCATTATGATGTTGAATCTGTTGTCATTCTCTCCCAGTGTAATGCATTATGAAGTTGAATCTGTTGTCATTCTCTCCCAGTGTAATGCAATATGGTGATGAATTTGTTGTCATTCTCTCCCAGTGTAATGCATTATGATGTTGAATCTGTTGTCATTCAGTCCCAGTGTAATGTAATATGGTGATGAATCTGTCATCATTCTGTCCCAGTGTAATGCATTATGATGTTGAATCTGTTGTCATTCTCTCCCAGTGTAATGCAATATGATGTTGAATCTGTTGTCATTCTCTCCCAGTGTAATGCATTATGATGTTGAATCTGTTGTCATTCTCTCCCAGTGTAATGCAATATGGTGATGAATTTGTTGTCATTCTCTCCCAGTGTAATGCATTATGATGTTGAATCTGTTGTCATTCAGTCCCAGTGTAATGTAATATGGTGGTGTTGCCTCTGTCTCATTGCTGTCTTTTGTTATGATGCTGCCATGATGTTATTCTCTTTGGTTTTAGATTGTTAGACTGCTGTCACTTTGTCCCAAGGAAACAAGATCAGGATTTCAGCTGAACCGCAGGGCCCAAGATGCAGTTATTGCCCTTGGAATATATTTCCTGGAATCAGGACTTCAGGTACAAATGTTTATGGATAAAGTACTCAGTTAAAGGAATGTAAAATGAAAACTTTTGAATGATCTACATTATTAGTTATTTCTCCCAAGAACATGTATATTACTTTGTTAGCCGAGTTGCAAATTTGATGTGAGACGGGCGGGCAAGTATGATACATGCTAGCGTAATGAAACTTCATACACTTACTCACCATGAGTCAAAGATTGGCTTCTATTGATTTTGGGGTCCAAAGGTCAAGGTCACAGTACTCTGATTATTGAAAACGGTTTCCGGCCCATATTAGAGCCTGTATTGCAAATATGATCATTAAACTTGCCATAAATGCTTAACATGAATCAAGGATGACCCCTATTGATTTTGAGGTTCGAAGGTCAAGGTCATAAGACTCGGATGATTGAAAATGGTTTCTGGACCATATTAGAGCCTGTATAGCACCTATAATCATGAAACTTGCCAGAAATGTTTCCAATGAATCAAGGATAACCCCTATTGATTTTGGGATCAAAAGGTCAAAGGTCAATTTCATAGGACTCAGGTAATTGAAAATGGTTTCTGAATTATATATGAATATGAATCAACCTGAAACGTGCTGGTGATGTTTCCCATCTGTCGAGACCATATAGTTTTACAATTCATGTATATTTCAAGTCTGCATATTCATACTTACATTCAAGTTTTGCAACTCGGCACTTTGCATCTTTGATGCATTTTAGGCTTATGAATCTATTTCAATTGAGGAAAATTTTAAATGACTTTAATTTTCATTTTTCAGTATCAAGAACGAATTCTACCTTACCTGCTGTCTCTTCTACAAAACCTAGCAAATGCACAATGGGTAGGAGGTCAAAGGGCTGGAGAAAAAGACTGTAAGTTCTTAACTCTCAAACCCCTCCCATTTTTATACGCCCGTCATTTGACGGGTCGTATTATGGTATGGCGAAGTCCGTCCGTCTGTCTGTCTGTCCGTCCGCCTGTGGAACGCAATAACTTGAATATACGTCAACGGATTTTCATGAAATTCATACATAATGATTGGACTGTGGAGAGGAAGCCGTCTTTTGATTTTCAGGTTCATCCGATTTGTCGTTACAGAGTTATGGGACTTAGATTTTAAAATACAGTGAAAATATACTAAAATATTTTAAAATTATTTAAAAATCAATTTCTGGTCGAAATGTTTTGAAATTTTGTATACTTCAAGTAGAAAGAATGTTCTTTGACATGTATAACGGGTTTTTAATTTTTTTGTCGCATAACCGAGATATTGTGTGTAATAGGAAAGGGGGGTGGGTTATATGCACATACATGTTAAGCTAAGGGAAAAATATAGGCGCATGGAACGCAATAACTTGCTTATGTGTCAACAGATTTTCATGATATTCATACATTATGATTGGACTGTGGAGAGGATGCCGCCTTTCGATTTTCAGGTTCATCCGATTTGTCGTTACGGAGTTATGGGACTTAGATTTTTAAAATACAGTGAAAATATACTAAAATATTTAAAAATTATTTAAAAATCTATTTCTGGTCGAAATGTTTTTGAAATTTTGTATACTTAAGGTAGAAAGGATGCTCTTTGACATATGTAACGGGTTTTTGTGTCGCCTGCGAAGCATAGCGACACTTAGGGATCACTTTGTCCGTTGTCCGTCTGTCCGTCTGTCCGTCCGTCTGTCCATCCGTCTGTCTGTCTGTCTGTCACACTTTGGGTGTCACAGCCCATAACTTTTGATTGGTAAGTGATAGGGCTTTGATATTTCACATGTGTATTCCTTGTGACAAGACCTTCTTACACATACCATAATTTTTGACCTAGTGACCTTGACCTAGAAATTTGACCTACTTTTCAAAAAAATTAAGAATGGATATATCTTTTGATTGGTTAGTGTTAGGACTTTGATATTTCACATGTGCAATCCTTGTGGCAAGACCTTTCTACACATACCATAATTTTTGACCTGTGACCTTGACCTAGATATTTGACCTATTTTTGAAAAAAAGATGACCTACTTTTCAAAAAAATTAAGAATGGATATATCTTTTGATTGGTTAGTGTTAGGACTTTGATATTTCGTATGTGCAATCCTTGTGGCAAGACCTTTCTACACATACCATAATTTTTTACCTTTTGACCTTGACCTAGATATTTGACCTACTTTTGAAAAAAAGATAAGATTCGCTATATCTTTTGATTGGTAAATGATAGGGCTTTGATATTTCACATGTGTATTCCTTGTGACAAGACCTTCCTACACATACCATGGGTTTTGACCTATTGACCTTGACCTACATAATTGACCTACTTTTCACAAAAAATTAAGAATGGATATATCTTATGATTGGTAAGTGATAGGGCTTTGGTATTTCACATGAGTATTCCTTGTTACAAGACCTTTCTACACAAACCATAATATTTGACCTTTTTGAACTTGACCTGGATATTTGATCTACTTTTCAAGAAAAGTAGTATTGGCTATATCTTTTGATTGGTAGGTGATAGGGCTTTGATATTTCACATGTATTTTCCTTTTAACAATGCCATTCTACACATACCATAATTTTTTACCTTTTGACCTTGACCTAGATATTTGACCTACTTTTCTAAGGTTGTATATATCTTTTAATTGGTACAGTAGGTGATAGGTCTTTAATATTTCTTATGATGAGACCTTTTTGTTACCCATTTTTACGTATTGACCTTGACCTAGATGATTGACACTCTTTTCTGAAAATTTGAGAATCACCACATCTTTTAATTTGTAATTAAGTGGTCTGATATTTCAAATGAATTTCATTTGAAAAGACTTTTCTACTGATACCAATAATTTTGATTCACTTTCTAGAATAATAATCAAACCGCTTCGCAGGCCACACAAGCATTCCTTGGATTGCTATTTTTAATTTTTTGGTCGCATAACAGAGATATTGTGTGTAATAGGAAGGGGGGGGGGTTGAGTTATATGCACATACATGTTAAGCTAAGGGCAAAATATAGGCGCATGGAACGCAATAACTTGAATATGCGTCAATGGATTTACATGATATTTCTACATTGTGATGAGACTTTAAAGAAGAAGCCGCCTTTCGATTTTCAGGTTCATCCGATTTGTCGTTACGGAGTTATGGGACTTAGATATTTTAAATACAATGAAAATATACTAAAATAGTTAAAAATTCTTTAAAAATCTATTTCTGGTCAAAATGTTTTTCAATTTTGTATACTTCAAGTAGAAAGGATGTTCTTTCACATATATAACAGGTTCTTGAATTTTTTCTCACATAATCCAGAAATTATGTGTAATGGGGGGGGGGGGGGGGTTATATGCACATACATGTTAAGCTAAGGGCAAAATATAGGTGCATGGAACGCAATAACTTGAATATGCGTCAACAGATTTTCATGATATTTGTACATTGTGATCAGACTTTGAAGAGGAAGCCGCCTTTCGATTTTAAGGTTCATCCGATTTGTCCTTATTGAGTTATGGGACTTAGATATTTTGGTGTTGTGAAAAAAATCCCAACGGGCGCATCTTGCTGCGTGAGCCTAGGCTTTATCATTTTACATATACCATACCCAGAGATAATATACCTATAATATAACCTATATCTATCTACAATCCCCTACTAAAATCATCTACATGTAATTTGCCCTTGTGCAGCATATATGACCCTATACCATGGTTGGCAGAAGAAAAAGTTACATACATGTAGTGTGTAGTTTACCTGATATAGAATATGTGCAACTTGTTTGTTAAACGTTGTAAAATAAATAAAGTTAAATTTTAAATTTTAGGATATTTGGGGTCAGTAAATTTCATATGGGACAAGAGAGAGGTAAACTACACACTATGTAACATTTATCTTACCAACTGTATGATTCTTTAACCATTTTCAAGTATAAAACAAAGTGACACTTTATACAAAATTTCTAACTTTTTTAATCATGGCTGGATTTAAAAAATGTTTTCTCCATTGAAAAGATTGTACTAAAAAAATGGTTTATTCAAAAAGAATAAACTGAAAACTGAATTCATCTCAAGGTGAGATTTAGAATAAAGGACATTAAGCACATTGAAACATTATTGATGTTTGAATTTTTATGGGAAATATTATTCACTATGACGTCAAGAAACAATGGGTATTTATGACGTCATAGTAGCATCTACCGATATGAATTTGAGCAGCAGGATATAAGATATACACGGCGTTCATGTAGCATGGATTATCCAATGGTCTTACAGAATTTAAGGTGTTGGTAAGATATATGTATATGTAACACCCCGCAGTCCTTTTCACCATGTTCACCACTATATCCATTATAATCCCATTTATGCAATAGTTTCAAAATAAAGGTTCAACGTCATAACAATTTGCAGACCTTTACAACCCTCTCTCCTCATAATTATTTGTTTATTCTTTTCAGTTATGAATATGATTCCCATATAATTATTGCAAATGTGTGTAATCTGATTTTGGTATTCTTACTCAAATTTGATCCTATTTTGAGATACTTCCTTTGAGGACCCTAACCCTAACCCTTTCAGGAAGTATCATACTATTATAATAACTTCAGTATCTGTATAATGAGATACTGCCCATTTGTCACATACATGTATCCATTCACCTTAAAATAAAGTGCTGTGTCTAGTTTAGGAATTTGCTTGTCTGACACATGCAAAATGCAAGAATAAGAATATCCTCCGTCATAAAAAAAGTTTCAATGTCATATGAAATTAATGCATCACATAAACATGATTAAATCAGCTATATTTCTTGTTTTCACTGCACATTGGTGGCATGATAATATATTACTTTTCAGTGCTGACTGAGTTGTCTTTCTTAGCTTTTATGATAAAGAGTTGTCTTTCTTATATTCAAAACTGAGAAATGAAATTGTGAGAAATAAAAGATGTATTTTAAAGTATACCTCTTGTAGTTTAGGTAAACATAGTTTATGTTATATAGCACATTGAACACATGGAAATAGATATTATATTTTATAAGATTCACATATACATCCTATGTTAAAAAAAAATCATTGCCTTACAATAAAGTTATTCACCATTTATATTCTGACATTAAATGTTGAATACATGTAGAAGTATCTCTCTGGACCTTCAGTCCTTTGATTTTTTTTAGGGGGAGGGGGTGGCTCCAAGGTATGAGAAAAAAAATACTTATACATGGATTACTCTGTTTCTTAAAGATACATAAGTTCCAACCAAGGCAAAACTTGAGTATTACATTTTTGGGTGGAAAGAATATAACTGTCATAACATACAACGAAAGAGTTCTGAATTATGCAGATTTTATTTGTAATAATTATATATTTCCTTCTTTAGGTCTGCCTAGAACAGAATGCTTCAGTTTCTGTATCAATACCATACTGAGTGATGTAGCATGTAAAGAAGAGAACTGCCGAGACCAGGTACGAAGTAGTTCTTGTTACAATTCTTACCTGTACATTATGTGAAGAAGGAAAGGAGACCAGGTACAAAGTAGTTCTTGTTACAATACTTACCTGTACATTATGTGAAGAAGGTAAGAGACCAGATACGAAGTAGTTCTTGTTACAATTCTTACCAGTAGATTATGTGAAGAAGGTAAGGAAACCAGGTACGAAGTAGTTCTTGTTACAAAACTTACCTGTACATTATGTGAAGAAGGTAAGAGACCAGATACGAAGTAGTTCTTGTTACAATACTTACCTGTACATTATGTGAAGAAGGTGAGAGACCAGATACGAAGTAGTTCTTGTTACAAAACTTACCAGTACATTATGTGAAGAAGGTAAGGAGACCAGGTAGGAAGTAGTTGTTGTTACAAAACTTACCTGTACATTATATGAAGAAGGTAAGGAGACCAGGTACGAAGTAGTTCTTGTTACAATACTTACCTGTACATTATGTGAAGAAGGTAAGAGACCAGATACGAAGTAGTTCTTGTTACAATACTTACCTGTACATTATGTGAAGAAGGTAAGAGACCAGATACGAAGTAGTTGTTGTTACAATTATTACCTGTACATTATATGAAGAAGGTAAGAAGACCAGGTACGAAGTAGTTCTTGTTACAAAACTTACCTGTACATTATGTGAAGAAGGTAAGAAGACCAGGTACGAAGCAGTTCTTGTTACAATACTTACCTGTACATTATGTGAAGAAGGTAAGGAGACCAGGTACAAAGTAGTTCTTGTTACAATACTTACCTGTACATTATATGAAGAAGGTAAGGAGACCAACAAGGTACGAAGTAGTTCTTGTTACAAAACTTATGTGTACATTATGTGAAGAAGGGTAGGGTTTAGAAACTGAATGAATGTTTCTTTATTACATGTAGGTCGTTAAGTAGGAATATAGCAAATTGATTAATTCAAAGTCTTAACCATTTAAATATGCATTATAGGTAAGGTGAAAATGCCTTGCATTTGTTTTGTGCTGATATACTAAGTGATGTCATGATACTATGGTATTTTATGTAATGTTCCATCTTTTTGCTTTCCCTTATATAAATGATAGTAGTATCATTTAATTTCCATTGTCATTTTCAAGAAACGAAGATTCTGATTGGCTGAGAAATTTTGTTGATACATCGATCAACACAATTTTTCACGGAAGTCTATTTATAGCACTATTTTTAGAACTGGGGGTTCCCTCAAACACGAATGAACTCGTTGCTGAAAATACTATTTGTAGATGTTTGCTTATCATTTCAAGAGTACCATTTCTTTTCTACTTACTCAAAAATTAACAGTGCATATAGAATTTGCTCAAACTAGTCCTTATTCCAAAGATATAGAGAGACGATCGTTTGCTGTTTGAATCATGGCAGCTGCCATAACTTGTTTTGGCAGACGTATCACTGCGAAACCTTCCGACTCACGAAATATAGTGCGGTGATTGATTGTTTTTAGATCCAAGAAAACAGTCTGTTTTCCATAATTAAATGATAAGAAATGAATCTTATTTTTTTTCTGTTGATGCAGGTATCACCCGAAAAATTGGACAGAAAACTTTTGCATCAACGAGCTACGCGCATTGATGCAGTTTTCTGTCCAATTTTTCGGGTGATACCTGCATCAACAGAAAAAATATAAGATTCATTTCTTAAGTGACATGGATTTTAATGGTGTCATGAGATAATTTTTTTATCCAATCATAATGCAAAGATTCTGTACAAGATGAGATATAGATAGATATTGGTTCATATACGTTCAATTCTATGAATACTTTCAGATACTAACAACTCAGTTGGACGTTTTAGAAGTTTTAACGTCACTTTGTGAAGGATCTAAGGATGTACAGGCAGGTAATGTAGATGTGTTTTCAGTCAAGCTTGGTGTAAAATTCATTTTTATGTATTAGTTCATTTGAGTCATCGGACAAACTAAGTTACAGTATAGATATAACGATGATACAAATGTCTGTAATTGATATTTGATCTTACAGATAAGTTGTCATCAGTTATTGTTCCCTTAATTCTGGGTATGAGTCGAGCGTTAGGAAGATCCAGTAATGATCACCAGCCCCTCATCTCTAGGCTGTTCCCCTCGGAGTCCCTCGTAAAGAAAGCATCGGCTGTTACAGTGGAGAAAGAAAACGACAGATCTGTCACAGGATTCCGAGCAATATTACCTCGTACAATGTCATCACAGTTACTGAATCTGGATGCCACCACACCTACAAGTCCTAGCGGTGTGCCGGTATTTGACTTTCCTACACACAGAGGTAGAGAGAGGTAAGTATCAATACCTGATTGGTAGACAAAATCTCCTGCCTTTTGTTCAGTTTAAGTGATATTGCTTCTTTAATAATACCTTATAATGATTTATTTTATCTCCTTTGTTTTCACCTTTGTTTTGTTGTACTTTTACAGGGTACTCAATCATCAAACAATGGGCCCAAAATTTGGCCCCATTCCCCCACTATGCCAAGATAGTTTGCTACAAATAGTCCACAAAAGTTTTACATTTATGCTTAGATACATGTAATGTGCAATTAATCAAGTTCTTATGGTAACAAAAAAAAAAAGCTTCAATGACATAGCTATAGAATCAATCTGTTCCAGATCAGAATTACGTGTTATACATGTTATAGTTAGGTTTGTTTTCCTACAACAGTAGTAAATAATTTGCCCTTAATTAGTAAAATGTCGTTAATTTGCCCCTCTAGGGTACGGGTAACATTCCCCCAAAACCCTGTTTTATTCTGATGGCAGTATTATCTCTTTTTAGCTCTACTGGTCAAAGACCAGTCGAGCTTATGCGATACCATGTTGTCCGGTGTCTGTCTGTCTGTCTGTCTGTTAACATTTTTTTGTGATCACAACTCCCCTGAAACCATAAATGATAGAAAGCTAATTCTTTTTGCATTTAGTTTGGTCCATGGTCTAGTTGTGCACCTGATATTTTGTTTGAGCCCCTGACCCCCAGGGTCTTCGAAAATGGGTGTGGTCATTTTCTCCTATATACATGTAAGTCTATGTAATCTAGTGAACACCAATTCTCAGAAAGTATAATTGATAGAGAAATAATTCTTTTTGCAATATAATCAGTCTCTGGTCCAGTTGTGCACCTGATAATTTGATCGAGCCTCTGACCCCCAGGGTCTTTGAAAATGGGTGTGGTCATTTTCTCCTATATGAGTCTATGTAATCTAGTGAACACCAATTCTCAGAAAGTGTAATTGATAGAGAAATAATTCTTTTTGCAATATAATCAGTCTCTGGTGTAGTTGTGCCCCTGATATTTTGTTTGAGCCTCTGACCCCAAGGGGCTTAAAAAATGGGTGTGGTCATTTTCTCCTATATGAGTCTATGTAATCTAGTGAACACCAATTCTCAGAAAGTATAAATGATAGAGAAATAATTCTTTTTGCAATATAATACGTCCCTGGTCTAGTTGTGCACCTGATATTTTCTTTGAGCCTCTGACCCCAGGGTCTCCAAAAATGGGTGTGGTCATTTTCTCCTATACAAGTCTATGTAATCTAGTGAACTCCAATTCTTAGAAAGTGTAATTTATAGAGAAATTATCCTTTTTGCAATATAATCAGTCTCTGGTGTAGTTGTGCCCCTGATATTTTGTTTGAGCCTCTGACCCATAGGGGCTTAAAAGGTGGGTGTGGTCATTTTCTCCTATATAAGTCTATGGAATCTAGTGAACACCAATTCTCAGAAAGTATAATTGATAGAGAAATAATTCTTTTTGCACTATAATCAGTCTCTGGTGTAGTTGTGCCCCTTATATTTTGTTTGAGCCCCTGAACCCCAGTGTCTTGGAAATGGGTGTGGTCATTTTCTCCTATATAAGTCTATGTTACCTTATGAACATCAATCCTCAGAAAGTATAATTGATAGAGAAATTTTTTTTTTTCAGCATCTGAACTCCAGAGTCTTTGAAATGGATGTGGTCATGTTCTCCTATTTAACTCTAATTATAAGTCCCTAATCTGTAATCTATTGAACACCAGTTCTCAGAAAGTATAATTGATACTGTAGAGAGATATTTCTTTTTCCAATTCCATGAGTCTATGGTCTGATTGTGTGCCTGAGATTCTGTTTAAGACTGATCCGTCTTTGAAATGGGTGTGGTCATTTTTTACTTTATAAGTCTTTGTAATCTTGTGAACACCAGATCTCAGAAAGTATACCGGTAATTCATGGAGAGTAAATTCTTTTTGCATTACATGTATAATGTGTCTGTGGTGTAGATGAGCATCTGATATTTTGTGTGAGCCCCTGTCCCCCAGGGTTGGAAAATGGATGTTAGTTCAGTGAATTTAACAAAACAGCCAGTAGAGCTTCAGTCTTATCAGAGACTTCTGGTCTTACTTCAATTTCATTTGAAATCTAAGCAACGTGATCAATGTACAGAAGTTACAATGTTGAAAACTTTTAAAGAACTTTTTCATATGAAATGAATGTCTTCTATATTCTCTAGGAATAATTTAAAATATTTCTTTAATTATAGGTCACCATCACCGATGTCACATTCTCTGCCAGAGAAACCAGGTCAAACTAATGACCTTGACCCTGCTGTTCACTATTTTTGTAAAATTGGGTCAAATTTCACAGCCACAAAACCATGGGGTCTAGAGATAATACCAGAAACAAATCACCTAAAGTTCTCCAGTAATCTTCTACAACGCCTTCTCTCTTTAGTAAGTACAATATGTGGCGTCTGATAGCATCCACTGCATAATGTTTTATTTAAGGTCAATGTGAGTTTAGCTCTTCCTTTTTTTGTAGCATGACTATATAAGGGTACATGCACATCTATAAATACTGATATGTCTGTCTGTTTGTCTTTCAAACAGTCCTTCAAGCTTTTCTTCGTATTCTAACTATGATTGTGCAATGCAAAATTGGCAAAGAAATCCAGGTTGTCAAATTACAAGGGAAGATCAGATTTTCTAAATGATAGTTATTCAATTTCTTGAATAGCTTGAAAAGACAATCAGACAGATAAGAATTTAAGTCTCTGATTCTGTGACAGTCCATCAGAATGTTTGTCTGTCCATCCATCAGAATGTTTGTCTGTCCATCCATCAGAATGTTTGTCTGTCCATCCATCAGAATGTTTGTCTGTCCATCCATCAGAATGTTTGTCTGTCCATCCATCAGAATGTTTGTCTGTGACAGTCCATCAGAATGTTTGTCTGTCCATCCATCAGAATGTTTGTCTGTCCATCCATCAGAATGTTTGTCTGTCCATCCATCAGAATGTTTGTCTGTGACAGTCCATCAGAATGTTTGTCTGTGACAGTCCATCAGAATGTTTGTCTGTCCATCCATCAGAATGTTTGTCCGTCCGTCCAACAGAATGTTTCACTGTCCGTCCAACAGAATGTTTGTCTGTCCATCCATCAGAATGTTTGTCTGTCCGTCCATCAGAATGTTTGTCTGTCTGTCCATCTGTCTTGTTATCATCAATATCCTGACCTGATAATGAAGGATTCATTCTCCATTACCCAAACCTTTTCTTAATTGTATGAATGTCTTCATATATGTTTTTTTATTAAAATATATATGCACAGCCATTGTAATTCCCCGAGATGTTACTATTGAAAGGAACATGCTGCAATTCGTGTGTTAACACTCATGACATCACAATGCATAAGATCTAAAGAAACATGCCGCGAAGGCTGTTCTAACCTACAAACTGAACCCGCGGTGACCTGAATTTTAACGTCACCCTTTTACTGAGAAAAAGCAATTTCAGAAAACAAGAATGAAACAGACAACTATGGTGCATATATATAGAATAAATGTCATAACTTGTGTTTTGTTACGGGTATGCAACACACAGCTAACGCACATTACATTTACGATAAATGCACTTGCTGTGTGTTGCATACCCGTAACAAAACACAAATTACATGTAGGACACTTATTCTCCATTTATGTTCAGTTGATTTATTCATAGAGAATTCTAAGATTTGCCTTTACATGTAGTTTATTGTTTAAACTTCCTTTTCAGACAAAGAGAATCCTGAGTAAGAAGGTGATAACTCGAGTTAATGATCAGGTCAAGGAGATGTCAACAACAGAAGTAAGACTGTGTGTTATTTATCAACCCCATACTTTACAACTTCCTACCCACATGTACAGTGTGATGATATTTAGTTATCCTGTCAAAAGACATTTTTGAACATGTATGGTGTTGTCAGTCTATCATAGTATCCTTGATGGGATAATAGTATTAATTGATTACACATGAAATATCAATTAATGTTTTTCAGAATGGTAAAAATCATAGTTGGTTTCCATACAAATCTTACGGGGAGAGTTTGATGTTTGTTATGGTGACTACGTTAAGAGACGTCCTAGAACAAGAAACAGGTTAGTAAATATGGACAAAGTATTAAAGACCGGGTTTTCAGGCATCTTGTCATTAGTAAAGTACATGTAGGTAGATACAGGTGTGGTAAGGTTAGCTCTGAAGATCAAGGCATTTATAATATCTCATAAGTAGAAACCGTAAGCTGTCAGTTAATCCATCAGATTTACCCTATTAAGATCAGAAAGTATATCAAACTATATACTTCTCTCCTTATATAGTTCTCATCTGGCCTTTAAGGATGCTTTCTCCAGAGATCTCGAATTCAAAAGCATCAAACGTTTTTTCTAACCATGATATTTCAATAGTACTTGACTCGACAAGTAATAAAACATACAGAAAAGGATACCAAGATGTGGACTTTATGTCAGATATACCCTTCTTCAACCATCTCAGAATATTGTGGTGAAATTGAAAATTGGCGAAATAATTACTTTACTACTGTTGAATACAATTTTTATGACATAAGATGTAATGGAATGAAATTTTTAGCAAATTCTTACCTCATATGGCAATTTTTTAAAATAAAGTAAGAAACAGATTTTTGGCACTAAAATGCTGATAAAAAATGTAATTCCATCAAACTTTTTAAAAAACTTCACATAGTGTATCTAGGGACATTATAGCATGTTTTTATGAAAGAAAAAGTAGGGGGTGTTGTGCATTGGGAAAAAGTTTTCGTCCATTTTGCTACCCTATCCCCCTTCTTCAAATTGATACAGTATATAGAAAAAACACCATATTGCCAACAGTACGTATAGGTTTTATTGATTATGTTTGGTTTTATATAGCAGTTCCATGACATTTCATGTGAATAATTATACATTTTAATAATCTGACATTAAAAAATATTTTTTTTGCAAAGCTAGGGGGAAAGGGGGGGGGGGGGTTCAGCTATGAACTTGTGTACGCTCAAAAGGATAATGTAAACAGGAAAATTTAGAATTGTCTGATAGAGTTCAAAATTTCAAATTTTTGCTGATATAACGCTGCTAAAAGAAATAAAGGAAATAGATAAGAAAAAGAATAAAGATAAGGCGGAAGAGATAAAAAAAAAAAAAAAAAGACGTGGCGATTTATTATTCTTATTTTTTTGTTAATAAATAGAAATCCAGAGACGAATCGCCATTAATACATGTTTCTTTGACACAATGACAGTAGAGAGTGCAATTACTGGTAAAGTTCTACTTTCCATGTTTCGGTGTATTTTACTTGCTTTTGTTGTGTCTCTGATTTGTTTCACACTGAAAATACAAATCTATTTCTTAAAAGTATTTATTGCTTTTATTAAATTAATCTTCAATTGATGTAATTTAAAGGCAAATATAAGTAATCAAACATTACATCCCTTTCCTGCAGCGTTATTTATCTGTTTTATTCATGGCGGGAAGACGAACATCATTTTTGCTGCGTGACGTCAAAGATTCTCGCAGTGACGTAATGTTATTTGAACAAGGTTGTTTTAAAGCAAAAAGATAACATAAAATGTTTATACTTATGAAAATAACAAATATATACTGAAACAACTCCATTTAAGCATGCTTTTGAATTTGATGCAATGAACAGAAAAAAGCAATTGTCATACATCTTTCTTTTAAGACATTAGGAGTTATCTCCCGTCGTCTAGAACGTTTTCTGCTCAGCTCGCCAGGAGACAGCATCCTTAAGTTGCCGTTGATGATAAATTTTGAAGTAAACAGGAAATATTCCATGTATTTTCTTACTCATATTACTGATTCGTTAGGCAAAGGAAGGATTTATTTTAGTGTTGATAGGGAAGATTGAAGTATTAACTATGTACTCTGAATGAAAGAATATGGTTGGTACCATATTTTGTCTTACTTTTATTGTAGATTTACCGACCAGTTTTATGCAGGACGTCCACGAGTTTGTTAAGAATCTATACATACAGGGTCAGTCAGAGTTAGAGAAACGTCCCCGTCACCATAGAGATAACGTAGATAAAAAGATCGACTTTAATCCATATGAACTAACGGTGTTGGGCTGTGCTGCTTGTGTGGATCTACTGTTCTGGGCAGTGAGGGATGAATCAGGTAACGGACATTTACTATAGATTTGGACTACAGTATATCAGGAATTTTTCACGTGCATCTAATTTTTGCTAAGTTTGCAAGCATCATCAAATCGTGAAAAATAAACATACCGAAGAAAAGACACATAGTTTTATTAGCTCTACTGGTCTCAGACCAGTCAAGCTTATGCGATCACCCTTTGTCCGGCGTCTGTCTGTCTGTCCGTCTGTCCGTCTGTCCGTAAACAATTCTTGTCCGGACAACTCCTCTGAAACTGTTAGAGATAGAAAGTTAATTCTTTTTGCATTTTACTTGGTCCATGGTCTAGTTGTGCACCTGACATTTAGTTTCAGTCCCTGACTCCCAGGGTCTTAGAAAATGGGCGTGGTCATTAAATTTTATGTAATTTTGTCCGGACAGCTCTTCTATCACTATAAATGATAGAGACATAATTCTTTTTGCAATATGATGGGTCTGTAGTCTAGTTGTGCACCTGATATTTTGTTTGAGCCAATGACCCCCAGGGTCTTAGAAAAGGGTGTGGCCATTTTCTTTTATATTATTCCATATAATCTTATGCTTACAGCTCTGACACTATAAATGATGGAGACTAAATTCTTTATGCATTATGATCGGTCTGTAATCTCGTTGTGCACCTGATATTTTGTTTGAGTCTCTGACCCCAAGGGTCTTAGAAAATGGGTGTGGTTGTTTTCTCTCTATTAAACATGTGATCTCATGATAGCTAATTTCCATGAATTTATGGATAATAATTAATTGATTTATTTCACAATATTATCAGTTTGCAGTTTAGATGTCATAACAGTATTTTACTTGAGTCCCTGTTCCCTAGGATTATGGAAAATGGGTATATGGCTATTTTCTCTTACCCTATCTACATGCATTTAGAGTACATAAGTGACAGAAACTACATGTATAAATAAACAAAGATATTGCCATTTTACAATATTATCATAGATGAGTCCGTAATTTATTTTTTCTCATATTTTATTTGGGACCTGACCCAGGATTTTATCTTCAATTCTATAGAAACGCTAGGGGATAGTTTCAGAATTTCCTCTGATCAATCAATCAACATGAAAATCTTTTCTATAGTGTTTATACAGTGCAAGAAAGATATCAAACAATCAAAATGCATGTATTTCTTACTTATTTTTTATTTGTTTAAGGTGTATGATTTTTGGGGAGAGTAGTGAGAATTTTTGTTGCAAGAATAGAATGTCTTAAGTGATCACAGACTTGAGCTGTGCTTTCTGTTAAATTGGAACACCAGAATCACAAAGATTTATCATTTTATCAAATCAAATAGCAATAATGCATCCTTCACATTGCCAAATGAAAGGAATATTGTGTGTAAGTTTGTTTTTGGGGTGGGGTAGGGGGGGGAGAGGGGGAGGTAACTTCTTCTTCTTCCTTTGTATGACCCTCCGCTTATCAGAGCACTCCCCAGAGGGGATCACATATTATTAAACATGACATTATATATCAAGACAATATTTCAAATTCCTCTCATTACTCCTCAATACTCACAACTCACCACTCGTTCACCATGCTCTATATACAAGGTACCTTCCACTATGTATGCAAGTGTATGCTGTGTATGCGGGGAAGGTGTGATTTATGTACTACAGTGGGTGGTCTGTATTTCCAACGGCCTTTAACGTGCCATCACACGAGGCAATCTCCTCAGCTGCCGAGGGGCCACTCAGACCGTTTTAGTTCCCTCCGAGTCAGAGAACAGGTGGGGGCGAGATGATAAATCACCTCTGATAAAGTCCGCCCTCAACGGGATTCGAACCTGGGATTTTCAGATTGAAAATCCGGCGCTCAACTGACTGAGCTATGCGCCCCACTAACTCTTATTTCTTTCTTCTTATAAATTCCTCCACTGCTTGGAGTACCACACCCAATAAGATGTAAAACTGTGTAGTTCGATGAAATTTTCATAATGTTTACATTAAAACAAGTGACATCATGTTTTAATAGTAGAAAATATAACAAGAGATGCCTTATAGGCATATCTACTGCTATGTGTTAATCAAATTAAAAATTTAAAATGGTCAAGAAAAACTCTCTAAAATACTAAAAA
This sequence comes from Pinctada imbricata, assembly GCA_033119305.1. Taxonomy (NCBI): domain Eukaryota; kingdom Metazoa; phylum Mollusca; class Bivalvia; order Pterioida; family Pteriidae; genus Pinctada; species Pinctada imbricata. The sequence continues at coordinate 17,498,753 of VSWD01000014.1, read as the reverse complement.
AATTATTTGTAAAGAAAATATTTCAACCTAGGAAAACTTCTACCAAAATCTTCCTTTATTGCCATTTTACAATATTATCATAGATGAGTCTGAAATTTAGTTTTTCTCATATTTTATTTGGGACCTGACCCAGTATTTATCTTCAATTCTATAGAAACGCCAGGGGATAGTTTCAGAATTTCCTCTGATCAATCAATCAACTTGAAAATCTTTTCTATTGTGTTTATACAGTGTAAGAAAGATAACAAACAATCAAAATGCATGTATTTCTTACTTATTTTTTTATTGTTTAAGGTATAAGATTTTTGGAGAGAGTAGTGAGACTTTTTTGTTGCAAGAGTAGAATGTCCTAAGTGATCACGGACTTGAGCTGTGCTTTCTGTTAAATGGAAACACCAGAATCACAAAGATTGATTATTTTATCAAATAAAATAGCAATAATGCATCCTTCACATTGCCAAATGAAAGGTGCTTGTGTAAGTTTTTTTTTTTTGGGGGGGGGGGGGGGATAGAGAGAGGGTCAAGGTAACTCTTATTTGTAAGAGCCAACTCATACAAAAATATTTCAACCTAGGAAAACTTCTACCAAAATCTTCCTTTAACTGCATCATTTCTGTATTTCATTTAAGAGCAAGATATATGATTTAAACATTCCAAATTTAGTATTATAATTATAGAAGTTAAATTTGTAACAGGAGAGGGAGAGATGTGACTGGACCGGGAATCGAACCCGAGATCTTCTGCTATCAGGGCAGACGCTCTTACCAACTAAGCTATCTGGGCACGATACCTGTTCCTGCCACACTCCTCTCCACCAATTTTTCAGGTTTCCATGCACTGGAAACCTCACACAAAACTCCACATCCCCTTGAGTCATTTAGTTTGGCGCCAATTCTGTAACAGGAGGGGAAAAGATGTGACCGGACCGTGAATCGAACCAAGACCTTCTGCTATCTGGGCAGACGCTCTTACCACTATCTCTCTATCTGGGTACGATACCCGTTCCTGCCATAAATTACCGGTAATAACCAAATGTTTCAGGCCTTTTTGCCAATTGGACCTCGAGTCATTTTGTCCTTTTACAATTTGACCTAAGATATATTTGCCTTTTATAATGACTCTTCAGTTCAATCAAAAACAACATTTCAACCTCATGCAGATTTTAAAATATTTATGGGACACCCTTATTCTTAACTGGGATATATGGTAAAAATGTTTTCTATAGAGGATCAAATATTTCATATGTAAAAATATTTTGTATTATATTTTAATAATTAGCTTCCGTCTACATTAATACCACATTCACCCTAAAAGTTCATGTTCTTCGTTCAATATCCTATTTACATTGTTTTACATTTACGAAGAAAATAGCCTAAAATATTTTTAGGTTTTAGAACAAAATGGGCGATACTTTTTTCACTCGGTAGGCCTCATGTCCTATTATATTCAATTTCAGTCTGAAACTACAGCTGACACTCGTTATCTCGAAGTCGATGGGCCCACTGAAAATACTTCGACATAAGCAGAGTTCGAGATAAACGTCAGTCGAATTTACGGTATTTTTTGGAATGTATTGTACCACCTATAAGGCTAAAAGTATCGTTTTGCTATTGTATTTTATACAATAGATATCGGAGTTTAAAAGGCTACTCGTGCTGACAATGTAATGTTTACTTCACAAGGTAGAAATGATTCTAGAAGTGCCATAAATGTATTCTTAATACTTAAATTTTACGAAGAGGCGCATTGAGAACGTCAGGTATTTTTATTCGTTGTGAGACCCCCCCCCCCCCCCTTTCCGCGCCAATCGCCTCGGCCCTAAAATAATACCAGTTTGGTTGTCTTATCAATCTGTCATGAGCCGTTTACAATGTACCTTCAAGAGTTTTAGATCATTGTGTCATCAAAGTACAATGAAGACATTTGTTCGTACGCTATTTAATTTTTTTTCGTCTGCTAGATTTCAATGTCGTATACATGTCTTCATCCTTCACTTAAATTTCTTCCTCTTAGTGTATGAAATTTTATGTATGGATTATTTTGTAGATCACCAGTATAATCATTGTTGCTCAATTGGCTTTATTTCAGTTACGATAAATCTTGCGATTTTGGGGGGGGGGTTGTATTTGTTTTTTTTATTTCATTTTTTTAGCCATCGCTTCTCATAAGAATTTCAACATAACAAAAACAATGCAATTTTAATGAATTAAACATGAACATATCATTGTTTTCGCAATGATATTATCTTATTAACTGTTATCCCCCTTAATTAATTTTGATGTCACGTTCGATCAAACAACGGCGAATCAGTCAACCTGCGTTACCGGTACATTTAATTGTTTGTTTACCATGCGATTTCACTATTATTTGGTACGTTAATTGGTTTGTTTATACAATCATTAGGATTTCGACTTAATGAGTATAAAATACACGAAGAAAATGACTTGGGACTTCGAAATTACTTCGAGATAAGCGAAATTTCGAGATAACCGATTTCGAGTTATCCGAAGTCAAATTGGTTAGAATATGAAGGAAAAAAGATGGGACCGCCGCTCGACTTCCAGATAAACGGAATTTCGAGATAACCGAGTTTGAGATAACGAGTGTCAGCTGTATCTGATTACTTGATCTAAGTATTTTCACTGATCAGTATAAGAAAGAAAGAAATATCTTTATAGAGTATCCTATGCAATACTATTTCAGCTCAAATGAGAGGTTATTTATGCCTTTAGTCTTTAAATTTCTTCAAAGGGCATATAGTGGTAGGTCTGTCTGTTCATCTGTTTGTCTGTCCATCCGACTGTCAGTATATCATTCCATTCAAGTAAATTCTGATGAAAGCCTGGTATGAGATAATAGAGCTGTCATATATTACATGTCTTTGTATCTTGAGAACGCTCATCTTCTGGTGCCAAATTTTTAACCTTTGACCCCATCCCTGACCTTTTACCCACATTGTTTGAAAAAAAAAAAAAACTGTTATTTTAGTTTTGATACATATGGTATGTTATATATACACATTTTTAGAAATTCTCTCACATTCTAGAGAAATCTGAGGCACGGTTCATTTAATTTTCCTGGGGGGGGGGGGGGAGACATTAATTGGGGGTTTTTTTTTTGAAAAAAAATAATTTTGCTCTGAATTTTGATGAAAAAAATTAATTAGAAATAAATGGATATACATGGGCATGTTGTTATTGGTTCTCATAAAAAAAAACTTGATATATACATTTATCCCGCCTCTGGCAAATTTCTTGCAATCTGATTGGTCAAGAAGAACCAAATATCATGTTGTATTATTTTACTAACAGGATATTATTTTAATATCCTGCTTCTACTAAGATGCTTTATGCTTTTGACGTCACCAAAATGCTTTAAAATATGTTGATGAAACATACACAAACCAAAAGCCATCAGCGGGATAAATTCGATATACAGTGTTTTACAGGGGAGATACAAAAATAAAAAATATTGGGTCGATGAAAAAAGTTATATTAAGCGAGGCTTTGCCTCGCCCAATACAACTTTTTTCATCGACCCAATATATTTCTGTATCCCCCCTGTAAAACACTGTTAAAGTATAACTAATAGTATACATTCTCTTGAGTGTATATGTACAAATCATCCAGGAGAGCTTCAGTCTCATCAGAGACTTCTGGTTAATGTCCCTACTAACGCTTAAGAGGTATGGTGATATTTTACTGTCCCTGGGTATTAGTGAATACTCGTCTGATTAAGATAATTATGATTATTATAATTAATGTTTACAGATATCAGGTAGTATTAAATAATTTAATAAGCCAGTGCAAACATTGTAAATCAAACAATTACTGATATAATGCATGTCGGCTTTTATTTTAAACCACCTGTTGTCGTAATGCAATTATGACATTTAGCGTTTTGGCTTCCTGTGTATTTCTCACAAGAAACTAAATTTAAAGAATGATTTGGGGGTTAAAGGCCTTTTTGGGTCACAAAACTACATGACTACTTGCATGGGAAACAAGAAATTGTAACCAACAGTTTTAAATAAGCCAACATCGTTGATGCTAAGCTTTAAACTAGTGAACTGTATAATGTACATTCGTATTATTGTACATAGATATGTTCATGTACTTGTATATCAAGCAGAAAGGACTAGGTGTGCTAACCCCTCGTATCGGCCCTATAATTTCAACAAAAAATATTTTTGATAAATAAATTATTAATTATCACTTTTTGCAAAGTTGAATGTTAGAGAAAATACCGCGTCATAATTTTGAGCTCTCGTAACGTCACGCGCGTAATGTATGACGTCATGTTTTGAGCGACGTATTATTCAGTATAGGACTGTGAAATAAAAAAATTCTTTCATGATTTGGACGTACCATACATTTGACATTTTATAAACTAGAATATTATGGATATATAAACAACTTTGAAAATAGGGCCGAAATGACAGGTTGCTGCACCTACTCCTTTATATGTAATCATGCATGATCGTATTTCATTTCACATTAAATAAATCCATGTACAAATTTTAATTTTTGGCAATTACAGATCAGCGAAAATTAGACTTGGCGAAAAAAGATACCTTTTTAGGGTCATTTTTGCGAAATTTACCCGACACGAAATTAACCCGATATATGGTATTATGGATTATTCCATACAATAATCTATACATGTACAGTATGTACATGTGTATCATGTGTATGTTAATGGCATTTTAGGGAAATAGCAATATACTAGTCATTTTGTTGACAATATATTGGATTTGTTTTCAGAGGCCGAGAGTTTATGTATCAGATTGACTGAGAAGATCAGTACAAACACAGAGAGAAAACTTCTCCTGTCCCACGCTCCTCTCCTACTGGTGGCTTTAGAGGTAAAATACTACTTCCTTGTCCCCATTTTGTTTATCTGTTTGATTTTCTAAAAAAATTGCTGTAAGCTTTACTTCCAGCCAAATGTATATGTCATGGCGTTATTATTTTCAGGCTTTAGGGAAGCTGGCAGTCAAGTTCCCATTACTGGCCTCCACCATGTGCTCCTCCCTCCGTGAGTTTCTGGTCAGTCCCTCCCCCATCCTCAGTAAACTGAACAAATATGCCACGTCAGACAGTCAGAGTAGTATAAAGATCACCATTACGGATACAGGCGGCTCGGGGAGACGGAGCGGACGGAAACGACCCCTCAATAAACTACTGACAGCGCTAGAAAATATACGGGACTGTGCTATCATAAACGTCTGTAGGTGAGTGGCTTTAAAGTACATTGTAACACTGAATTATTTTGTCTTAAAAGTATGACTGACAAGGATTATAAATCTGTAACATGCTTCTACTAATGAGTGTTTCTCGTTTTTTACTTATATTAATATATTTGGTATTTTTCTCTTTTCAGAGCGCTAAAATCTTGTCTGACGGTAGATCCAGAATGTGTACAAGCCTTTATGGCGTCTATTTCTAACCGTTTATACAGAGCTGAAATGTCTGATAGGTAAGTCTGTAGGTACAGTTAACTAACGAAAATAATAAAAAGATACAATGAAGAGTCCATCTTTACTTAGCATTATGGGAAATTTTATGTATTTATCATAGCCGCTAATGTGATACAGTGGTTTGTAGGCACAACCATGCTGTAGATTTTTGCACAAATAAATATATTTTTCTGGATTAATGAATTAAATTTATCTCATATTACTATGTACATGTATATGTATGTCTGCAGCCCAGAAATGTATGATTGGTAAGAAATCATAAAAATACAATTTATGGTATGAAATTAATTAGATTAAAGCACCACACATTCAATATTGAAGGTTATAAGGGGACCAATGTTGTTTTCATCCCTTCCTCATGTGGTCTGTAAAAGTGAATTATCTCAACAAGATTTCCTGTAGTATGAATGAAGTAAGATCATATTAGGTTCTTTTTATCACATGCTATTTTTATACGCCCGTCATTTGACGGGACGTATTATGGTATGGCGAAGTCCGTCCGTCTGTCCGTCCGTCCGTCTGTCCGTCCGCCTATGGAACGCAATAACTTGAATACGCGTCAACGGATTTTTATGAAATTTATACATAGTGATCAGTCTGTGGAGAGGAAGCCGCCTTTCGATTTTCAGGTTCATCCGATTTGTCGTTACAGAGTTATGGGACTTAGATTTTTAAAATACAATGAAAATATACTAAAATATTTAAAAATTATTTAAAAATCTATTTCTGGTCGAAATGTTTTGAAATTTGGTATACTTCAAGTAGAAAGGATGTTCTTTGACATATGTAACGGGTTTTTAATTTTTTGGTCGCATAACCGAGATATTGTGTGTAATGGGAAGGGGGGGTGGGTTATATGCACATACATTTTAAGCTAAGGGCAAAATATAGGCGCATGGAACGCAATAACTTGAATATGCGTCAACGGATTTTCATGATATTCATACATTATGATTGGACTGTGGAGAGGAAGCCGCCTTTCGATTTTCCGGTTTATTCGATATGTCGTTACCAGTGAAAATATACTAAAATAGTTAAAAATTATTTAAAAATCTATTTCTGGTCGAAATGTTTTGAAATTTTGTATACTTCATGTAGAAAGGATGCTCTTTGACATATGTAACGGGTTTTTAATTTTTTTGTCGCATAACCGAGATATTGTGTGTAATAGGAAGGGGGGGGGGTTATATGCACATACATGTTAAGCTAAGGGCAAAATATAGGCGCATGGAACGCAATTACTTGAATATGCGTCAACGGATTTTCATGATATTCATACATTTTGATTGGACTGTGGAGAGGAAGCCGCCTTTCGATTTTCAGGTTCATTCGATATGTTGTTACAGAGTTATGGGACTTAGACATTTTAAAATACAGTGAAAATATACTAAAATAGTTAAAAATTATTTAAAAATCTATTTCTGGTCGAAATGTTTTGAAATTTTGTATACTTAAGGTAGAAAGGATGCTCTTTGACATATGTAACAGGTTTTTAATTTTTTGGTCGCATAAGCGAGATATTGTGTGTAATAGGAAGGGGGGGGGGGTTATATGCACATACATGTTAAGCTATGGGCAAAATATAGGCGCATGGAATGCAATAACTTGAATATGCGTCAATGGATTTTCATGATATTCATACATTTTGATTGGACTGTGGAGAGGAAGCCGCCTTTCGATTTTCAGGTTCATTCGATATGTCGTTACAGAGTTATGGGACTTAGATATTTTAAAATACAGTGAAAATATACTAAAATAGTTAAAAATTATTTAAAAATGTATTTCTGGTTGAAATGTTTTGAAATTTTGTATACTTCAAGTAGAAAGGATGTTCTTTCACATATACAAGGGGTTCTTGAATTTTTTGTCACATAATCCAGAAATTATGTGTAATGGGGGGGGGGGGGTTATATGCACATACATGTTAAGCTAAGGGCAAAATATAGGTGCATGGAACGCAATAACTTGAATATGTGTCAACATTTTCATGATATTTGTACATTTTGATCAGACTTTGAAGAGGAAGCCGCCTTTCGATTTTAAGCTAGGTTCATCCAATTTGTCCTTATGGAGTTATGGGACTTAGATATTTTGGTGTTGTGAAAAAAATCCCAACGGGCGTATCTTGCTGCGTGAGCGTAGGCTTTATTGGTATGTGTAATTGAAAATTATGTCAAAATTTGGAAATCTCAGTTTTGTTCTAATGAAACATTTCTTGCTAATGAAACACCAACACTATTTTCTTATCGTGACATATACAATCTTGAGTTTTGTATTGATTGACATTACCCTGATAAAATATGTAATGTGTCATACTACAAAAAGAAAAGAAATGAAATACTTTAAACTTCTTATATTGAATATCAAGGGTATCATGTGATAAATGTATTTATGAATAAGTTTCCCTTTCTTAATGAAAAATTAAATCTAGCTGCTTTTTAGCTCACCTGAGCAAAGCTCAAGTGAGCTATTGTCATAGCGTGCCGTCCGGCGTCCGGCGTCCGTCGGTCGTCCGTCGTAAACTTTTCACATTTTCGACTTCTTCTCCAGAACAGCTGAAGGGATTTTGATGAAACTTGGTGGGTATGAAGTACTAATGGTCCCCTACAAGTGTTGTTGTTTTTCATCCGGATCCGTCAACAGGTGGCGCCACCACAGCCAAAAGTAGGTCACGGGGGGTACCCTCCTTTGACAAACTTCTTCTTCAGAACCGAAGCATGTATCGACAAACCGAAAGCATCAGGATGATCTGGAGAGATGTCTTAAGAAGTGTTGTTATTTTTGGTTCCACTTCGAAGTCAAATTTTTGACGCGTTTTTGACGTCTTTTTGGACTTAGTCAGAAATGCACATTTTTGCACTATTTCTTTAAATAACTCCATAAGTGTATGATTTGACACACTCATTTACTGCATATTTATCATATTTAACTTACTTAATGCTTTGATATGTATTTTATTCTAGAATTTAAATTTTTTGGATTTTTTATTAATTTTTTTCTTATGTGAAAAGGAAGGGGGGGGGGTGATTTTCATACATATTCAACTTCTTCTCCAGAACCACTGAACAGATTTTCATGAAACTTGGTAGGAATGAAGTACTCATGGTCCCCTACAAGTGTTGTTGTTTTTCGTCCGGATCCATCAAAAGGTGGCGCCACCAGAGGCAAAAGTAGGTTACAGGGGGTACCCTCCTTTGACAAACTTCTTCTTCAGATCCGAAGCATGTATCAACAAACCGAAAGCATCAGGATGATCTAGAGAGATGTCTTAAGAAGTGTTTTTATTTTTGATTCCACTTCGAAGTCAAATTTTTGACGCGTTTTTGATGTCTTTTTGGACTTAGTCAGAAATGCACATTTTTGCACTATTTCTTTAAATAACTCAATAAGTGTATGATTTTACACACTCATTTACTGCATATTTATCATATTTAACTTACATAATGCTTTGATATGTATTTTATGCTTAAATTTTATTTTTTTTGATTTTTTATGATTTTTTTTCTTATGTAAAAAGGAAGGGGGGGGGAGTGTTGATTTTCATGCATTTTCTGCTTCTTTTCTATAACCACTCTTCAGATTGTCATGACAATTTGTAGGTATGAGGTACTCATGCATGGTACCCTACAAGTGAAAGAATTTTGTCAAGATATCAACTTTTGCATTTTTAAGAAATATTTTTTAAGATTGTACATAGGTATAATGTATGTTTTCCATGCCCAATGGACCCATGGGGAGTGGCTTCAAACCCCGGCGGGACCCCAACAATTTTTAGCTCACCTGAGCATTGCTTTGATATGTATTTTATACTAAAATTTTAATTTTTTGATTTTTTTATGATTTTTTTTTCTTATGTGAAAAGGAAAAGGGGGGGGGGGGTGATTTTCATACATATTCAACTTCTTCTCCAGAACTGCTGAACAGATTTTTATCAGTATTTTTTTCAATCATGAATAGATATGTTTACTATGCACATTGACCCAAGGCTTGTGGGTTCAAGTTCTGGTACTTCTTTTATCTATATCAGGAATTTCGTATAAGAGGCATCAGAACTCATGTATGCAAGAGTTGTCTTTCTTTAATATAGATATATGTATTCTTGGATTATCGATTCATTTGAATGTTATATATTTTAAATTATTAAATGAGTATGCAAAAGGAAATTAAATAATTCAAAAAAGAGGAATAAGTATTTTCAAATTCATCTTGTGAAGACTTAGATATATAGCTTTGAAATTAAAATAGTGAGAGCAGCTCAAAATATTAATGTAAAAACAGAACTTCACATTTACTTAACGTCGTGAAAGGAGGGGGAGAAGGCTGTAATTTATTAGCAGGATTTTGCTTTAGCTTCTTTATAACTGTCTGTCTCGGGTTACTTAGATTACTCAAGAAGAAGGGGGAGATGATTTTCATACATATTTAACTTCTTCCCCAGAACCGCTGAACAGATTTTCATGAAACTTGGTAGGAATGAAGTAATCATGGTCCCCTACAAGTACTGTTGTTTTTTGTCCGGATCTGTCAACAGGTGGCACCACAACGGGCAAAAATAGGTCATGGGAAGTACCCTCATTTGACAAACTTCTTCTTCAGAACGGAAGCACGTATCCACATACCGAAAGCTTCAGGATTATCTAGAGAGATGTCTTAAGAAGTGTTGTTAATTTTTGTTCCACTCTGAAGTCTGTTATTTTCCTCTTACAAACTTCTTTTTGTTTGATGTGCTTAGTTTACGTAGTTTTCAGGTGAGCGTTGTGGCCCCTGGGCCTCTTGTTATAAAGTTTCAATAAGAGAAATTGAAAAATGTTAAAAATGTTTGACTGTCTTGACTTTTATTAGAAAGAAAAAAAGGAAAAGAAATAATCTACATATTAAAAAGATTCTTCAAAATGAGTTAGGTTTAAATGTACAGACCATTTCATACTTTCATTTTTAACCCTGCCTTCCAAACCATCACTAATGTCCAAATCATAACAAAATCCCAAACCATTCAATGATCCATTATAAATCATGACAAAATCCTTTCTTTAATCTATTCAAAACCCCAACCTTTAACCTCAAGATTATTTCACTATTAGGTAATACATTGAACTTATTTTTGTTCTTTATCCCTTCACATTTGTATGTACATAAAGTTTATTAAAGCACTTTATAACTACAATTAGAAAGTTCATTAAAACTGTAATTTTCTTCCTTAATTCTAGGGGCATGGGATAGATTCATAACATTGTTTCTCGAAATAAATGCAATTCTGTTAGAATTCATATTTATCATGAAACCATGATGATAAACATTTCTTAAAGTATCAGAAGTTGAAATCTGTGTTATACATACATGTGTAGACATTTTGATTTATAAAGCTGGGTGTAGGATAAAGTGATAACTAGAATATTTGATATGTCTCATTCTGATTTCATTGGATTTCACCTGTGTCAATTTCCTTAGGCTTAGCATGTGGAATGAATAACTGACATAAATAAGTTTATTTTTGCAGCATGGAAAAATCCTCTTTTCGTTTACATGTACAATGTATTCATGGTAAACTCAGTCAAATTTACATGTACAATGTATTCATGGTAAACTCAGTCAAATTTCTTTAAATTCTGAGATGGATTGTGCTTTATTTGACCCATATTTTTATTTCATGTGTCAAATCTCTTATTATTTGATTTACTCGTGTGTAGCATGCCATTCTGTTTATGTTTTTGATCATCCCATATAATCTGCCATTTTGTACTAGGGTTGATGGGAAGTCTGCAGAAGCCAGATGGAACCAGTTAAAACTGGTTATGAAATTCATCCGTCCCTCGTCTGCTAACCTACCAATCAAGGATATAGAAAGGCAAATGAACCATAACACTAACTGTTTTGTATATCTCACCATGCAGTCTTAATCTAGCACCACGTTTAAATATGTATCCATAGCAACCATTTTCATATAACACTTTAGAGAATATTGATTTAGAAAAACGCTGTCCAATGCAGTGTCTTAAGAAGCTTGACTAAGGAAATCTGTAGATAGAAAAGAATAACTAGAAGACATGCTTTATAGATAATGCATAATGTTATCATATGACTCGGCATTTGCTTTTTTTAAAGCTTTAGATTGACACATGTTGGGAAATGTGAAGAATCTTGCTCTGATTTTTTTTTATCAAAGTTACAAGATCAAATTATAATGTGAATTTGATAATTAGTTTTGTGTCACCTGGCATGCATAGTAATATGTAGGATTATTATTCTTTGTGTAGTGTCTGTTTGTCTGTATGATCTGTCTGTCTCAACTGTTACATGATTGACTATAACTTTGATTATGTATAACAATATGAATGTTTCACACAATATCAATCTATATGAAGGTAGGGCAAGCAATGTAGAGTTCATGGCTAGCATGTGCGGTGATAACTCTGATATTTTTGTGTAACCTGCAAAGCACAGCGACACTTAGGGATCACTTTTTCAGTTGTCTGTCTGTCTGTCACACTTTGGGTGTCACACCCCATAACTTCTGAATGGTAAGTGATAGGTTTTGATATTTCACATGTGTATTCCTTGTGACAAGACCTTTCTACATACCATAATTTTTGACCTCATAACCTTGACTTAGATATTTGACCTACTTTTCAAAAAATCTAAGATTGGCTATAACTTTTGATTGGTAAGTGAGAGGGCTATTTTATATTTCAGATGTGTATTCCTTGTGACCTTTCTACACATACCATAATTTTTGACCTCGTGACTTTGACCTAGATATTTGACCTACTTTTCAAAAAGCTAAGATTGGATGTATCTTTTGAGTGGTAAGCGATAGGGCTTTACTATTTCATACGTGTAGTTCTTGTGACAAGACCTTTCTACACATACCATAATTTTTGACCTCGTGACCTAGATATTTGACCTTCTTTCAAAAAAAAAAAAGAAAATAAGCTGCTTCGCAGGCAACACAAGCATCACTTGGATTGCTATTTTTATGAATCTTTTTAAGAAACCAGTACATGATTTTGGAAGCATTGATTCTGTGACTTACATATTTCTAAGGTGTTAGAGGAAAATGGTTTCTTTTTGTTGCGTTGATGTATAACAGAGTTAGCTTCAGCTATAATGGTCTTGTTATTAATCTAACTTTACCAGCTCAAAATTATCTGCTATCAAATTTGATGGCGATCATCTTTAGAAATTTCCCAGCCCCATTTCTTCACATATCTAATTAGAGGCCCTGGCTTGATTTACTATTACTATGTTACCTTATACTTTGTAATAGAGGGAATTTCAGTCATTCTTTATTTTAAAGGGAGTAGTGCATGAATGCCTTTTTCTGTAATTCAAGCTGAAACTTTTACAGCAGCTGACAATTACCTTGGCACATGTAAATAAGTGATATATAAAACATGAATTACCAGATAAACTTAGGCTGGTAAAAATAATACAGTTGACTGTGGATAGTAAACTCTTTATTATTCCCCTACCGGCAACGCCAAGACTCTTAGTTTTTACTTTTGTCAAGCAATTAATGTATCCATGGTGCAAATAAAAATCATGCATAGTCACCCATTTCATACTGAACATTTTACCTCAGAAATCTGTAGTTTTATAGCTTGTGCACCAATACATTTAAACTCCTTAAATGCTTGTTAAAAATGACATATAAGGATCTAGAGTGGAAGAAAGGGAAGGAGTTTGTGGTGTTGGGATTTTAAATTTATATATTCTACAAATTATTGCATTTGAATTGCCGAAAATGATAGGCCCGAACCCCCACCCCTTCCCTATTTTCTGAGGATCATTCTCTTACTTTTTGCAAAAAGAAAAAAAAATTCTGCATGCACATATGATTTGCTTTGCATATATAAGTAGTAAATCCCTATTGATCAATCTGCTTTTATCATGATATTGTACATATGCAGCCAGTTTATGTGTAATCAATGTGCTTTGTAGAGGAATGTTTCAGTTTTTACTTTATTTAACAATTTAATCTTACAAATTTGTGGCATTGCTTTGCTATCTATTAAAGATGCTTTTGATTTCTCATTTTCTTTTAGTTCTGTCAAATTTACTTTCTGTGAAAACTTGCTTTCTCAACTTCTCTGATAAGTAAATCAGAATTGGTTTTAATGTAAAGGTTTGAATTAAAGGATTTGCATGTTATAATTTCCTAATCTTTGTTTCTTGAGCATGCAAAAGTGTTAGTTTGGTTGATAATTTATAGCTGTAAATTACGACCTACAGTGAATAGAAGAATGTGCATGAAAAAAACAATTATCTTATTTTTAGAATTTGAGAAAATTACGAATAAAAATATATAATTTGTGAATTATAGGGAGTCTCACCTTATATCCCATAATACTATACTGACGCTGGGTCACATCGCCGTGGCGCTCAAGGACACTCCTAAAACAGTGGAGTCCGTTCTACAGATATTCCAGCAGAGATTCTGTTCACCTCCCTCCTCAATAGATTCTCTGATTGTTGACCAGCTTGGCTGTATGATAATGGCAGGATGTGTGAGTAGTATTACATGTAAATGTTCTGTTCACCTCCCTCATCTATAGATTCTCTGATTGTTGACCAGCTTGGCTGTATGATAATGGCAGGATGTGTGAGTAGTATTACATGTAAATGTTCTGTTTACCTCCCTCCTCAATAGATTCTCTGATTGTTGACCAACTTGGCTGTATGATAATGGCAGGATGTGTGAGTAGTATTACATGTAAATGTTCTGTTTACCTCCCTCCTCAATAGATTCTCTGATTGTTGACCAACTTGGCTGTATGATAATGGCAGGATGTGTGAGTAATATTACATGTAAATGTTCTGTTCACCTCCCTCCTCAATAGATTCTCTGATTGTTGACCAACTTGGCTGTATGATAATGGCAGGATGTGTGAGTAGTATTACATGTAACTGTTCTGTTTACCTCCCTCTGTATAGATTCTCTGATTGTTGACCAGCTTGGCTGTATGATAATGGCAGGATGTGTGAGTAGTATTACATGTAACTGTTCTGTTTACCTCCCTCTGTATAGATGCTCTGATTGATGTCCAGCTTGGCTGTATGATAATGGCAGGATGTGTGAGTAGTATTGCATGTTACTGTTCTGTTCACCTCCCTCCTCTATAGATTCTCTGATTGTTGACCAGCTTGGCTGTATGATAATGGCAGGATGTGTGAGTAGTATTGCATGTAACTGTTCTGTTTACCTCCCTCCTATACAGATTCTCTGATTGATGTATGATAATGGCAGGATGTGTGAGTAGTATTGAATGTAAATGTTCTGTTTACCTCCCTCCTCTATAGATTCTCTGATTGATGTATGATAATGGCAGGATGTGCGAGTAGTTTTACCTCCCATGATTTATGTCCCAACCTTAAACTTACGTACTCAGGGTATTATTGTCATTATGAAATCATAAAATTACATACAGTTTAGTATGTGAATTTTGAATTACCTATAAACTTTATCATTTTAAGTCCATTATTTATGATGAAGTGATGACCATGTTTATGCAGAATTTCAAGGTCAACAAAATTATCTATAATCAACAAGGTCAACATATATCTATAATATGGAACTTAGAGATAAATTTGATTTTTGGTGTACCGGTATGAATTTTTACTTACATCAGAACTTTATACCATTTTCAGTCCAGTATTTATAACGAGGTGATGACCATGTTTATGCAGATTAGTATAGAAAGCAGCTCACCTTACACTCATGGGGAAAAGGATGAAAAGGTCAGAGGTTATAGGTAAGGGTCAAGGTCAACACAACTAATATAAACATTTATATAAGGTAGAGGTCAACATATCTATTAACAAGATTTTATCAATGTCATTGAATCTTGAACATTTGATGTGATCTGTTAGACCTTTGATATTTTACTCATTGTTTAAAGGAAGACTTCACATGACCTTAACATTGCCCTTTGCAATAAATGGACAATTTATTTCACAAAATGAAGCATATAAAACATTTCTAACAGACTTAATGAATGTTGCTATACTACTTAGCAGTAGTTGTTTACTTACTGGGCTCATTATCTTATTTTTAGGGTTTTAGAATAATTCTTTGTGATACATTTCTGTGTCTTGTTATTTTTTCAGACAAGTCAGTCAGTCTGTCATCAATGCCCTCGCTAACATAGCGTCTAACATCCAAGGTGAGGCAGAACAACATGAGCTACTCGTACGTCTTCTGGAACTGTTTGTCAACATGGGTCTGGCAGCCAAACGTGCTAGTGAGAAAAGCTCAACTTTAAAGGTACGTAAATATAGGTCACAAGGAGCTAGTGAGAAAAGCTCAACTTTAAAGGTACGTTAACATGGGTCACAAGGAGCAAGTGAGAAAAGCTCAACTTTAAAGGTATGTAAACATAGGTCACAAGAGCTAGTGAGAAAAGCTAAACATTAAAGGTAACGTTAACATAGGTCACAAGGAGCAAGTGAGAAAAGCTCAACTTTAAAGGTATGTAAACATAGGTCACAAGAGCTAGTGAGAAAAGCTCAACTTTAAAGGTAACGTTAACATAGGTCACAAGAGCTAGTGAGAAAAGCTCAGCTTTAAAGGTAACGTTAACATAGGTCACAAGGAGCAAGTGAGAAAAGCTCAACTTTAAAGGTAACGTTAACATAGGTCACAAGGAGCAAGTGAGAAAAGCTCAACTTAAAGGTACGTAAACATGGGTTACAAGGAGCAAGTGAAAAAAGCTCAACTTCAAAGGTACGTAAACATTGTAATATACATGCAGAAGTTTTGCAATTTTGATTGATACAAAATAGAAGGATGATGGTGGAATGACATCACAGTAGGTAACCAAAGTTGTAGGGTTATTCCTATTCCTGACAGACATTTGTATGTGCCATGTAGGAATTGTGTAATGTATCATTAACCTTTTGTGTTTGTCTATCATTATCAGACAGTTAGGTGGCAAGACTGGGAATTCTATGTGAGTGACATTGTTAACAACTATTCTTATATTTAAAATAGTTGTAATTGATATTTTTGATTTACTGTTGTTGTTCATAAAGGTTTCAGTGTTACTCATGATTCATTCTATATGCAAACAAAAACATCCTAACAATCAGCGATTCTTTTATTTTATTGTTTGATTCTAATATACATGTAACTTCAAAACAGTGAAGTTGTTATTTGAATTTGTAAAGTCGTATTTAAAAGAATTGTTATTAGAATTTTCATCATTAAATGAAGGATAGATTTTTGTGTCGCCTGCGAAGCATAGTGACACTTAGGGATCACTTTGTCCGTTGTCCGTCTGTCTGTCCGTCTGTCTGTCACCCTTTGGTGTCACAGCCCATAACTTTTGATTGGTAAGTGATAGGGCTTTGATATTTCACATGTGTATTCCTTGTGACAAGACCTTTTTACACATGCCATAATTTTTGACCTCGTGACCTTGACCTAGATATTTGACCTACTTTTAAAAAAATCCAAGATTGGCTATATCTTTTGATTTGTAAGTGATAGGGCTTTGATATTTCACATGTGTATTCCTTGTAACAAGACCTTTCTACACAAACCATAATTTATGACCTTGTGATCTTAACCTAGATATTTTACCTACTTTTTCAAAAAATATAAGATTGGCTATATCTTTTGATTGGTAAGTGATAGGGCTTTGATTTTGCACATATGTATTCCTTGTGACAAGACCTTTCCACACAAACCATAATTTTTGACCTCGTGACCTTGACCTAGATTTGACCTACTTTTCAAAAAATCTAAGATTGGCTATATATCTTGATTGGTAAGTTATAGGGCTTTGATATTTCACATGTGTTTTCCTTGTGACAAGACCTTTCTACACATAGCAGATTTTTTGTGTTGCCTGCGAAGCATAGCGACACATAGGGATCACTTTGTCCGTTGTCCGTCTGTCTGTCTGTCTGTCTGTCTGTCACACTTTGGGTGTCATAGCCCATAACTTTTGATTGGTAAGTGATGTGTATGTGTATTCCTTGTGACAAGACCTTCCTTTACATACCATAATCTTTGACCTAATGACCTTAACCTACATATTTGACCTACTTTTCAAAAAAATTAAGAATGGATATATCTTTTGATTGGTAAGTGTTAGGACTTTGATATTTCACAGGTGCAATCCTTGTGACAAGACCTTTCTACACATGCCATAATTTTTAACCTTGTCACCTTGACCTTATTATTTGACCTACTTTTGAAAAAAAGATAAAATTTGCTATATCTTTTGGTTATCAAGTGATAGGGCTTTGATATTTCACATGTGTTTTCCTTGTAAAAACGCCTTTCTACACATACCAAAATTTTTTACCTATTGACCTTGACCTAGATATTTGACCTACTTTAAAAAAAAAATAAGATTGTATATATCTTTTGATTGGTAAGTGATAGGGCTTTGGTATTTCACATGTGTATTCCTTGTGACAAGACCTTTCTACACAGACCATAATATTTGTCCTTGTGACCTTGACCTAGATATTTGATCTACTTTTCAAGAAAAGTAAAATTGGCTATATCTTTTGATTGGTAGGTGATAGGGCTTTGATATTTCACATGTATTTTCCTTGTAACAATGCCTTTCTACACATACCATAATTTTTAACCTTTTGACCTTGAAGAAATTAAGGTTGTATATATCTTTTAATTGGTAGGTGATATGTCTTTAATGTTTCTTATGATGAGACCTTTTTTTTACCAATTTTTAGCTCTACTGGTCTCAGACCAGTTGAGCTTATGCGATACCCCGTCGTCCGGCGTCCGTCCGTCTGTCCGTCTGTCCGTCCGTCCGTCCGTCCGTCCGTAAACAATTCTTGTGCTCGCAACTCCTCTCAAACCATAGGTGATAGAAAGTTAATTCTTTTTGCATCCTACTTGGTATGTGGTCTAGTTGTGCACCTGACATTTAGTTTCAGCCCTTGACCCCCAGGGTCTTAGAAAATGGGCGTGGTTATGAAAATCTATGTAATCTTGTGCTCGCAACTCCTCTGACACTATAAATGATGGAGACTTAATTCTTTTTGCAATATGATAAGTCTGTGGTCTAGTTGTGCACCTGATATTTTGTTTGAGCCCCTGACCCCCAGGGTCTTAGAAAATGGGTGTGGTCATTTTCTCCTATATAACTCTATGTAATCTTGTGCTCGCAACTCCTCTGACACTATAAATGATGGAGACTTAATTCTTTTTGCAATATGATGGGTCTGTGGTCTAGCTGTGCACATGATATTTTGTTTGAGCCCCTGACCCCCAGGGTCTTAGAAAATGGGTGTGGTCATTTTCACCTATATAACTCTATGTAATATTGTGCTCTCAACTCCTCCGACACTATAAATGAAAGAGACTTAATTCTTTTTGCAATATGATGGGTCTGTGGTCTAGTTGTGCACCTGATATTTTGTTTGAGTCCCTGACCCCCAGGGTCTTAGAAATGGGTGTGGTCATTTTCTCCTATATAACTCTATGCAACATAATCTTGTGCTTGCAACTCCTCTGACACTATGAATGATGGAGACTTAATTCTTTTTGCAATATGATGGGTCTGTGGTCTTTTTGTGCACCTGATATTTTGTCTGAGCCCCTGACCCCCAGGGTCTTAGAAAATGGGTGTGGTCATTTTCTTCTATATAACTCTATTTAATCTTGTGCTCGCAACTCCTCTGACACTATAAATGATGGAGACTTCATTCTTTTTGCAATATGATGGGTCTGTGATCTAGTGTTGCACCTGATATTTTGTTTGAGCCCCTTACCCCCAGGGTCTTAGAAATGGGTGTGGTCATTTTCTCCTATATAACTCTATGTAATCTTGTGCTCGCAACTCCTCTGACACTATAAATGATGGAGACTTAATTCTTTTTGCAATATGATGGGTCTGTGTCTTAGTTGTGCACCTGATATTTTGTTTGAGTCCCTGACCCCCAGGGTCTTAGAAATAGGTGTGGTCATTTTCTTCTATATAACTCTATGTAATCTTGTGCTCGCAACTCCTCTGGCACTATAAATGATGGAGACTTAATTCTTTTTGCAATATGATGGGTCTGTGGTCTTATTGTGCACCTTATATTTTGTTTGAGCCCCTGTCCCCCAGGGTCTTAGAAAATGGTTGTGGTCATTTTTTCCTTTATCATTCTATGTAATCTTGTGCTTGCAACTCCTCTGACACTATAAATGATGGAGACTTAATTCTTTTTGCAATATGATGGATCTGTGGTTTAGTGTTGCACCTGATATTTTGTTTGAGCCCCTGACCCCCAGGGTCTTAGAAAATGGGTGTGGTCATTTTCTCCTAAATAACTCCATGTGATGGAGACTTAATTCTTTTTGCAATATGATGGATCTGTGGTCTAGTTGTGTCATTGATAGTTCATTTGAGCTAGAAGCCTCTGGCCCCTAGCATCTTTTAAAATTGATGTGGCTTTCTTTTTTGAAATACTATATCTCGGATATTATAAATTATATGAGTGATTTTATAGTTGCAGTCTAATGGATATGTTGTTTTTTCGTGCTACTTATAATTTGTTTGAGCACCTGCTCCCTATGGTCTTTAAGAAAGGAAATTGATGTTTTAAAGAAAAAACAACCAGGAGAGCTACAGTCTTGTCAGAGACTTCTGGTTATGTATTGACCTTGACCTTGATGATTGACACTCTTTTCTGAAAATTTGAGAATGACCATATCTTTTAATTTGTAATTAAGAGGTCTGATATTTCAAATGAATTTCATTTGACAAGACTTTTCTACTGATACCTATAATTTTGATCCACTTTCTAGAATAATAAAAAAGGCGACACAAGCATTCCTTGGATTGCTATATTTGACCTCATGACCTTGACCTAGATATTTTACCTACTTTTCAAACAAATCTAAGATTGGCTATATCTTTTGATTGATAAGTGATAGGGCTTTGATTTTGCACATGTGTATTCCTTGTGACATGACTTTTCTACACATACCATAATTTTTTACCTCATGACCTGGACCTAGATATTTTACCTACTTTTCTAAAAATCTAAGATTGGCTATATCTTTTGATTGATAAGTGATAGGGCTTTGATATTTCACATGTGAATTCCTTGTGACAAGACTTTTCTACACATACCATAATTTTGTGACCTCATGACCTTGACCTAGATATTTTACCTACTTTTTAAAAAAAATCTCAGATTTGCTTTATCTTTTGATTGGTAAGTGCAAGGGCTTTGTTATTTCACTTGTTTATTCCATATGAAAAGACCTTTCTAAACATTCCATAACTTTTGACCTAGTGACCTTACCCATGATATTTGACCTCCTTTCAATAAAAAAATAATAATCTGCTTTGCAGGCGACACAAGCATTCCTTGGATTGCTATTTTTGTATTGATTGAACGTCATTAGAAGTTGTGTACATCTTTTATGGTATCATTAGAATGTATTTGAGAGTAGTATAAAAATCATGGAAGTTCTTTGACAGCCCTTAGAAGACATCATACATGTAATTGAATTATAAAAATGCATGTCAATTGTTTGACAGCCCTTAGAAGATGTCGTTATTAATTTATTAATTTATGAAAATAAATTCTGAAGTATTACATGTAGATTCTTTGACAGCCTCTTTTAAAAAGATTTCATAAATAAAATATAGAAATGCACAAAATGGACAAAATTTAAGTGAGTAATATAGGAAACTTGAAATTCTGAAATTTATGTTACATTGTGATCTGACATATCATTGATGACAGTTCATTTTCTCTGGTTACAACAGGCATCTAGTACAGCAGGGAACCTTGGAGTATTGATTCCTGTCATCACTCTGGTAAGTTTATCATCCACAATATTCAATATTTGTAAGTTTTGAAAATTGATAAAAGAAAAAATATGACAAAAATATGACAAAACAGATTTCGAATAATATATGCCAAACCGAGACTACAGAAGTTATTCCATGATTTCTGGCAGTACTGTGTGGTATTTGGTTCGCTATATTATCATGGCTTTTTCCTCTCTGACAGCTGATTCATAGATTACCAGTTATAAAAGATGCCAAACCCAGACTACAGAAGTTGTTCCGTGATTTCTGGCAATACTGTGTGGTTTTTGGTTTTGCTGTAGAGGATTCTGTGATTTGGCCACATGAATGGTTCCAGGGAGTGTGTGAGATAGCCACCAAATCTCCGTTACTTATCTCCGGAGAACATCTCAGATCTGACCTACTGTACACAGTGGCTCTTAGAAACGACACCGTTGGTCCGGTAAATTTTAGTTCTTTGTTTACTTATAGAAGATAGGATGTTTTGATTAATTAAAATGGAAGTAAGAAGAAAATTGCTCACTTTCCTATTATTGGGAATTATTGTAATATTTTATAGGGGGGGGGGGGCTATCAACACAAAAAAATAGGAGAAGCTCATGTATAAGTTTAATCATCTACTTTTACATGACATCGACATACGTACATCTAACAACCAAGACTATCTTTCTTGTTGCTTTCAACTAAACACATTCAAATTATGTTAATCTACATGTTTGTATGTGATTTATGTTGCCAATGACGATGTTCTTGATATTACTAAGAACTTAGGTGTACTACCTTTTTCTCTGAAAATCAAATCAACATTCAAACCAACAAAAGTAACTTTTACATTCTGAAGATTTTAAAGATGTATATCATTAAAATTATGTTATTTTGCAGGCTGAGTTGAATGATCTGAGAACCAACATCTCGTCTTTACTAGAGAATCCCCCTGACGTTTACAGTCTTATCATGAAGCTGTCGTTTGCTCAGTGTACTTACTTACTGTCAGTGTATAAACTAGAGACACTCAGGTATTGTATTACAATTTTAAAGATATATCCAAATCTGTTATGAAATAGAATTTATAAATTGTAATAAATCCATTGAATATTATCTAGATATAGAATATATCTCATGTCTTTGAATCTCTCTTTCCCATTCCCTTTTCCCATTACTAGTATGTAAGCAAAAATTGTCTATTTTCACTTCATTTGTCTCAAAAATAAGTTTTTCTGTTTAAATCAAGTACTTGAATTTTATCTGCACGGGAAACTTACCTTCTGGGGTGTTTTTCCCCGCAATTTTATTAGATTAATTGTGAACAAATTTTACCTGAGTGTTGTGCCAGAAAAAGTATTTTCTAACTCTGGTTTTACTTTCCCAGATTACAGCATTCTATGGAGAAATCTGCTTTACATGGATTATTCCAATACCTGGAGGATACTGCCATATTTAAAGATAAAGCAGGTAGAAAGCACATATATAATCAACGGGTTGTTATTGAGATATACATGTACATGTACTGTGTACGGTTAGAGATTCAAATCCTTATATAGGATGAAGAAGATAACCCTAACCCTAAATCCTTTATATAGGAAAAAGTAGATAACCCTAACCCTAAATCATTTACATACATGTATATAGGATAAAGCAGATAACCCTAACCCTAAATCCTTTATATAGGATAAACATTTTCTTACCAAACGCCTTTCTTTTCTACTTCATTTTAAAAGATGAAATTGGACATTAAATAAAAGATCAATATAGCTAATTGGTCTAATAAAATTTCTACTAGATGCCCAATTGGAAAAATAAACAAAAAAGCAATAGAGACTTTCTGATGTCTTAAAAATACAATGTAATTTATATGTATTGCCCACTTCCAGGTATGTGGCAGTGTGTAGCAGCAGTGGCAGATAGGGCTTTTATGGGATTCTTGATTAGTTATCTATATGTATTGCCCACTTCCAGGTATGTGGCAGTGCGTAGCAGCAGTGGCAGATAAGGCTTTTATGGGATTCTTGATTAGTTATCTATATGTATTGCCCACTTCCAGGTATGTGGCAGTGTGTAGCAGCAGTGGCAGATAAGGCTTTTATGGGATTCTTGATTAGTTATCTATATGTATTGCCCACTTCCAGGTATGTGGCAGTGCGTAGCAGCAGTGGCAGATAAGGCTTTTTTGGGATTCTTGATATATAATTTATATGTATTGCCCACTTCCAGGTATGTGGCAGTGTGTAGCGGCAGTGGCAGATAAGGCTTTTATGGGATTCCTGGCTGCCAGAGAAGAACAGGTATTGTTATATTTGGTTTGCTCTAATCGGCATCAGACTCGCTGTGCTAAATTTAGACTTAAGCTAGAAGGTGTTAGGAAAAATCTATTATCACATTTCTTTGAAATTTTTTGGATTACATCCTGGAAATAACACAAATCAGTCTGATTGTGATAGAAAATTATTGTGGATACTGAAGTAATAAAATGATACTTTTAAAGGTCCTGATTTTACTTACAGTGTACTTTATTATAATTTGTAGTCACGTACCGAGGAGAGGGACAGGGAACTAGAACACCACGCCCAGTTCTTACTGGTCAAGTTTAATCACATACACAAAAGGATAAGGAGAGTCGCTGATCGGTATTTGGCAGATCTTGTGGACAGGTAACGTATTAAAACATGTACCTAACATTTATTGGACTTTGTCTTGCTTTTCTTACATGGAGATTTTTTCAGAGATCTGTTTTGTTAACTTTTCTGTATTAACTAGATTCCCACATTTACTATGGAGTGGAGCTATGCTGAAGACAATGTTAGACATCCTACAACTTCTGTCCAGCGCTCTAGAGATGGACCCGAATCAGGATGCTCCAGAGTTCCAAGTCCCCGACACACCGTTTTATCTCCGTGTACAGGACAATCTGTCTGACAGAGAGGTTAGAATATAATATTATACATTAATGCTCCAGAGGTTCAAGTCCCCGACACACCGTTTTATCTCCGTGTACAGGACAATCTGTCTGATAGAGAGGTTAGAATATAACATTATACATAAACACTCCAGAGTGCCAAGTCCCCGACACACCGTTTTATCTCCGTGTACAGGACAATCTGTCTGATAGAGAGGTTAGAATATAACATTATACATAAACGCTCCAGAGTTCCAAGTCCCCGACACACTGTTTTATCTCCGTGTACAGGACAATCTGTCTGATAGAGAGGTTAGAATATAATATTATACATAAACGCTCCAGAGTTCCAAGTCCCCGACACACCGTTTTATCTCCGTGTACAGGACAATCTGTCTGATAGAGAGGTTAGAATATAATATTATACATAAACGCTCCAGAGTTCCAAGTCCCCGACACACCGTTTTATCTCCGTGTACAGGACAATCTGTCTGATAGAGAGGTTAGAATATAATATTATACATTAATGATCCAGAGTTCCAAGTCCTCGACACACCGTTTTATCTCCGTGTACAGGACAATCTGTCTGATAGAGAGGTTAGAATATAACATTATACATAAACGCTCCAGAGTTCCAAGTCCCCGACACACCGTTTTATCTCCGTGTACAGGACAATCTGTCTGATAGAGAGGTTAGAATATGATATTATACATTAATGCTCCAGAGTTCCAAGTCCCCGACACACCGTTTTATCTCCGTGTATAGGACAATCTGTCTGATAGAGAGGTTAGAATATGATATTATACATTAATGCTCCAGAGTTCCAAGTCCCCGACACACCGTTTTATCTCCGTGTACAGGCCAATCTGTCTGACAGAGAGGTTGGTACATGTAGATGAAGATATAAAGAATCTGAGAAAGTAAAAGAATTGTCTCTGAATTAGTCACATACTGTACATGTAGGTATCTAAAACTACATGTACATGTATGTAACATGTTATACAGATAAATAAAAATGTAATCGCAAGTACAAACTTATTAGCTCACCTCGATGAAGTTGAGTGAGCTTATGCTATAACCCCGCATCCTTGAACGGTTAGGAAGTTTGGGGTAGCTCAGTATCTGACAAAGTACTGATGCTACAATAACCAAACTTGCACAAGTAATTCATATTGGGATGCTGAGGTGAACCCCTGCATCGGATGCTGCATCTGACCTACATTTTCTGCTTGAATGACTTGGTTAAGATGTTTGGGGTAGCTCAATATCTGACAAAGTGCTGATGCTACAATAACCAAACTTGCACAAGTGATTCATCTTGGGATGCTGAGATGAACCCCTGCATCGGATGCTGCATCTGACCTACATTTTCCGCTTGAATGCCTTGGTTAAGAAGTTTGGGGTAGCTCAATATCTGACAAAGTACTGATGCTACAGTAACCAAACTTGCACAAGTGATTCATATTTGGATGCTGAGATGGACCTATGCATGGGATATAGGTATGAACACACCAAAGATTTAAAAAGAGTTACTGGCCGTTTTTGGCTACCCAAAACTGGAGCTCAGATTGAATAAATGCACGTTTGTGATTGGCTAATATTCACATGAGAGAAAGTACAAAAGACAGATTTTCACCTCTTATATCATGCATCATATAGGGCTTTGATATTTCACATGTAGATACCTTGTGACGAGACCTTTCATTTGAGACCATGACCTTTAAGCTGGGCTTTACCTCTTCTACTATAAGGGGTAGGGCTTTGATATTTCACATGTAGATACCTTGTGATGAGACCTTTCATTTGAGACCATGTCCATTGACCTAATGACCTTGATCTTGGACTCTGACCTTCTTTTAAAAATATTATATGTATTTTTCATGCATATATTTACTAATACCAAGGCCTTTCATTTGAGACAATGACCATTAACGTAGTGATCTTGACCTTAACCATTAATCTCCTCTTTTTAATTAAAATTACTTAAAATTTAGCTCTATCTTTAGCTCTCTAAGGGATATGACTAATGTTAGATGCATAGACTCTTCATGACCTTTTGTATTTTAGAAGTTTTTTGATTTTTGACAATCTTTGATTACCCTATGTTTGTTGTTGTTGTTGTTTATAGACGACAGTGAAGGATTTTGCTTCCCGATGCCAGCAGATCTTACAGGAATCCATTAAATGGGCCCCGAGCACGACAAAGTCACACTTGATCGAGTATCTACTGGAGAAAGACAACACATCCACGGGGCTAGTACAGCATAGTGGGTTGTCATTGGCAACAGAGAGCGTGCTTAGTTACGCAGGGTTTAACAAATCATCAAAACCTCTAGGAGTATGTTTTTACTAGTTTTACTAGGAGTATGTTTTTACTAGTTTTACTATAATTAACTGTATTGACAAATCATATTCTTGTTTTGCCAGATATTTTATGCATTAGTATCCAATGTAGCAGTGTTTCAATAAGAGATCGTGTCGTTTCAGACATCCACACTAGATAGACGTCCCACGTGTGTGAAGACAGACAGCTCAAACTTTATGGCTAATTTTAGTATCAGAAGCAGGTTTTCTGGGGAGGTGAGAATAAATTGATGAATCCAATAATACATGTATGCAAAAGAGTAGAACTTTTCGTCCAAGTTTATTGAACTGAATGAAGAAATGTACAAAATAATGTACATAAGACATTAATTTCATTCAGAAAAGAAGATATGAAAATCTACATATATACATATGTTTACACTAAAATTCTCATGGAATAAAACTTGTGAAAACTGTAAATGTGGTTATTTTTTTCACTGGGGGAAATTTTCTCGAAATGACAATTGAAGGAGTTGTGGTGGGGAGTAAATTTGACAAAATCGTGAGTATTCCTCATATCTTTTAGTATTCCCTTATATCTTTTATACTGGTTGTAATTTTCAGGCAATTAAAATACAATGGCAAAAATGCAAAAATTTCCACGTTTACAGTATTGCAGACTTTTCTTGTAGGTCTGTGTATTCTACAATATGTCCTGATTGTCTTACTTACCTAGTACCTATGTGTGTATTCTACAATATGTCCTGATTGTCTTACTTACCTAGTACCTATCTGTGTATTCTACAATATATCCTGATTGTCTTACTTACCTAGTACCTATCTGTGTATTCTACAATATATCCTGATTGTCTTACTTACCTAGTATCTATCTGTGTATTCTACAATATGTCCTGATTGTCTTACTTACCTAGTACCTATCTGTGTATTCTACAATATGCCCTGATTGTCTTACTTACCTAGTACCTATCTGTGTATTCTACAATATATCCTGATTGTCTTACTTACCTAGTACCTATCTGTGTATTCTACAATATGTCCTGATTGTCTTACTTACCTAGTACCTATCTGTGTATTCTACAATATGTCCTGATTGTCTTACTTACCTAGTACCTATCTGTGTATTCTACAATATGCCCTGATTGTCTTACTTACCTAGTACCTATCTGTGTATTCTACAAGGAAATATGTCCTGATTGTCTTACTTATCTTGTTTATAGACCTATCTATTAGTCCCTGGTCTCTCTCTTGATAATGCATCATTCAACTCTTTAACTCTGACATATATTTACATAAGATTGTTATATGCTGTTTATATTCTACAGGTATCAGGGATGAAGTTAGTGTGTTCTGAGTCGCAGCTCTCACAGATTTTAGGCGACAACCTGGAAGCTGTGTTATCCAAGGGGGATAACTTAGACATAGAGGATTTGGTCCAGGCAATGTTCAGAGTCTGTGCTTTCCTTGTGTCTATCAATGGTAAATGTTATACACAACTGTTCTATGTAACTTGTCTGTAAAGTAAGGAGATTATCTGTATGTCTAGAAGTTTTTTTGGAAGATATGAATGAAAAAGTCACTTTTTCTACAAAGGAAAATTTTATCCATTGTTACTTGATGTGTCATGGTTTCTATCAATCACAAATTAAAAAAAATGAATGAAACAAATTTCTTACCTATAAACTGCAAGGATTTACTTTTATTTCAGCCATCAACAAACCCTTGCTACATGCGTTATGCTGGGCCCCAGTACGTCATTTTGCCGTTAGATCTATGGAAGCTGGTGTTGCATGCTGGGAGTGGTTGCTTGCGGCACGACCAGACCTTAGCTTAGAGGTAGGACCATAATACTGTGTCTCTCTGCCTATCTACATGTATATGTATATATTTACATTCCTACTGCGTTTCCCTTTTATAAAGGTACCAAACCAACTGTTGCTTTATTTCTCGATAATCGCAAGAGCCTATCACGTGACTTTAGAACTTACGCGGATTAATTTCTGATAAAATGCCCATTTTATTAATTGCTTTAATACAGATTCAAAACATGTATCCATTATCAAACGACACCGTCTACCCCCAGTGATGAAATGTGTCAAAATCTAGGTCAACCACAAGTACACTTCCAAGAAGTGTGACGTAGTAAGTCGATCACGCGTCAGTAGACGAAGTTCAAGGACGAACTGCATTGTTGTCTGCAGAAAGATGCCGTGTTTGGATGAGCGAATATTCAGGCATAAGTGGATCAAATATTCACTATTTAGGATGAGGATTTGATTCACTTGTGTCAATATCAACAGTGAATTTATCTTTGCTTCTTATGGATTCATAATATCAGAAATACTTCGAGTATCAGCAAATCTTTAGCCATGATGTTGAGGTAAGTCATGAAAATACCGAAAGTTTTCGCGTTTTCGACGGCTGTACTCGACTTTTGCATTATTCTAATTACTTCCAGATGAAATAGGGTATTTACAGAAGTTTGTATACAATAATACCGATTGATTTCATATGTCTAAGCAGTTTAACAGTGTTAAAAGTTTTCAAAAGTTTTCCCTTCAGTTCTGTGAAATTTCTCCAGTTTAACTCTCCGCCATGTCTGAATTATGTTGGACAAAAGTCACGAATTTTCACGATTCAATTTTCTTCAGTTTTAATTGAAATGTTCAAAATACAGCAAGAGGACAAAATTCAGTTTCTCATTTGTCAACAACGTTTCCGTACAGAAGGTACTACTTCGAATCAAGCGAAAAACGTCGAACGTTCGTTTGCTCTTACGTGAAATGGCGTTCTCCCTCTGCAATGATATTTTAAATGTAAAGAAACTGGCTGAAAAATTGGCAGAAATAACTTGGTTAACACGTCGAATGTAAATATAAGGATTGTTTTTCAGCTATAGCGCTTTATCGGTGTGTATTGGCAGTAGGGAATGGAAACAAAATTCATGAAAAGCACTTCGTGCTTTACATATTTTGTTTCCATTCCCTACTGCCAATACACACCGATAAAGCGCAAAAGCTGAAAAACAATCCTTAAATACTGTTGGATTTGAGGGAAAACCTCTGGTGAGGTAGATGTATTTTTCCTCCACAAATTGATATTTTTGCCTTAAATATTTAGTGATTTATATTATTTGAACAACATGAGTGTAATATGCTCTGCACAAGATCTTTCAGAGCTGAATAAATTCAGAATTGTTCAATGAATCGTATAGAATTAGGTGTTTTCGTGAAGATAATAAAAAGTCACTTGAAAGGCATATACTGCGACTTTGTACATGTGTAAATATTTGTTTCTTCTCTCATAGTTCCTGTGTGAGATGTCAGCAGCCTGGCAGAACACGGTCGATCGTAGACTAGGGATATTTGCTGAGGATGTCAGGAAACCGGACCCCCTGGCCAAAGCTGAAGGGGAGATACTCAGTACAGATCCTCCATTCTCAAAACCTCATCATATCTGGACTCAGGTAAACTCTACTTTTTGTTTTTCAATGCTTCGCCTTAATGTACGTGTGTGTTTGATGTTTCCTGTACGATTTTACATGTATGTGTACTATTTGATGTAATGATGTGTTTTGTTGTATTTCTAGTTTCTGGCAGAGAGAGTTGAGATAGCAAGATACAGTAGTGAAGACCAAGTCAGCATTCTATGTAGCTTATTACACCGTTCTCTGTCTATAAGTGTGGGTAAAATCCCACCACCAATGTCCCGTCACCCCCAGGCACTCGGTCCTAGACTGAGGTAAGTGGTCTGTAATGAAGACCAAGTCAGCATTCTATGTAACTTATTACACCGTTCTTTGTCTATTAGTGTGGGTAAAATCCCACCACCTATGTCCCGTCACCCCCAGGCACTCGGTTCTAGACTGAGGTAAGTTGTCTGTAGTAAGGACAAAGTCAGCATTCTATGTAGCTTATTACACTGTTCTCTGTCTATAAGTGTGGGTAAAATCCCACCACCGATGTCCCGTCACCCCCAGGCACTCGGTCCTAGACTGAGGTAAGTGGTCTGTAATGAAGACCAAGTCAGCATTCTATGTAGCTTATTACACCGTTCTTTGTCTATTAGTGTGGGTAAAATCCCACCACCTATGTCCCGTCACCCCCAGGCACTCGGTACTAGACTGAGGTAAGTTGTCTGTAGTAAGGACAAAGTCAGCATTCTATGTAGCTTATTACACTGTTCTCTGTCTATAAGTGTGGGTAAAATCCCACCACCGATGTCCCGTCACCCCCAGGCACTCGGTCCTAGACTGAGGTAAGTGGTCTGTAATGAAGACCAAGTCAGCATTCTATGTAGCTTATTACACCGTTCTTTGTCTATTAGTGTGGGTAAAATCCCACCACCTATGTCCCGTCACCCCCAGGCACTCGGTACTAGACTGAGGTAAGTTGTCTGTAGTAAGGACCAAGTCAGCATTCTATGTAGCTTATTACACTGTTCTCTGTCTATAAGTGTGGGTAAAATCCCACCACCGATGTCCCGTCACCCCCAGGCACTCGGTTCTAGACTGAGGTAAGTTGTCTGTAGTAAGGACCAAGTCAGCATTCTATGTAGCTTATTACACTGTTTTCTGTCTATAAGTGTGGGTAAAATCCCACCACCGATGTCCCGTCACCCCCAGGAACTCGGTCCTAGACTGAGGTAAGTTGTCTGTAGTAAGGAACAAGTCAGCATTCTATGTAGTTTATTACACTGTTCTCTTTCTATAAGCGTGGGTAAAATCCCACCACCGATGTCCCGTCACCCCCAGGCACTCGGTCCTAGACTGAGGTAAGTTGTCTGTAGTAAGGACCAAGTCAGCATTCTATGTAGCTTATTACACCGTTCTCTGTCTATAAGTGTGGGTAAAATCCCACCATCGATGTCCCATCACCCCCTGGCCGGGTTAGCGCAGTGGTAGCGTGCTCGCTTCTCACCTCTAAGGTCCCGGGATCGAATCTCAGATTCGGCAAAGGGTCTTATGTGGGAGGGTAGGTGGTCCCCCATCCAGGCCTCTGCAGGGGGTTTTTCTCCGGGTACTCCGGTTTCCTCCTGCTCCTTGGACCCCCTCACGCCAACATCTGAGCCAACGTGAGACATTAATATAAGTTGTGTAACTTGTTCGTTAAACGTTGTAAAATAAATAAAGTTTAAAGTTTAAATTTTTTTATGTAGCTTAGTACACTGTTCTCTGTCTATAAGTGTGGGTAAAATTCCACCATCAATGTCCCGTCACCCCCATGCACTCGGTCCTAGACTGAGGTAAGTTGTCTGTAGTAAGGACCAAGTCAGCATTCTATGTAGTTTATTACACCGTTCTCTGTATATAAGTGTGGGTAAAATCCCACCTACAATGTCCCGTCACCCCCAGGCACTCGGTCCTAGACTGAGGTAATGGTCTTTAGATTCAAGCTTACATAAGCCAAATGATGTAAATTACTGCATACTTCTCCATTCTTGCTGTTACATCATGATGAAACTTGGTGTGTGTATTTGTTTTCTGCTGTAGCCACTTCCACCTACTGTCCTAAATCCAGAGCACCCTGTTTTGGCGACTTATTCTGTCCTCTGAAGAATTTTGCAATAAATTATTAGGGCCCCGCCACTAGGCGGGTGCCCTATAGTAATCAATCTGTCCGTCTGTCCGTCTGTCTGTCTGTCCGTCTGTCTGCCAGCAAAAACTTTAACATTGGCCATAACTTCTGCACTGTAAGAGGTAGAGCTTTTTTATTTTACATGAGTGTGCCTTGTGACAAGACCTTTCCGTTGGTACCAACATTTTTCATCATGTGACCTTGACCGTGACCTTTGACCTACATTTGAAAAACTTTAACATTGGCCATAACTGTTGTACCGTAAGAGATGGGGCTTTGATATTTGACATGTGTGTTCCTTGTGACAAGACCTTTCTGTTGGTATCAACATTTTTTGATCATGTGACCTTTGACCTACATTTGAAAAACTTTAACATTGGCCATAACTGTTGTACCGTAAGAGATGGGGCTTTGATATTTGACATGTGTGTTCCTTGTAGAGCTTTTTTATTTTACATGAGTGTGCCTTGTGACAAGACCTTTCCGTTGGTACCAACATTTTTCATCATGTGACCTTGACCGTGACCTTTGACCTACATTTGAAAAACTTTAACATTGGCCATAACTATTGTACCGTAAGAGATGGGGCTTTGATATTTGACATGTGTGTTCCTTGTGACAAGACCTTTCTGCTGGTACCAACATTTTTTGATCATGTGACCTTGACCGTGACCTTTGACCTACATTTGAAAAACTTTAACATTGGCCATAACTGTTGTACCGTAAGAGATGGGGCTTTGATAAAAAAATCGATGACATTGGAATACTGCATTGTATGTTTGCCTCTATTCCTCTGGCAGCAATTCTTTTGTTGCCAACCATGTTGACCTTGTTGCCTTCACATTCAACTTCTTAAAGAAGTGGCCGGCGGGGCCCTTTCTGACTTTGTCAGTGCTCTAGTTGTTTCCGAGAATTGACCTCCTTTAGTTGTAACTGGAAATTAACTTCAACTTACCCTATCAGCTCCCTTCAAACCGCAATATGAAAAATAAGAAGTCTACGGGAAATTCCCATGTTAATTTCAAGCCGCCGCCATATTGTTCTCCATGTCAACGATAGTAAACAGTGACGTCAAAGCCTTCGATGTCACACATTTTCAGCGATTTTACTATAGAAAATCCCAGTAGACTTTTTTTTTCCGTCCTATTTCTTACTTAACTGATGCACGGCCAAAACGATGGTATTTTCAGTTACGACTAAATGAGTACTATAAAATTGATATCTTTTTGGAAGATGACATTATCGTATTTTAGAGAAAACAGGATGCTCTGGAATTAGTGAACAGGACAGTAGGCTTGTACATTGTATATTAGGTCTTTTTAGTCCCCTACCGGCAACACCGAAGGGGACTCTTAGTTTTCTCTCGGTCTGTCTGTCTGTCCGTCCGTCTGTCCCATTTTCAGTTTTCCGGACTTTTTTTCGCTGTTGTTGCATATATTGAACTCATTTTTGGTATGTGTATATATCTCAATGTGATACAGATCAAGTTTGAGTTTGCTTTTGATTGACCTAATTTTACAAGAGTTATGGCCCTTGGACTAAGCAAATTTTATGAAAGTTTCAGTTTTCCGGAATTTTTTCCGCTGTTGTTGCATATATTGAACTCATTTTTGGTATGTGGATATATCTCAATGTGATACAGATCAAGTTTGAGTTTGCTTTCAATTGACCTAATTTTACAAGAGTTATGGCCCTTGGACTAAGCAAATTTTGTGAAAATTTCAGTTTTCCGGACTTTTTTCCGCTGTTGTTGCATATATTGAACTCATTTTTGGTATGTGGATATATCTCAATGTGATACAGATCAAGTTTGAGTTTGCTTTCGATTGACCTAATTTTACAAGAGTTATGGCCCTTGGACTTGGCAAATTTTATGAAAATTTCAGTTTTCCGGACTTTTTTCCGCTGTTGTGGGATAAATTGAACTCATTTTTGGTATGTGGATATATCTCAATGGGATACAGATCAAGTTTGAGTTTGCTTTAGATTCACCTATTTTTACAAGAGTTATGGCCCTTGGACTTAGCAAATTTTACGAAAATTTCAGTTTTCCGGACTTTTCTTTGGTTCTATTGCACTGATTTTTGGTAAATGAATACATCTCAGTGTGATACAGACCAAGTTTGAGTTTGGTTTCCATTGGCCTATTTTTACAAGAGTTATGGCTCTTGGACTTAGCAAATTTCATGAAATTTTTAGTTTCCCGGACTTTTTCATGCCTGTTATTGCAGATAATGAGCTGATTTTTTGTATGTGAATACATTATAGTGTGATGCAGATTTGAGTTTAATTTAGACTTACTAATTTTCACAAGAGTTATGGCCCTTGGACTTAGCAAATTTCGTGAATTCAGTTTCCCAGACTTTTCTTGGCTGTTGTTGCAGAAGATGAACTGATGAACAGAGATGCAAGTCATAAATTTATGCCGCCGGTAGGGGACTTATATCGCACAGCGATCATTGCATTTTTCTGATTGGTATACAATGAATACAAATTGAATGCTATATGAACTGAAGACAAACTCAAAACCTAGCTTCTTGTCTAAGAAATGTATATTGTAAAATATTACAAAATACATTATAGAAAATTTCAGAAAAAGTTGATATGTTGTATATATATGAATGCATGTTTTATTGACACATATATTTACAGGTTACTGTGTATGGGTTTATCACTACTACAAGGGGACTTTCTCATTAACACGATCAGTAAGAGCGTACTGAGGGAGAGAGTGTATGCCGCAGCATTGGACTTTTTCTCGTGAGTAGACTTTGTCATTAAGTCTCAACTACTATTTTTATCGCCCGTTAGGTAAGGAAATATGAATTTGCTGTCAGTGTGAAATATTTAGGGTAACAATGACCATAATCTTCATGTACGAGGGCTGATTGATATGTTGTGAGCCTCAGTTTTCTGAGTTGCAGAAGGTATTCTGCTGATAGATTATCTCCAAAAAGGACAAATGTTAAGCATGGTGGAAAGCTCACTAAAGGTGTGTTGTTCCATCAGGACAATGCTCCTGTTCACAAGTCTGTCACTGCCATGACTGCCATTCATGATTGTGGCTTGAATTTGATTGAGCATCCGCCTTATTCACTTGATCTAGCTCCATCAAACTTCCATCTATTCTCAAAACTGAAAGCAGCTATTTCTGGCACCCACTTTCAGTCTGATGATGACGTCATACTTGCAATGGGTGGCCATCTGACCAGTCAAGATAAGGAGTTCTTTGAAAGTGGTATTGAGGCTCTTAAACACCATTGGCAAAAGTATATAGATACTGAAGGGATTATGTTGAAAAGTAATGCAAAATGTCTGATTAAATTAAGATCCTTAAATACGAGGCTCACAACATATCAATCAGCCCTCATACATGTAGCTTTAATTATGTAGAAAATACTTACAAAAACTAAGGTAATTGCATTACAGGATGAGTTGATTAGAAATTTTCATCTCTTTCTCTATTAAAATATCATCTTGCTTTCTGATAATCCTCTAATTATTTTGACTGATCCACATTATACTGTAACCGTTATTCTTCGTAGTGGCCCTGTTATATACCCATCCCAGAGGGGACCTGACTTACGGGAGGATATCAACACCATGATTAAATTCTGGAAAATGATGCACGCCGATAAAAAATACATTACAGCCAATACTGTGCCGTTCGGGGGTAAGTTATGGGAGTAAGTCAGGGGAAAAAGTAAAAGGATAAGTGAGTCAGTCTGTAAATCAAAGAACAATTTCACATTTATCATATTGTTATATGATTATATGTATTAATTTCTTTTTCATAGGACCAGAATCAAGAAACGCAATGCCAGACAACTTTAGTATGTCACAGAGTGGTGGACTTCCTTCCTCTCTGATGCAAGACAAGTGGATGAACCTCTCCTTAAACGACAATATGTCCTCGTACTCTAAAAGATCGGCAAGTAAGTCAGATGGAGAATATATTACCAGGACTTAATGATGAAATACTATGATGATCCTGATTTGGGTTCAATTTATTTATTTCTCATGATGAAGAAGACCCTACAATAACATATAACATATATAGAAATTTACATTACTAGTAAATTTCCCATGTTGAACTCCCATTAGGCAACTTAGATTGTAAAAATCCAATAACTTGGGTTGCCCATTGTGACGTCACACGCACATTTTGACGTCGGGAGATTTTACCAACGCCAGAATACTTTTGACGCTGTTACACAAAGAGTATACGCAATGTTCATGCAAATAAGAGTTTCTAATATTTAGTGCAAATGTAAATATAAGTAATGACAATGTTACTTTTGGTATTCATGGGTGTATAATTCTGGTTGGCCACGTGCAAATTTTCCTAGAATCACTTTACGATTCACAGAATTTGCACGTGACCAACCAGAATTATACACCATGAACACCAAAAGTAAGACAGTCATTTCTTAAATACAAATACAAAAATGTTATGAAAAAAGGTCAAGGTCATCTTTTAGGTCAAGGTATTGGTAAAATAAAAATTATGTTTTTGTTCTTGAAAACCTGGTGAAGCATTATTGTGGATGCTTTGTGTCTCTGAAGATGACTCCTTTCTGTCTGATGTTTAAAAGTAAGATAATCCTCAAGAATTCAGTCATTTATTAGGAATTTAATTCTGAAGATAGACTTAGAAATGTTTATTAAATGTTTTTATTAGATTGTTATAAAATCTGAATTAATATAAATTGCTGATTTGAAGCTGTATTCATGTATTTGGATTCATTAGATAGTTATAAAATCAGAATTAAGGTATCCGTTGAACAAATGAATTTCAAGTGTATTATATAGTTTGAATTGTTAAATATTTTTACCAAAATATACCTTACACAACATAAAAATGGTGTCTGTCATCAAAGGTCGACATGCCAACCTTCGCTCAATCCACGGAAACTATCGAGACACTGCCGAAGATTACCGAGATAATTTTAACACTGTTTAAATGGACGAGACGTCCGTGAGATCTCCATTTGTACAATGGATACGTTAATATAAATTGCTGATTTGAAGCTGTATTCATGTATTTGGATCCATTAGATAGTTATAAAATCTGAATTGATATAAATTGCTGATTTAAAGCTGTATATTTGGATCCATTAGGTGGTAATTATATTTTTATTCTTTACCCTTTTTCCTAACATTTTATGATATATAATGGCATAGATCACATCAATTTTCCTTTATACAACATACATGTATATAGTATTATTTTAGCTTATTATTTATAAGAATTACAATGATATTTTCCCTAGTTGAATTATTTTGCATGAAGTAGAATGGTACAGGATAAAGATATAATAATAAATGACTGGTGTTGACGATTTCTGTATGCTGGTGTTGAAGATTTCTGTATGGCAAAGGTTTACTCTGAAACTGCCAAGAAAACGTATGCTGATATATGAACAACAGTATTTGATTGCAAATGTTTAGTTTTTTTTTATTTATTCTATATACTATGTAATATCTAAAGTAATGCAAATTTTTATCAAATTTATAATCTTTTACTTGTATGTTATAAGCTTTGTACATGATAACTTCAGTCGGAGGTCAGAGGTTCAGTGTTGTTTTTGGACTCTATGGTCATGTGGAAAAAAATCGCCCCTCACCTCACCTTCTCCCAGATCCTTTTACTGGCAAGTACTGGCATGCATGCCAATGGCAAATACTCATATGCCACTGGCAAAATGTGGGAAGCTTTTATGTGGCATGTCACCAGTATATTTAAAAAATGGCATTTTCACTGGCATATTTTGGCATGATCTGGCACATGACTGGCATACTCTTGAAAATATTTGCATGCAACCAGCTTTTTACTGAAAAAGAATTTGGACAAATTGGCAGATGGGACTAGACTGAAGCTATCGTGCCACTGGCATATGAGACCAGACAGAAGCTATCATGCCACTGGCATATGGAACTAGACTGAAGCTATTGTACCACTGGCATATGGGACCAGACTGAAGCTATCGTGCCACTGGCATATGGGACCAGACTGAAGCTATCGTGCCACTGGCATATGGGACCTGACTGAAGCTATCGTGCGACTGGCATATGGGACTAGACTGAAGCTATTGCGCCACTGGCATATGGGACTAGACTGAAGCTATCGTGCCACTGGCATATGGGACTAGACTGAAGCTATCGTGCCACTAGCACATCAGTAAAATCCTGAATTGTCACTGTCCATTGTGACTTGCATGACTTTGGAATATTGTGTTAAATACTGACTGATTACTGGCATTTTCATGGCAATGTGTGGAAAAATAATGGCATTTCATTGGCACATTGTGGAAATTATGATATGTCACTCTTGTATGATTGAGTTACTGGCATTTCTGTCTTATATTCATGTTGTAAAGGCTTTTAATGAAAGCATAATCAAAGTATTTACATGTATGCATGTATTGGGCTGAGAAGGAGAGAGATTTTTGCATATTGCCAAGAAGTTGTTGAATATTCCTTATGGCAAATTTGGTACACATCTTTGAAAGTTTTCGAGATTTTCTCAGCAAACCACACAAGTACAGCTTTAGCATATGTAAGCATGCTTTTGACTAGAGCTAGGGTGTCTCAGACTTTATCTTGTGTTAAAATGACATTGTCCAGTGTTTGTTATAGCAGTGTCCATTAGTGTTTGTCGATCAGGCATTATGTGTCAAGTTAAGTGTCCCTTGTCTTTGTGTGTTTTATATAACATCTGGGATATGTCGCTGTCTGGCGTATCTTTGTGTGTTTGATTATTACGACCTTGTCTGGAGTATTATGTCAGTGTCAGAGTGTTTTAGAAGCTTGCTAAGACTAATTAATGAGATGTATAGATGGCATTGATGAGAAAATGAGGAGCCAACTACATTTATATTTACATCTGGATATAGGATATACATTTACATTGTATTAATCTTTCATCAGACCAGATTTTATGAGTGTTATATTATATTGTACACTCCTCAACTAGATCTGTAATTATAGCTCAAAAGTAATCTTTTGTTTAGTGTACTATGAAAGTCTATTGTCAATGAGTCACATTAGGAGAATTCATCTCCTTGAAATTAACGCTTGTCAAACATGTAGTTTATGTTACCTGGATTATGTCTACTTAACCATTCTATGGGATTAAAAAAGTTTTATCCATTATATGGTGTCTCATGTCAGATGAAGCTACAATAATTTGCCTAAGTATATTTACATGTGAAAATTGTATGAGTTATCATCATGAAAGAAGCTTTAAAAAGTTACCATACTTACAGTTGATTTTAATTGTTTGGTCATATAAAACTGTATAACTTCTCCACCACATAAACATGATAAAAGAATCACCATTTGAGCTATATTTATATTTAATGTAATATGCAGAAGTAAGATTCTCACTTAAATTGAAACTACCCTTAGGCTATTGGATCTGTGATCAAGATCAATTGAATGACAGGTTGTTTTTGTGTCGCCTGCGAAGCATAGCGACACTTAGGGATCACTTTTTTATTTTACCTTTAAAAAATGATAACTTTATGTTTTTTTTTTACATCTTATTTGTTTGAAATGGAATGTTCATAAAAAAAACCATGGGAAGTTGTATTTTTATTGTATTTTTAGATGCAAGGAAGGGCCAAGCTCAGTCTACAAGTTATATCAAAGAATACATGAAGAAACGGTCCTTGATTCTAATACTCATGGTAAGTACTCACTTTATTGTAATACATATTTAAAAGCTCCAAATCCTACATAAGCAATCCCGTCTGGCTCAAAATAACATAAATACAAATAAAAAATTTGTCTGGCCAGTCTTGACTGTCCCATGAGTTTGGCATGCACTGGCGTTACGTTGTATTTCCCAGTTACTTGCAGTCAAGTGACAGTCAATCCTAGACACTTCATACTTGTATTTGCTGTAAAGGATCACAATGAAAAGAGAGAGGTCAAGTATGCAGTTCAGAGGACAAGTATGCTGTAATACGTTAGAGGTCAAGTCTGTAGTAATAGGTCAGAGGTCAAGTATGCAGTTAATAGGTCAGAGGTCAAGTATGCAGTAATACGTCAGAGGTCAAGTCTGTAGTAATAGGTCAGAGGTCAAGTATGCAGTTAATAGGTCAGAGGACAAGTATGCAGTAATACGTTAGAGGTCAAGTCTGTAGTAATAGGTCAGAGGTCAAGTATGCAGTTAATAGGTCAGAGGTCAAGTATGCAGTAATACGTCAGAGGTCAAGTCTGTAGTAATAGGTCAGAGGTTAAGTATGCAGTTCTGAAATTTGAATACATTATTCCATTTGAAGTATACTTGTTATCCAAGGTACAAACATTGGAATAAATTATTCTCGCACATTGGGTAGGCTGATTCCCCTTTTCAAGAGTGCTGGGGAATTTGATACCCCTGATCCGCCACTGTTGATTGTTCCTTTATGACGTCACAGACAAACTGACGTACGTTATTTCATGTGCACATACATTAAGCATGATGTTCAGTCAATCTGATGCATAGATAAGAGAACTTTGAAGGTTTCAATGTGCGAGAAAAATAATCAAGCACCACATTTGAGTTCCAGATAGATGTTAGTTCTACATTGTCCTTTTATCTTATTTGTGAATGGTAGGGTACTTAACTCAGCAAAATGACCCTATTATTGAGACTCTTGTTATTGTGTTCCAGGCCAGCACCATTGATACATTTATTACTTGGCACAATCCTCTGGAGATGGAAGAGAAAAGGATCAAAGACGAAGATAAAATAGCTATTTATAGAAACCAGGTATTCACGGAGAGACAGATGAAGGAGCATGCTCGAACAGCTTGGGATATATCACCAGTCCTCGCAGTTTACTTGCCCAGCAGGTAAATGTAAATAAATAGCCCACTGGGCTTTGGGGATATATCAGCAGTCCTCACTGTTTACTTGCCTAGCAGGTAAATGTAAATAGCCCACTGGGCTTTGGGGATATATCAGCAGTCCTCCCTGTTTACTTGTCCAGCAGGTAAATGTATATAGCCCTCTGGGCATAGGGGATATATCACCAGTCCTCACTGTTTACTTGTCCAGCAGGTAAATGTAAATAGCCCACTGGGCATTGGGGATATATCACCAGTCCTCGCTGTTTACTTGCCTAGCAGGTAAATGTAAATAGCCCACTGGGCTTTGGGGATATATCAGCAGTCCTCCCTGTTTACTTGTCCAGCAGGTAAATGTATATAGCCCTCTGGGCATAGGGGATATATCACCAGTCCTCACTGTTTACTTGCCCTGCAGGTAAATGTGAATAGCCCACTGGGCATTCTGTTTACTTTTATGTCGTCTGCAACACAAGAGTCACACATAGGGATCACTCTGTCCGTCTGTCTGTTTGTCCATCTGTCTAGTCACAAGTTCACATTAATGTCTTTAACTTGATTGTTATGCATTACACTTTCACCAAACTGTCATGGTTAGTCAAACATAATGAGACTCAACACCTTATAAGGGTCAAGGTCACCTTCAAGGTCAAGGTAACATACACAGTGATTCATCTACCTCTGCGTCCTGTGTCTCTGACGCATAAAAATTGCCCAGGACCCATAGATTTCCGATCGCTGCATCCCATGGCACGCATTTTCCTTTTCTGTATAATGGGTCCGTCTAAATTGACTACCCGGCAAGAATGTAAACGCGTACAAGTTGTATGCACAGTGATCATGGTGATTAAATTAATTAGCATGTATCGAATACATAGTAATTAATTAAATTACATGGAATGAATTGTATTGATACCTACTATTACATTTTGTTGAACGACAAATCAAATAAAATTTCAACTTCAGACGTATGAAAAACAAAATGGGCGAAGCGACGTACCAAAGATATGTATTAGATTAAGAAAAATGAAGCAAACCATAACATTGTACAAAGAAATAATTTATTCAAATCTTAAAGTATAAGAATAGAAAATTGAAATGATTAACGATTCTTACGGATGGTGTATTTGCGAAAATTAAGTCACAGGAATCAATACGTGATTGAATTGCCACAAAATTAAGGTCACGCGAACATAAAGTCGTTTACACAATAATAGTATGTTAAATCTGGATTGAATAAAGAAAAAATTTTAGTCAGTAAGTACATCTTAATCATATTCAGTAGGTACAGCGTCGGCCTTGGTCCTGGGTTCGATCCCAGTGGAAGGTTGATTTTCTCGGAGGTTAATTATCATCTTACACCCACCTGTTATGTCACCTAGGGCAACTGAAATGGGAATGGGTAGATCTTTCGGCAAGCTTCTTTTGTGGTGGCATGTAAAAGACCCTTGTAAATACGGTCCATCCATTAGTAAATGATGCAGTACAATTTGCATACAGTGTGGAGGACATGTCGCAAGGTCCCCTACGGGACAAGTAACATCACACCTAATAGCAATGTTTGGGACTCATTAATTTCTGCTGGGACCCATTGTTTTTGCTGGGGACCCATAGTCTGATTGTCGACGGGTCCAGAGGACCCATTTAGATCAAATTGTAGATTAATCTCTGATACTGTACATAAGGTCAAACATGTGAAAGTCACAAACACTTGTTCTTAAATAGTTATATTTTCCAATTCTTGACATGTTATCATGCATTCTTACCAGTACTTGCTGTATCCCTATAACCCATGTCCTCTGTCATAGATTTAATCTTTATAACATTGATATTTGATTCTAATTACTACAGTTTTATACTTTATTATAGGTTAAGTGGGTATGAGTCAATATCTAAGGAGATATCATTGCTAGTGTCCCTGAGTCCCGGAGTCGTTAGTCATATACCAGAGGCCATACATTACCTGGTGTCTCCACAAAGTGTGGAAGAGGATGCTCATGAAGTTAGTAATGTCTATTGTTGTAACATTGAAACAATTACTAAATCTTATTTAAGAAATGACTGTCTTACTTTGGGTGTTCATGGTAGTATAATTCTGGTTGGTCACGTGCAAATTCCCTGAATCCCGTAGCGATTCTTGGAAAATTTGCACGTGTCCAACCAGAATTATACTACCATGAACACCCAAAGTAAGATAGTCATTACTTATATTTCCATTTGTACTAAATATAAGACACTCCATTTAGCATTAATAATGAGCCTTTTGTATGTTATAATGTCTAAAGTATCTGAACATTGGTAAATTCTCTGTACTTTCAAAACTAAAGCATGACGTCATAGTAGGCAACCAGAATTATAGTTTATAAATCTGTTTGCCTAACGGGCGCTTAACATAGGAATTCCTCTGCAATGGAAATATAAGTCAATGAAACAATCACTAAATGTTATAAGTAAAGCCATTTAGCTTTCCATTTCATTACATGTTCTTATAATGTATTTTTTCATTCACAGCTCTCCCACATATTGACATGGTGCCTGGTGTCTCCGGTCGTAGCTTTATCGTATTTCTCTCGACAATTTCCGCCCCATCCACTGACGGCACAGTATGCAGTTAAGGCCCTTAGTCGACATCCACCGGTATGTGTAGTAGACATACAATGTACTTGTTGAGTGAAATGTTGTCTTCTGCAGGGATGTCATTTCATAAAGTATATCCAAAAAAGATGCTGTAGCTGTTCTGAAATCTGGAATCGTAGTGAATTAAACTGTTAAATGGTAAAATAATGGTAAAACTTACTCTAATATTTTGATAAGAAAATATTGTACTTTATTCCATTTGGAGAACTTCAATCCCTTACATGGTTTGAGTCGGTAATTGCTTAGACCTTTCAATGTCCATGTACTGATATACATGTACAATGTATTGTATTTGTTTCCTTGCAGGAAGCTCTGTTATTCTATATTCCATGTACTGATATACAATGTATTGTATTTGTTTCCTTGCAGGAAGCTCTGTTATTCTATATTCCTCAGCTTGTCCAAGCTGTTAGATATGATACGGTGAGTCAAGTATAGTAAACTTAACATCATCTCTCTTAATTCTACTACAACTGTAACCATGTGTAACATCATACGGTGAGTCAAGTACAGTAAACTTAACATCATCTCTCTTAATTCTACTACAACTGTAACCATGTGTAACATCATTGTGCCGTTAACATTTTATCTTTTTATCCGTGCTTTTGATGCTACTTTTAAAGATTTTTTCCTTTGAACATGTTTGTTTGAAAACCTGCCCTCATTAGTTATACAGTGTTTTACAGGGAGGATACGGAAATATATTGGGTTAATGAAAAAAGTGGTATTGAAAGAGGTAATGCTGAGCCCAGTACAATTTTTTCATTGGCCCAATATATTTTTGTATCCCCCTTGTAAAGCACTGTATAATGAATTTATCCCGACAATAGCTTTTGGTTTGTGTATGTTACTTCAATAGATTTTAAGCATCTCGGTGACGTTCACAGGGTAAAGCATCTTTGAAGAAACGATTATTAAAATAACAACCTGTCGGTGACCCAATACAACTTAATATTTGGCTCTTCCCAACCAATCAGAATGCAAGACATTTGCCACAAATTTAGCTAATTAGTACTATTATCTGATGACATGTTTGTTTGTTTGTTTAGATGGGTTACGTGACAGACTTCATCATTTGGGCAGCCAAGAAATCACAGCTTTTAGCTCATCAGTTTCTGTGGAACATGCACACAAATACGTACACTGATGAAGATGGCACAATAAAGGACGGTAAGTTATATTTAGCACAGACTTATATTAAAATAAATGATGAGTTAAAAACGTAAGAATTTCTAAGTTAAAATACATGTATATATACATGGACATACCTGTGTACTGATGGATTTCTATAGAACACAAGGACTAAGGGCTGTGCATTTTTGTAGGCATTGCAAAACATTGGAAAGAAATGCATTGCATGTCACCATGCCTTAAATGTACATGTACATTTTTGTATGAAGGACATGATAAAGTTG
The DNA here is from genome assembly GCA_033119305.1 of Pinctada imbricata. Lineage (NCBI taxonomy): Eukaryota > Metazoa > Mollusca > Bivalvia > Pterioida > Pteriidae > Pinctada > Pinctada imbricata. The sequence goes on along the minus strand of VSWD01000014.1, from coordinate 17,453,807 downwards.
TGTTAAGTCCATTATTTGTCCAAGGCATGTTGCATTTTTTCTTGTGTATAAGAAAATAACTTCTGACATTTTTGCTATGTATTATTGTGATTTGTTTATTCTGTAGATGAGATTGGTGACAAGTTAGAAGAACTGATGAGTAAGATCAAGGACAATCTATCTGGGCCGGCTCAAGCTTTCTATGAACGAGAATTTGGATTCTTTGGAAAAATCACAGCTATATCTGGTGCTATCAAGTATGTAGACTCTTAACTTATCACACATTATATGTTAATGATTCAGGATACGCATTATGTGTTAATGATACAGAATACATATAATGTGTTAATGATACAGAATACACATTATGTGTTAATGATATAGAAAACACATTTTGTGTTAATGATATAGAGTACAAATTATGTGTTAATGATACAGAAAACACATTATTTGTTAATGATACAGAATACACATTATATGTTAATGATACAGAATACACATTATGTGTTAATGATACAGAAAACACATTATTTGTTAATGATACAGAATACACATTATGTGTCAATGATACAGAATACACATTATGTATTAATGATACAGGATACACATTATGTGTTAATGATACAGGATACACATTATGTGTCAATGATACAGAATACACATTATGTATTAATGATACAGAATACACATTATGTGTTAATGATACAGAATACACATTATGTGTTAATGATACAGGATACACATTATGTGTTAATGATACAGGATACACATTATGTGTTAATGATACAGAATACACATTATGTGTTAATGATACAGGATACACATTATGTGTTAATGATACAGAATACACATTATGTGTTAATGACACAGAATACACATTATGTGTTAATGATACAAAGTACACGTTATGTGTTAATGATACAGAATACACATTATGTGTTAAAGATACAGAATACACATTATGTGTTAATGATACAGAGTTCACGTTATGTGTTAATGATACATAGTACATGTTATGTGTTAATGATACAGAATAGACATAATGTGTTAATGATACAGAATACACATTATGTGTTAATGATACAAAGTACACATTATGTGTTAATGATACAGGATACACATTATGTGTTAATGATACAGAATACACATTATGTGTTAATGACACAGAATACACATTATGTGTTAATGATACAAAGTACACGTTATGTGTTAATGATACAGGATACATATTATGTGTTAATGATACAGGATACACATTATGTGTTAATGATACAGAATACACATTATGTGTTAATGACACAGAATACACATTATGTGTTAATGATACAAAGTACACGTTATGTGTTAATGATACAGGATACACGTTATGTGTTAATGATACAGGATACACATTATGTGTTAATGATACAGAATACACATTATGTGTTAATGATACAGAATACACATTATGTGTTAATGATACAGAATACACATTATGTGTTAATGATACAGGATACACATTATGTGTTAATGATACAGGATACTCATTATGTGACAATGATATAGGAACAAGAATCTGAATATTGATGGAAGTCCAAAGTACAAAATAAAGAAAAAATCCAGAATGTACTGGAATATCAACCAAATCTTTAAATTATGGAAGAATTGAGGATTTTCTGATTGGAGCTATACTATAAACAGTAAGCTTGTTGAAATGTGAGATCATTGTGTTCATCCATTTGTCTGTTCCTATCTGTCAGTCCACTTCTGTTGAAAAACATACATATATATAGTGGCCATAGCTTCAACATAAGAGGTAGGACTTTGTGCAAGTGTGCTCCTTACAGGAAGACCTTTCTGATGGTACCCAAACTTCTGTTTTTATGATCGTTAACTTACATTTAAAAACTTTTTAAACTGCATACACATATAGCTAGTAATTCAGACAAGATAAGGCTATCATACATGTATTTGTACCTCAATATGGTGAAAAAAAATCATTGTCACAAAAAATGTTCTGACCATGGCCCAGGTCAAACAAAACAGCATGATGGTATACATGTACATTGGACCCTTAATGACTTTATCAGTTGTTCTAATGTAATTTTACATGTATATAATTCATTCATTTTTTGCTTTCTATATTAGAGTATTGAGAAGTTTCTTTCTCTTTGATCAGACCATTCCCTAAGGGTCCAGAGAGGAAAAGAGCGTGTTTACAGGAACTGAGGAAGATAGAGTTACAAACAGGTAAGAAAACTAGAACACTGACTCAAAATGAATGATATATTACTATTACATATATTCTTCAGCAAAATTCCTCTCAGACTTTGCCTCAGATATGTGTCTTTTGTACAACTAGAGCTTTTAAGAATTCTATTTTTCTGTCGCCTGAGAAGCATAGCGACTTTTGGGGATCACGTTGTCCGTCTGTTTGTCTGTCTGTCACACTTGGATGTCACACCCTATTAAAGTGATTCCTGAGTGTCGATATGTTTCACAGGCGACACATGCATTCCTTGGAATTCTTTTACTGATTTTCACATCACACCTTGTGCACTACATCATAATAAAATTGATGAATTGAAGGTAAAACGTTATAATACAGCTTTATGGTAATATACTACAGTAAAGAGAGAAAATCAACTACATTTATAATTATATCAATGGATTATATAGAAGTTTTATGTTCTAACATAGCATGATTTAGCTGCTTTTATTTCTGTTTGTGAGTGATAATATACATTCAAATTTGCCCAGTTGGGAAGGAGACATGAAGATTTTTTCAACCCAGAAAAATCATGTTGCTGGAGGGCTTCAGGTGACATGATTTTTCTGGGTTGACCTTTTTACTAACTGGGCAATTAATTGAAAGCTAAAGATATTCTATGGCTATTTCTGCTAGCATAACCTGCACGAATCTAGGTGCAGCCGTCTTTGTTTGTTTGTGTGTTTGTTTGTTTATCATCTACAGCCTCCTAGTCAATCTCGGCTTCACCGTAACAAGAGAGAGAACTCTTACTCAACTTAGAATATGGGATTTTGAGTGGGAGAAGACATGATTGTGAGACATGACATCTGGAGGGAGACATCAGGATTTGTCTCACATCCACCTAGTAACTTCTCAAGACCAATTATATTTCTCTATTCCTGGTATCAATTATACAAGGTATAATAATATTGTATGTATGATTGTAGGGTGTTATCTCCCCTCAAATCCAGAAGCAATTGTCACGGACATCGACAAAACATCAGGAATTCCTCTACAGAGGTAGGTCCAACTTGTGAAATGTAAGATGATTGCTTTATTTACTTATCTTTTTTTATCGGATTTACATGTATTTTGTTCTATGTGAAAAGCTATAATGCGCTCATTTTAGCAGGTTTTGCAAAACATTAGAGGTTATAAGCAAGTCACAGTTAGTAACAGTTACTGCATTTTCCCAGTAGGTAATAGCTTTACATAAAATGCATGTTCTATTCATGAATTCTTTCCCTTTATAACAGTGCAGCAAAAGCTCCATATTTGGCCAAGTTCCGAGTCCAGCCCTGCAGTATTCATGACCTAGAGAATCTTGGGATGGGAGAGGCGGGAAACATTAAATCTGGTATGGGTCCGGAAACTTGGCAGGCAGCCATCTTTAAAGTGGGAGATGACGTCAGACAAGTATGTATCTTTGTTTTCTTAGTGCATATTTTTATGTCTATAATATAGTTGCCATATGATAAAGAAATTGTTGCATTTTTCGCTCACCATGACGAAGTGAAGGGGGCTTATGCTATCGCGTCAGTGTCTGCGTCAGTGTTTGTATCGGTGCTGGCAACTGCTTTCAGGTTAAGGAGAACAGGACACCTCCATTTCCAGCTGCTTATAAGTTCTGCATCAACCAAAACAGGTCTGGATGATGTATCTGAGGATGATTACTGCAATGTATGGTACAGATGCTGCATCTGACCAATATTTCACGCTTGAATGATCAGGTTAAGTGAAATGGGACAGATCCATTTCCAGTCTATTATAAGTCCAAGATCCACCAAACTTGTGTGTATGATGTTTCCTGAGGATGTTTACACAGCCAATTGTGCCTCATATGAAATTCATGTAAAATTTACATGAACTTTACATGAAAGTTCACATGAAATTTATGTGAAACCAGCATGAACATGAAATTTACATTAAATTTTTCACATAAAATTCATGTGAAGATTTTTACATGGATGTTATGTGAATTCAGTTTCCTGTGAAGGTCCCTTAGAAAAATTCATGTGAAATTCATGTTAAGAAAATTTATGTGAAATATTTTCACATAAATCTTATGTGAAAATTATATGAATTTTACATGAAATTTCATGTGAAATTTACATGATGCTCATTTCATATGAATTTCATGTGAGGCACAGTTGGCTGTGTACTGCAATGCATGGTGCAGATCTACATTTTACACTTGAGTGACCATGTAAGTAAAATGTGACAGGTGTATTTCCAGTCTATTTGAAGTCCTAGATCAACAAAACTTGTGTGGGTGATGCATCTGAGGATGCTTACTGCAATGCATGATGTAGATCTGCATCCGACCCATATTTCAAGGTTAAGCAACTAGGTAAAGTAAAATGGGACAGGTCCACTTCCAGTCCATTACCGGTATACATGTACATGTAAGTCCTAGATCAACCAAACTTGTGTGGGTGATGCATCCGAGGATGTTTACTGCAATGCATGGTGCAGATCTGCATCCGACCTTTATTTTACACTTGAGTGACCATGTTAAGGTAAAACTGAACATCTTCATTTCCAGTTTTAAGTCCTTTATCAACCAAACTTGTGTGAGTGATGCATCTGGAGATACTTGGTGTAATATAGGTACAGATGCTGGTCAGGAGATAATGTTGCCATCGAGGTGAGCTTTGTCATCTCTAATGACACTATGTTTATGACCTGATTATGGTTTGACATTTACTTTACTGTGAAATATTGACAGAACGTAACATTTTATTTTCCAGGACATGCTGGCCTTACAGGTGATATCCCTGTTTAAGAACATCTTTGAGCAGGCAGGACTAGAGTTATATTTAGTACCATACAGGGTGGTGGCTACTGCCCCAGGGGTAAGTACCATACAGGGTGGTGGCTACTGCCCCAGGGGTAAGTACCATACAGGGTGGTGGCTACTGCCCCAGGGGTAAGTACCATACAGGGTGGTGGCTACTGCCCCAGGGGTAAGTACCATACAGGGTGGTGGCTACTGCCCAAGGGGTAAGTACCATACAGGGTGGTGGCTACTGCCCCAGGGGTAAGTACCATACAGGGTGGTGGCTACTGCCCCAGGGGTAAGTACCATACAGGGTGGTGGCTACTGCCCCAGGGGTAAGTACCATACAGGGTGGTGGCTACTGCCCCAGGGGTAAGTACCATACAGGGTGGTGGCTACTGCCCCAGGGGTAAGTACCATACAGGGTGGTGGCTACTGCCCCAGGGGTAAGTACCATACAGGGTGGTGGCTACTGCCCCAGGGGTAAGTACCATACAGGGTGGTGGCTACTGCCCCAGGGGTAAGTACCATACAGGGTGGTGGCTACTGCCCCAGGGGTAAGTACCATACAGGGTGGTGGCTACTGCCCCAGGGGTAAGGATTTCATACTGTACATGTGTATCAATGAAAATTTTGTGTTATTTGCAGAAATAAAACTTACCTTTCTATTCAACCAATATCAGATATCTTGGGTGAATTACGGCTTTTACTGTTTGTTTGATCTTAATTTATGCAGATTTTATGGACACTGATCAGAGTGTACATTTTGTCAAACTGTTATGAAAACACTAACAGCCCTGTCACACTTGATATTTATGGCCAATACATGAGGAACAACCAAGCTAATTCATAAACACTTTGATTGTTGCATGACGTCAAGTAAGTTTGTAGTCATTTGATGGTAACTCTACAATCATTTGATGAACGCTGGAGGATGTTGGCATGTGTTGTGATCAACGAAAAATTTTGTGCATCGACAAAATCCACAACAACTGCCCATTGTCCAATGATAAGTTTCAGATTGGTTAGGAGCTGGCTAAAAGGTCAATAGGAGGTCATTTGGCACACGTTAGGAATGCATTCTTACTCAATTACCCATAAAAATGCAATTATTTGAAATCATCATGTAAAGACATAATCATTTGTTGTTTCCCTGGTTATTTACAGTGTGGTGTGATTGAATAATGTGTTACTGAATCATTTGTTGTTTCCCTGGTTATTTACAGTGTGGTGTGATAGAATGTGTTCCTGACTGTAAGTCACGTGACGAGATCGGTAAACAGACAGATATTGACCTGTATGATTACTTTATAAGGACTTTTGGAGATGAAGATACCCATCAGTTTCAAACGGTAAGTAAAGACTCTAGACTCATATTGTCTACTATCTAATTATTTTAAGCTGTATTCCTAGGGAAACACATTTGTCATCTCATTCGAATTTTTTTTTTATCCCATTTTGAAATGAAAGGTTCAGCTTTGACCTTATCACATATTTCTTAGAAATACATGTAAAACAAACTGTCATGTTTTCAAATACATGTAGGTATATTTGATCTTTTAAGTATGATAATCTATATACATGTATAACAGTATCTGTACTAATTTTAGTGGGATTCTTAGTATCTAGGAGTTAACACTGTCTTTTGAGAGTACTTTTATATTTGTAATGAATTAAAATGGAATTAACTTAAATTGATGCTTAACTTTGTTTTACGTGATTCTGATTCCGTCCAGAGGATCTCAACCTTTCTATAATGTCATAAATTTACTTTGTAAATCCTTATATTTATTTCCTAATTGATATACATGTATATCAACCTTTCTACAATATCATAAATTTACTTTGTAAATCCTCATATTTATTTCCTAATTGATATACATGTATATCAACCTTTCTATAATGTCATAAATTTACTTTGTAAATCCTTATATTTATTTTCTAATTGATATACATGTATATCAACCTTTCTACAATATCATAAATTTACTTTGTGAATCGTCATATTTATTTCCTAATTGATATACATGTATATATTTCAGGCTCGACGTAACTTTATAATTAGCATGGCAGCGTATAGTATTGTTACGTTTCTACTCCAACTTAAGGACAGACACAACGGCAACTTAATGATAGACAAGGATGGACATATTATACACATAGGTAATTTATAAACAAATAAAAAGAGTTATAGCAGACAGGGTGAAAAGAGAAATCATCCTCCCTATTAAAAAATATTTGAATATCAATAGTCTACATTAGTATGGAATTTATGAAATATGGTAAATACTGCATATTTAAGCAAATTATGATACATACACTATACATGTAATACTATCTATTGAAAATTTTAGTTGCTATATATACATGCACTATATCTACCATATGTAAAATATTGTTGACTTGCCTTAGTGACTTCATTGACTCAGCTCTACCTGGCAGCACCAAAATTAATCTGATCAAACTCAGGTGATATAAACTAAAGGTCAAAGCAAAAACTTCTCTAGTCTGTTGTTGGATCATTTATGACTTTGTCAGTCTACTACTTACTTTAATGTCAGTTTATTTACAAGTACATTGTAAATCTTAAAGATACATTACATATCTTGATGGAGCAATCTCTCATAGTTTATTTGATTATTTTCATATTACAGATTTTGGATTTATGTTTGAGAGTTCACCAGGGGGAAACCTTGGTTGGGAGCCTGACTTCAAGCTGACAGATGAAATGGTGAAAATAATGGGTGGGGCAATGGAAGACCCCCATTTTTCTTGGTTCATGGAGCTCTGTATTCAAGGATATTTGGCTGTCAGGTATAAGGGGTTTATGTATCAATTTTTACAAGATTTACAAGGTGTAAACAAATATCTTATACAAGTCTTCATCAATGTTTTGTTAAATAATCATTTACAAATATGAAGATAGGCGTTTCTAAATGTATCATAAGAGAAGTAAATATAAACCTATATGTATATACACTGTAAGTCAATCGATTAGCTTGCCTATATTTTACAATGAGAACTACAATTTTTTCAGACCGTACCGTGAAGCCATAGTGTCCCTCGTCTCCCTGATGTTAGACACGAAGCTGCCATGTTTCCGCGGACAAACAATCAAACAGCTGAGAACTCGATTCCAACCTGAGACAACCGAGAGAAAAGCAGCAACGTTTATGTTAAAAACTGTGAAAGAATGTTACCTGAACTGGAGAGCGCGGTCTTATGACGTCATACAAAACGTTCAACAAAATATTCCTTACAGCGGCAACTTAATTTAGTGAAGGTTTGATCTACTGATATACAGGAGAAAATGTGTTGAGGAAAACTTTGGCAGTTTTAGTTACATTATTTGTTAAAAAGGAGCTCTTTCTGCTTTACCATGATTATTTATAACTCTTATGCATTCCATTGTATAACATTCTTTTTTCATAGATTTTAAATGAAGCTTTGAATACTATGAAAAAAATTAAATTATTGCAGAAATTTTCATCTTTTGCTATGAAATAAAGTTAAATGTACTTTTTGATTTCACTTTACATGAAAATTCAAAGAAATGAATTAGGGGTTACCTTGTGTGTGTTTTACAAAAAGTGACAGGGTATCGGCGAATCCCCTGTCAGAAATTGAGTTTTACCGTGAGGAATCAGCCGAGTAGTGAAAGGGATATTTCTGACAGGGGATTCGCCGATACCCTAGCTGTCAGTGTTTGTTATACACGCATGGTAACCCTATTCTAATGCTTTGGTCAGTAATGAGCTAGAAAACGTCTGCTATTAACGACATTGCCATGTGAACGTATGACGTCATAGCAAAAATTGCAGTGAAACGTGAATCCCCTTGCAGTTTTTCATCGCTCAACCAATCAAAATGTGCGTTGCAAACAGAGTGCATTAGAATATGAGACAATATGATTTTTCATTAAAGGAAAGGGCAAAAGTAATTGTATGAATGAATAAATCTTTATGGATATTTTTCAGCTTTAGAAATTGCATGTGTATACATGTAAGTTCTTTAGGTACATTTACATGCGTTATGAATGGTTCATAAGAAAACTACAAGTTATCTATCTGTACATGTACTACTGTAGTTAGGGTTAGGGTTAGGGTAACTACAAGTTATCGATCTGTACATGTACTACTGTAGTTAGGGTTAGGGTTAGGGTAACTACAAGTTATCTATCTGTACATGTACTACTGTAGTTAGGGTTAGGGTTAGGGTAACTACAAGTTATCTATCTGTACATGTACTACTGTAGTTAGGGTTAGGGTTAGGGTAACTACAAGTTATCTATCTGTACATGTACTACTGTAGTTAGGGTTAGGGTTAGGGTAACTACAAGTTATCTATCTGTACATGTACTACTGTAGTTAGGGTTAGGGTTAGGGTAACTACAAGTTATCTATCTGTACATGTACTACTGTAGTTAGGGTTAGGGTTAGGGTAACTACAAGTTATCTATCTGTACATGTACTACTGTAGTTAGGGTTAGGGTTAGGGTAACTACGAGTTATCTATCTGTACATGTACTACTGTAGTTAGGGTTAGGGTTAGGGTAACTACAAGTTATCTATCTGTACATGTACTACTGTAGTTAGGGTTAGGGTTAGGGTAACTACAAGTTATCGATCTGTACATGTACCACTGTAGTTAGGGTTAGGGTTAGGGTAACTACAAGTTATCTATCTGTACATGTACCACTGTAGTTAGGGTTAGGGTTAGGGTAACTACAAGTTATCTATCTGTACATGTACTACTGTAGTTAGGGTTAGGGTTAGGGTAACTACAAGTTATCTATCTGTACATGTACTACTGTAGTTAGGGTTAGGGTTAGGGTAACTACAAGTTATCTATCTGTACATGTACTACTGTAGTTAGGGTTAGGGTTAGGGTAACTACAAGTTATCTATCTGTACATGTACTACTGTAGTTAGGGTTAGGGTTAGGGTTAGGGTAACTACAAGTTATCTATCTGTACATGCACTACTGTAGTTAGGGTTAGGGTTAGGGTAACTACAAGTTATCTATCTGTACATGTACTACTGTAGTTAGGGTTAGGGTTAGGGTTAGGGTAACTACAAGTTATCTATCTGTACATGTACTACTGTAGTTAGGGTTAGGGTTAGGGTAACTACAAGTTATCTATCTGTACATGTACTACTGTAGTTAGGGTTAGGGTAACTACAAGTTATCTATCTGTACATGTACTACTGTAGTTATGGTATGCTGACTGTTTGAGGTCAAGAAAATGGGGCAGTACATTTTGTGTATATCTTTTTATTTAAAGTTTTGAATGCTGATTTCAACTTGTATTGATAATTATTAAGCTACTCTGTTCATTAAAATAATGTAAATCTATACTGAATATTATATTTATATGATTTACCTCAGTGTAGTACATTTGTACATTCTACTTTTGGAATTTTTCCTATATTAACCTCTTCCATGTGTCTCCATAATGGTGCAATACAGTAGTCTTTTATCTGTTTTATAGAATTTGGTGAACAAATATGTGTAGCTTAGGAGAGAACAAATACTTTTAGTTTGGTCATGTCTTTGTTTTTACCTATTTTGCCGACTCATTTGGGTATACGTTTTAAACCTTAATATAATAAAAACAAACAAAAGCCATCAATTAAATTTCTTTTCCTTTGTTAATATTTTTTATTTTCACATTTTATTTGGAAAAATAGAAGTACACATGTACTGCAATGATTGTAAGGAGTATATTTTCTATGACCATATGTTGAGTATTTATTTCAATGAAATACCTGTTGGATCAAGATTTTAGCATATACAATATGTTGCTAAGTCCCAGTGTTTCTGCGAAAAGGACTCCACCCTGACAAGGGCTTTGGCCCAAATGTTGGGACTGAGCAATTTATTGAGTGTTATTGAGATTTGATTCCTAATTTTGGAACAAAAAGACAGAATATACAATATCGTCGAATAATTTAAAAGACAACCATGCTTGTTTATTTTTAGCTTGCCGGGACGAAAAAGTCTGGAGAGCTAATGCCATACACTCGTCCGTAGACAAAACTTTAACCTGGGCTGTATCTCTTGAACTATAAGGGGTAGGGCTTTGATATTTCACATGTAGATACCTTGTGATGAGACCTTTCATTTGAGACCATGACCTTTGACCTAGTGACCTTGACCTTGGACTTTGACCTACTTTTCAAAAACTTTAACCTGGTTTCTGACAAAAACCTGTATAGGCGAGCTACTGTATGTAATCTTTGATTACCCTATGTTTTATCTTGGCTGGCTCCTATCTGGTTGGTAAGATGTAATACAGAATACAAACAAGAATGGGGCTTATTATTTATATTTTTGATGGGAGGAAGCTTTGTAATGCTTTCAATATAAGCCTCCTTAATTAAGCTTGTATTATCAGTATGAATGCTTTAATTGATTGTTTGTTTCTTCTATTATGTAGTACAGCATTGTTCTATTTATTTATTTTTTCAATATGATTATTTCGTTTCTGTGATACGTTATTAAAACTAATAATACAACTATTCTTGTTTTTCATTAATTCATACTTGTAATACATGTAAATAGAATATCTCAAATGATTTTCTATTAGAATATCTATGAAGTTGTTCATGAAATCTTACAATAGTTCACTTTCAAAAACATTCTAAATGGAAAAGATGAAAATGTTTTGTCATACTTTAGACCCAGAATATATACATACAGAGACAATGTTTTCAGACCAAACGGCGATGGAAGTTCACGCAATGACTACTTTTGGTGTAAAAAGCACCTACAATAAATTTAAGTTTTAAGGGGTCAAGGTCAAACTTTGCATTTATGGTAAACAGAATCAGGTCAAAAGTCATCTGGATAATACAGCTAAGATTTAAAGTCAAAGCTTCATTATTTTTCAGCTGTTGTATACAGATTAGAAAATCTTGGTGTTTGTTGTCTCTTGCTGTTTGTTGGATCTTGGTGTTTGTAGTGTCTTGATGTTTGTAGTGTCTTGATGTTTGTGGTGTCTTGATGTTTGTGGTGTCTTGATGTTTGTGGTGTCTTGAGGTTTGTGGTGTCTTGATGTTTGTGGTGTCTTGATGTTTGTGGTGTCTTGATGTTTGTGGTATCTTGTTGTTTGTGGTGTCTTGATGTTTGTGGTGTCTTGATGTTTGTGGTGTCTTGATGTTTGTGGTGTCTTGTTGTTTGTGGTGTCTTGATGTTTGTGGTGTCTTGTAATTTGTGGTGTCTTGGTGTTTGTGGTGTCTTGATATTTGTGGTGTCTTGATGTTTGTAGTGTCTTGATGTTTGTGGTGTCTTGATGTTTGTGGTGTCTTGATGTTTGTGGTGTCTTGTTGTTTGTGGTGTCTTGATGTTTGTGGTGTCTTGGTGTTTGTGGTGTCTTGATGTTTGTGGTGTCTTGTTGTTTGTGGTGTCTTGATGTTTGTGGTGTCTTGGTGTTTGTGGTGTCTTGATGTTTGTTGTGGTGTCTTGATGTTTGTGGTGTCTTGATGTTTGTGGTGTCTTGATGTTTGTGGTGTCTTGATGTTTGTGGTGTCTTGTTGTTTGTGGTGTCTTGATGTTTGTGGTGTCTTGTTGTTTCTGGTGTCTTGATGTTTGTGGTGTCTTGTAATTTGTGGTGTCTTGGTGTTTGTGGTGTCTTGATATTTGTGGTGTCTTGATGTTTGTAGTGTCTTGATGTTTGTGGTGTCTTGATGTTTGTGGTGTCTTGATGTTTGTGGTGTCTTGATGTTTGTGGTGTCTTGATGTTTGTGGTGTCTTGATGTTTGTGGTGTCTTGATGTTTGTGGTGTCTTGATGTTTGTGGTGTCTTGATGTTTGTGGTGTCTTGATGTTTGTGGTGTCTTGATGTTTGTGGTGTCTTGATGTTTGTGGTGTCTTGATGTTTGTGGTGTCTTGTTGTTTGTGGTGTCTTGATGTTTGTGGTGTGTTGTAATTTGTGGTGTCTTGGTGTTTGTGGTGTCTTGATATTTGTGGTGTCTTGATGTTTGTAGTGTCTTGATGTTTGTGGTGTCTTGATGTTTGTGGTGTCTTGATGTTTGTGGTGTCTTGATGTTTGTGGTGTCTTGGTGTTTGTGGTGTCTTGATATTTGTGGTGTCTTGATGTTTGTAGTGTCTTGATGTTTGTGGTGTCTTGTTGTTTGTGGTGTCTTGATTTTTGTGATGTTTTGGTGTTTGTTGTGTCTTGGTGTTTGTGGTGTCTTGTTGTTTGTAGTGTCTTGATGTTTGTGATGTTTTGGTGTTTGTTGTGTCTTGGTGTTAGTGGTGTCTTGTTGTTTGTGGTGTCTTGTTGTTTGTGGTGTCTTGGTGTTTGTGGTGTCTTGTTGTTTGTGGTGTCTTGGTGTTTGTTGGATCTTGGTGTTTGTGGTGTCTTGTTGTATGTGGTGTCTTGGTGTTTGTGTTGTCTTGATGTTTGTAGTGTCTTGATGTTTGTGGTGTCTTGATGTTTGTGGTGTCTTGATGTTTGTAGTGTCTTGATGTTTGTGGTGTCTTGATGTTTGTAGTGTCTTGGTGTTTGTGGTGTCTTGATGTTTGTCGTGTCTTGGTGTTTGTTGGATCTTGGTGTATGTAGTGTCTTGATGTTTGTGGTGTCTTGGTGTTTGTTGGATCTTGGTGTTTGTGATGTCTTGGTGTTTGTTGGATCTTGGTGTTTGTGGTGTCTTGGTGTTTGTTGGATCTTGGTGTTTGTGGTGTCTTGGTGTTTGTAGTGTCTTGGTGTTTGTAGTGTCTTGATGTTTGTCGTGTCTTGGTGTTTGTTGGATCTTGGTGTATGTAGTGTCTTGATGTTTGTAGTGTCTTGATGTTTGTGGTGTCTTAGTTTTTGTGATGTTTTTGGTGTATGTAGTGTCTTGATGTTTGTAGTGTCTTGGTGTTTGTAGTGTCTTGATGTTTGTAGTGTTTTGGTGTTTGTCATGCCTTGGTGTTTGTTGTATCTTGATGTTTGTAGTGTTTTGGTGTTTGTCATGTCTTGATATTGTGGTGTCTTGATGTTTGTAGTGTCTTAGTTTTTGTGATGTTTTTGGTGTTTGTAGTGTCTTGGTGTTTGTCATGTCTTGGTGTTTGTCATGTCTTGGTGTTTGTGGTGTCTTGGTGTTTGTCATGTCTTGGTGTTTGTGGTGTCTTGGTGTTTGTCATGTCTTGGTGTTTGTCATGTCTTGGTGTTTGTGGTGTCTTGGTGTTTGTGGTGTCTTGATGTTTGTGGTGTCTTGTTGTTTGTGGTGTCTTGATGTTTGTGGTGTCTTGGTGTTTGTGGTGTCTTGATGTTTGTTGTGGTGTCTTGATGTTTGTGGTGTCTTGATGTTTGTGGTGTCTTGATGTTTGTGGTGTCTTGATGTTTGTAGTGTCTTGATGTTTGTAGTGTCTTGATGTTTGTAGTGTCTTGGTGTTTGTGGTGTCTTGATGTTTGTGGTGTCTTGGTGTTTGTTGGATCTTGGTGTATGTAGTGTCTTGATGTTTGTGGTGTCTTGGTGTTTGTTGGATCTTGGTGTTTGTGATGTCTTGGTGTTTGTTGGATCTTGGTGTTTGTGGTGTCTTGGTGTTTGTTGGATCTTGGTGTTTGTGGTGTCTTGGTGTTTGTAGTGTCTTGGTGTTTGTAGTGTCTTGATATTTGTCGTGTCTTGGTGTTTGTTGGATCTTGGTGTATGTAGTGTCTTGATGTTTGTAGTGTCTTGATGTTTGTGGTGTCTTAGTTTTTGTGATGTTTTTGGTGTATGTAGTGTCTTGATGTTTGTAGTGTCTTGGTGTTTGTAGTGTCTTGATGTTTGTAGTGTTTTGGTGTTTGTCATGCCTTGGTGTTTGTTGTACAGTGGTAATTTAGCAGATTGGAGATATCCCACTCCCCACTGAAATGACTCCCACTCGAAATCCACCCGTTTACCTGAGTGAACTCCCACTCCCCACTCCCCACCAGGATCCCCCACTCACCTGGATTTGCACCTGTACAAGCGTACATGTATATCATTGTTTATTGTGAATACACGATTGATCTCACCTGATATAACGTCCAGGTTGATTCTAGAGACATTGAAGGAAAATGAATGGGAAAATATTTCTAAGCAACAGATTTAAACTTGCAATAGCAATATTTTATGGATCAAAAACTTGAGAATTTGCTTGTATGTGTCATTCATACATGTACAGAATTTAAAAGAAAGTCCTGATATATTTCACGTTCCATTGCTTAAACAATCGTTTTCCGAGTATTTCAAATATGCATGAAATAAAAAGGGCGGTTAACGACATGTAGATATGTACTAAAAATTCACGAAATTAAAAAAGTTTTCATATGAATATATTTCTGTGCGAATTTCATTCAAAATCTGTTGTTTGTGATCGTTTTAATTTTTTTTTTTTGACAGTTTGCTCCGTTTTTTTTTCCGAATGTGTTTTTCTTTTATGACCGATGGAAATTTTCAAAATATATGACTTTTGTATAAATTTTGGACGTACGTTTGTCTTACTTTCTTAAACGGGAACTTGTCAGCGACCAGTAGACATCAGGAAACAATACGCTGGCCGATATATTTCATTATTCAATGGCCGGGATTTTTCACAATTCATCTCGAATGTATAGAAGTTTCTATATATTGAAACAAAGACTTATTATTTCTGCGCTGCGAGGGGAATGTCCGCTTCAAACAGAAGGATCAACACTTTTCTAATAACGGAAAAGTGGACGACCTTGTCTTTAAATCAGAGTGTAACTCGTTCAAAGACAGTTTTCTATGCCTACGCTTTCATACATGTACGGTTATTACCCAATTAACAAAGGTGATTTGACAAGTATACACACCTGTCAATAAAACATGCAAAGTACCTAAAAGGTACCGCATTACCAGGTGTGAATTCACCCGAGCGTAAAAACATCGCCGGGTATTATCTACAGATAGAAAAGAAAGAAAGGGGGATTAAAGATCATTTTAAGGAATAAATTCATGTATGTTAAAAATCTTATTTTTGCGTATTTATTGTAGAGCTTTATTTTTTTTCTTTGAAAACACACACTGGTAGTATACTTTTTTTTTAATATATGGTACCAAAATTAATGATGAATTTAAATCGATCCCCCCCTCCCGATATATTAGTAAATCTTGATTTAGAAAACTTTCCGCTTTATCTCTGCTTTTCATTTGGTCGTTACCCCCTTTTAATATGAATCGGACCACAGATAATGATGGTGATAGTTGTAGGGAGAGGGCGTTAGGGGGGGGGGGAGGTCGGTCCTTACCCCGTCTGCGTGTATATCCGCGCATGATAGCATTCTTTTTATGGCCATCTTCCTTTTGCATTTGTAATTCCATATTTAAACAGTGCGGATATCATACCTGTCAAATGCCGAAAACTGTAACTAGAGAAGTCTATCTACATGTACATGTAGATGAAAAGTGACGGGAGGACGAATGGAAATATTTTAGTATCAAATTCATAACACAATGCTAAATGGAAATTATACATGTAACATGATTCGATCTGCACAAGGAAAAAAGAAGAGAATATTGGAAACGACGATCATATTTGTATGACTTAAAGAAATACAATAATCGCACATTTTTATAGATCTCGTATTTTCATATCATTTCCCAACTCCCCGGTCCACCTCCGGGCTCCCTTGGATTTCTGCTGTTCTAAGCAAACAAAAAATAGAGAGATGGAAAATACAAGAGCCCCCTTCTGGCCTCCTTCCCTTTTTAAATATGCCTCTGGCTCAAGTTTCATAATCGCTCTAATAAAATATTTGGAGTCCCCCCCCCCCCCCCAAAAAAAAAATCAAAGTATGTATTTCTTCATTGACGATCTAACGAACTGCAATCACAAGTTAACTTTTTTTTTAAGTGTGACCCTACCCCAAAAACAAAATGCATGAAAAATATGACAAAGAGAGAGGGAACATATTTTCGATTTAAAGGTAATATAATTATCATTTGGTCGTCCGAATTGAGACGGAGGAAACTCAGGAAAGAGATCAGCTTTCAATAAATTAAAAAGAATCATCGTTTCATCCGTTTTGGGGTATGAAAAAAGAATATTTCCATTTCATATATAAGAGTGAGTAATTTGAATGTACGTAAAAAAAATTTATTTAATGATTAATGTATATATGGGACCGTATATAATTTACAAAAGCTTCATATAAAAATTAATGAGCGCAACATTTATCACAGAATGATTCCTTGCAGTTTTTATAATCTTCACATCTTTAAAATAGATCCCTCTCCTTTCTTTTAAACCTGCAGAGGACTAAGCATGTTAGGGGTAAAGTAACCGGGGCTTCCCTTTGATATACTACCGACATGACGCCAGGTAAAACGAGGTGAACTGCCCGAGCGGGTTACAGGTGTGATTTCAACAGAGTAAGCACGTCACCGACATATTTCTAATAGACGAGAAGGAGGGGGGGGGGTGTAATAGGACCAATATGACCACTGTAGACTTCTTCATAAATCCGTAAGTTTACACCTTATTTTTTTTTCTTTTGCAGAAAATTGTCATCATGATTTATTACTGTTGTATTTCCCGGCTTATCGAACAATTATCGTTATTTTCAAAGAGAGAGAAAAGAAATGAAAAAACAAAACAAAACAAAACAAAACAAAAATAACATTTTTGCTTTTATTTTGCAAAATTCACAGAGTGCGATTCCGATTCCATTTTAAAAACTTGTCAGTGTGTTGCACATCAAAAGCCAATACGGGAACAAAACCTTTTTGACTTCAATTTTACTGACCGGTCGTGCCAGTACCATTTATATGGTGTTTTAAATTCATGCACTCTCTCAGTTTGAAAATTTTAGTTGTCGGTCTGGCCAAAATAAATCTGAGTCGTCTGGCCAAAATAAACTAAATAAAGTTTATTAGCATTGAAAAGACAATTGCAAACAGAGGAAACATCGCACAAATAATCTTAATAAAAATAAAAAAAAAAAATGTCAAATCTCAGTTACCATGATTTACTGGTGTTCATTGTAATTCACCCGAAAAAAAGGGCAGAAGAATAAGGCCAAGCAAAAAAAAGTTGGTTCTCAGGCCTAATTTTTTTTCAAATCATATGCGGCATGAAGTTTTTTTTTCATCAAACATTTTCAGAACAACTGCAAATTGGAATCTGTTGACATCTTTGATGCCGATAATTTGTTTTCGATTAATGTTTCTGCCCAGATCTATTACTTTTTGTATTCAATGAATGACCACCTGAAATGACATGAAAATTTTACGGACGAACGCATACACAAGTACATGTACATTTAGATAAGATATAAGTGGACGTTAGAGATTTAAATCTCAGGCACAGAACAAGAATACAAAAGAATGTCATAGAGAAAATCAATATTTTACGTTTATAGCTATGTTTTCAACGTAGTGCCTGCTCCGTCATCGGCGTCCTTATTCCGTAAATTCTCTTGAATTCGATGTTATCCCAGGACTTCTGTCCCTCTAGTCGGACATTGGTTGTGGAGAAGTTAGGCTCGTTCAGCTGTTCAACCAGATCTGTCGCCTTCTCTGTCAGAACAGGGCTGATAGGGGGATTTCTCTTGATACGGTTTCCGTAAACCACTAGGTCAGGGCTCCCTCCATGTCAACTGTCTTGCCAGATCGACGTCTTTGCTAGTCTTGGTTGGAATTTCGCGGATGACATCGCTTTTCTTGAAGATGTTGGATATTTGGGACTGCGAATTTCTTGGCAATCTATATCTGGGGAAGGGGGGGGGGGTCCTCTGTTCCGGGAGCTTCACTGCTTTGCATTTATCGGCCACGATATGTCTGTTCTTTTTCTTTTCAATCTTTGGATCGGGACTGAATGATACGGATGGGAAGTAAACGGTCGTTTTTATTGGCAAAAAAATTCTATGCCAAGCCTCCGTTTTTCATGTTCAGTAATTTATAGAGGATAAATCAATGTTTGATCGGCTCATCATTTGATAATTTTGAGTCGTACAACAGTTTTACCAAATTAAAAAATGAAGACGAAACCGACATAATGCTTTTTATAATTTGATATTTTAGCGAGGCCTAATTAAGACGTGTTGGTCAAATCGATCGTTTAATGCCACGACATGGAATACACCCACTTCGGATTATCTATTTTAGTTTTAAAAAATCAATATCGTTGCATAAATTCTACACAGGGGTATCCACGGTAGTGTTAAAATAGCACTCCATACTATCTCCCTTACAATGATTGACAGGTGAAAAGGTGAAGCCAGACGGTAATTAGCTGGAAAACGGGAATTTTTTTTTACCTGTGTTTCGATTTGGTACCTTGCCGAATTCCGGAATTTACGATTACTTTCTTACGTTATTTTGGTTGAAAAAAAAATCGAATGCGTCCTGAGAACCAATTCTTTTTTTTTTCTTGGCCTAGTTCATTCTGAAAACTTTTGATACTAACTTAGAAAAACATTTAACTTCCCCGATTCACTACCAGGAATATTCGATCAACAAAGATGGTGAACAACAAAAGTAGACTGGCGATGTTACCTGTGCGCGGTTAGGATCAAAGAGATTGTTAAACACCTGTACAGGTGAACTGGGTGACACCGTGGTGAGTGGGGAGTGGATTGCCACTGACTGAGTGAAGATGCTAAAATTCCCCACTCGAATTCCACCCTTTCGGTGGGGAGTGGGATATCTCCGATCTGCTAAAATATGACTGTATCTTGATGTTTGTAGTGTTTTGGTGTTTGTCATGTCTTGATATTGTGGTGTCTTGATGTTTGTAGTGTCTTAGTTTTTGTGATGTTTTTGGTGTTTGTAGTGTCTTGGTGTTTGTCATGTCTTGGTGTTTGTCATGTCTTGGTGTTTGTGGTGTCTTGGTGTTTGTCATGTCTTGGTGTTTGTGGTGTCTTGGTGTTTGTCATGTCTTGGTGTTTGTCATGTCTTGGTGTTTGTGGTGTCTTGGTGTTTGTCATGTCTTGGTGTTTGTGGTGTCTTGGTGTTTGTCATGTCTTGGTGTTTGTCATGTCTTGGTGTTGTGTCTCAGTGTTTGTGGTGTCTTAGTTTTTGTGATGTTTTCGGTGTTTGTTGTGTCTTGGTGTTTTCTGTGTCTTTGCAGAGTTAAAAAACTGTAGAAATCTTATCCCTCAGAACAGAGGGTAAATAGCATCACTGCCGTGTGTTTGAAGGTGTGTTAGTGTGTCCAGGTTTTTGTGATCAGCATAGAAGACAATGTAATCATCATAGGATTACCAAACCTTCCAAAAAAGTCCCTTATGGGGAGAGGATGAACCATTCTGATTTTGAAGGTCAACGGAGAGGATGAACCAAATTGATTTTCAAATTCAAAGGTCAAGGTCACTGTGGACTAAGGCTTAAAGTACTTGTGAACAGCATAGGAGACAAAGCAATCATCATAGGATGAACCATTTTAATTTTATAGGTAAAATGTCAAGGTCACTGGAATTAATTTTGAAATCCTTTTGCCGATAGTGTTGAGAATGCAGTTGTGCGGGGATGCTATGCTCATTTGCCTTTTTAAGATTATGAATTGCATCTTTTGAGTTTGCTTGTTGGTTTATTCCCCTCCAAACTATGTTGAAAAGGGGATATAACATCACTGCTGTGTGTGTGAGGGTGAGTATGTGTGTACAGATTCTTCTGAACAACATAGAAGACAAAGAAATCATCATAGATACATCAAAACTTCCACAAATATTCCCCAAGGGGAGAGGATGAACCCTCTTGATTTTCAAGGTCAATGTGGACTTAGACTTAAAATTCTTGTGAACAGCTAGCATAGAAGAGAAAGCAATCATCATAGAAACATCAAACCTTCCACAAATGTTCCCCATAGGGAGAGGATGCATGAATCATATTGATTTTCAATGTCAAAGGTCAAAGGTCACAACAAACTTAGACTTAAAATCATTTTGCTCCGTGATATAGAACATGTAATTGCGAGAGGATGCTATGTTTGCGTTTCCTTTATTTTTTACTGGCAGACACCCTGTTAGATCAGTTGGATCTAAATTAATCTGATACAAACTGTCCATTACAGAGTAGTATCACCAGCTCATTCCTCTATAGGGAGCATCATACACTTACTAGCCCCTTCTATTGTTTAAAAAGGGGGATGCTTTTATTGCCCATCTTCCTAGTGTATGCAATTTATACATTTTTACAGGAGGGTTGTATATATAGTTATGTAGTGCATGCATGGTCAATGTTTCCAGCAGGTTTTATAAGGTACTATCCCTTCCATATACCCTTGCCCCAGCATTAAAATGGGTACTCAATCAGGCCAGCATCAAAATGGGACTCAATCAGGCCAGCATTAACATAGGTATTCAATCTGGTCAGCATCAACATGGGTACACAATCAGGCCCCATGTTGTTGATGCTGGCCTGATTGAACACCCATGTTAATGCTCAATCAGGCCAGCATCAACATGCACGGTACTCAATCAGGCCAGCATCAACATGCCCAGTACTCAATCAGGCAAGCATCAACATGGGTACTCAATCAGGCAAACATAAACATGGGTAACACAATCAGGCCAGCATCAAAATCGGTAACTCAATCAGGCCAACATCGGCATGGCTACTCAATCAGGCCAGCATCAACATGGGTACTCAATCAGGCCAACATCAACATGGATATGCAATCAGGCTAACAAACATCAAAATGGGTACTCAATCAGTCCAGCATCAATATGGGTACTCAGTCAGGCCATCATCAATATGCCCGGTACTCAATTGGGCCAGCATCAACATGTGTACTCAATCCGGCCAACATCAACATTGGTACTCAATCAGGCCAGCATCAACTTGGGTACTCAATCAGGCCAGCATCAACATGGGTACTCAATCAAGCTAGCATCAGCATTCCCAGTACTCAATCAGGCAAGCATCAACATGGGTAACAAAATCAGGCCAACATCAACATGAGTGCTCATCAGGCTAACAAACATCAACATGGGTACTCAATCAGGCCAGCATCAATATGATTACTCATTCAGGCCAGCATCAACATGCCTGACACTCAATCAGGCAAGCATCAACATGGGTACTCAATCAGGCCACCATCAACATGGGTACTCAATCAGGCCACCACCAACATGTCTACTCAATCAGGCAAGCATCAGCATGGGTACTCTATCAGGCCACCATCAACATGGGTACTCAATCAGGCCACCATCAACATGTGTACTCAATCCAGCCAACATCAACATGGGTACTCAATCAGGCAAGCATCAACATGGGTACTCAATCAGGCCAGCATCAACATTGGTACTCTATCAGGCTAGAATCAACATGGGTACTTTATCAGGCCAACATTTCAACATGGGGACTCAATCAGGCCAGCATCAACAATGGTACTCAATCAGACCTAGTGTATGCAATTTATACATTTTTACATGAGGGTTGTGTATATAGTTATGTAGTGCCTGCATGGTCAATGTTTCCATCCCTTCCAAATACCCTTGCCCTGAAGCATCAGTTAACATGCCCGGGACTCAATCAGGCCAGCATCAAAATGGGTACTGAATCATTCCTGAATCAACATGGGAACTAAATCAGGCCAACATCAACATGCATATATACTCAATCAGGCCAGCATCAACATGGGTACTCAATCAGGCCAGCATCAGCATGGGTACTCGATCAGGCACTTTAAAGTTACTCAGGTCTTGAGACAAGTGGATTTGACATTCAGAACTCCAACATATGCACACCCCTATCCAATCTCACGTTCAAAGTCAAATACCATATCCACTCGACCATCATTCACATAAACAAGTTTTAGCATAGTAAATTTCAGTACAAATATTCACTTTATGACAATGCTAAGAACTCTAAGAATTTCGCATGGGACGAACGGGATAAGAGGCGAAACGTCCAGCTTTCAAGGTCAAGGCCGCAATCACGCACCTTGAGAATGATTTCGTAATGGCGGACCTCTTGTAAACATTTGTTTATAAAATGTGTATCTTCTTTTGCAAGAAATGACAATTAAATGATTCCAAATGATGGCAATAGAGAGAGAGCAATCTGACAATCCCCACTCGTCCGGTGACATCGAGGGAAAGGATGACAAGTACATCCACAGTGGACATTTCATGATTAGTCGAGTCCATGATAAAAACTTGGTAGACGATGACGACGGTTCAGACGATGACGATGTGAATCCGTCTGATTTCGATGTCCAGGGATACAATTTTGAAGATGCAAACAAACAAACTACAGATTCATACCAGTTCGGCAGTCGAAGCTCGCACACTCTGGCAATAGATGCTTCCCTTACAAAACTATTTCAGTGCATGACTTTAGCTTATAGGTTAGTCTTTACCACTGCACTTCAGACACTTGCCTCGTATGTTAAATTGACAAGTACAGTCTCAATAAAGTGCACATGTAGTAGTTCTGGTAGTGCAGGTATACTGACAATTCAGTACATTTTCTAAGACTGAGCTATCGGGATGTCCCTTTAGCTCACTGGGAACGAGTCTTAACTATGGCCCGGACGGCCGGGGTTTGAGTCCCAGACCAGGTACATGCAAACTACTTAAATGGCGAGGAGGTGAAGACCGGTCACCTGAATACTTCTACTGCATACTACTTTACACATAACACAGGCAGAATCGACTAACTTTAACCTCTGCAGGTAGGGCTGGGTCGATATTTCTTCTGCCAATCCATGGATTGATACACACGTTGCCAGATCGATATTCACATCCAAATAATTTCGGATTTCATTTGCTTTTATTTTCACTGGTGAACTCAACCGTCAACAGTGCTTCAAGTTGCGACTAAATTGGTCGCATTTGCGACTGAAAATTTGGTTTTGCGACCGTAATTTAAATGAACTCGCAAAGTCACGACGATAAAAAAAATTGGGCGCCGAGTTAACCAAATTTTTTACTGATGTATAAGAATTAAAATTTATCCCCAATACACTGTGTGGGATCACGTTTAAGGCGGATACCAATATGTATTACGCAAAAAAAAAAACACCGAAAAAAAAGTAAATAAATGAAAAGATAAACAATCCTAAGGAGAGACTACAAATGGGAACGTGATACCTTTTAAAAGATGTTGAAACCGGTATTTGGTCGGTAAAAACTACTTAGTCATATTCAATTGCCTGCTAACCTTCGATCTTCTAAAGGACTGTCTAATACTATAGGCATAAACTACGTGGACATTATTAGCTCTACTGGTCTCAGACCAGTCGAGCTTATGCGATCACCCTTCGTCCGGCGTCCGTCCGTCTGTCCATCTGTCCGTAAACAATTCTTGTCCGGACAACTCCTCTGAAACTGTTAGAGATAGAAACTTAATTCTTTTTGTATTTTACTTGGTCCATGGTCTAGTTGTGCACCTGACATTTAGTTTCAGTCCCTGACCCCCAGGGTCTTAGAAAATGGGCGTGGTCATTAAATTCTATGTAATTTTGTCCAGACAGCTCTTCTATCACTATAAATGATAGAGACATAATTCTTTTTGCAATATGATGGGTCTGTAGTCTAGTTGTGCACCTGATATTTAGTTTGAGCCAATGACCCTCAGGGTCTTAGAAAAGGGTGTGGCCATTTTCTTTTATATTATTCCATATAATCTTATGCTTACAGCGCTGACACTATAAATAATGGAGACTAAATTCTTTATGCAATATGATGGGTCTGTAATCTCGTTGTCCACCTCATATTTTGTTTGAGTCTCTGACCCCAAGGGTCTTAGAAAATGGGTGTGGTTGTTTTCTCTCTATTAAACTACATGTGATCTCATGATAGCTAATTTCCCAGAATTTATGGATAATAATTAATTGATTTATTCCAAAATATTATCAGTTTGCAGTTTAGATGTCATTACAGTATTTTACTTGAGTCCCTGTTCTCTAGGATCATGGAAAATGGGTATATGGCTATTTTCTCTTACCCTTTCTACATGCATTTAGAGTACATAAGTGACAGAAACTATAAATAAACAAAGATATTGCCATTTGACAATATTAGCATAGATGAGTCTGTAATTTAGTTTTTCTCATATTTTATTTGGGATCTGACCCAGGATTTTATCTTCAGTTCTATAGAAACGCTAGGGGATAGTTTCGGAATTTCCTCTGATCAATCAATCAACATGAAAATCTTTTCTATAGTGTTTATATAGTGCAAGAAAGATATCAAATTATCAAAATGCATGTATTTCTCACTAATTTTTATTTTTTTAACATGTTTAAGGTGTAAGATTTCTGGGGAGAGTAGTGAGATTTTTTGTTGCTAGAGTAGAATTTCCTAAGTGATCACAGACTTGAGCTGTGCTTTCTGTTAAATGGGAACACCAGAATCACAAAGATTGATCAATTTATCAAATAAAATAGCAATAATGCATCCTTTACATTGCCAAATGAAAGGAATATTGTGCTTGTGTAAGTTTTTTTTTGTTTTTATTTTGGGGGGGGGGGGGGGGGAGAGTGGGGAGGTAACTCTTACATCTTTCTTCTTATAAATTCCTCCACTGCTTGGAGTACCACCCCCAATGGGATGTAAAACTGTGTGGTTTGATGAAATTTTCATAATGTTTACATTAAAGCAAGTGACACATGTTTTAATAGTAGAAAATATTACAAGAGATGCCTTATAGGCATATCTACTATGTGTTAATTAGTGATGTAACGATTATCGCCGACAATCGATTGTCGGTCGCTGAATGGCCAGCGATGTTACTAATCGATGTTGAAAATCAAACTCGATTGTCGCCGACATCGCCGATTTCCGAATTTTCCGTATGTTTCTGTCCGTTTCGGTATTTTGGTTTTAGAAATCGTGCAATGCGAAAGTTATTGACGGATGCAAGTGCAGGTTACATGACCCTCCCGAGGACAAACATAACAATAACACCTTTAAAAACTAATATTCCTCCCTGGATTACTTACATAATTGAATTGATATTGTGGTTCCAACACCGAATTTCCTAATTTCCTCTGCCCCGAACCCTATTTAACCCAGGCGTTTCGTGGACTACGACGTTCTAACTTTTCTTGCATCAAGTAATTTTTCATAATATTATATCAGTCAAATTTACTTTAACAATTGCATTTATATCAAACATTTATCAATATATAATACATAAAAAAGAAATGTCATCAGGAGGGGGGGGGGGGTGTATCATGGCATATAGTCATATGAAAATTAATTTGTCTCATCAGTGATGTTCATAACCTTGTAGAGGCGATGTAAAGGTGTAAAATAAACTCTTTAAGATGATATGCACAAAGTAGAACACTCAAATTTAATTATTTGGTCCTAATTTCAAATAATTATGGATGGAAAATTAAAAAGATAGGAATTATTCAAATTTTTCGATTATAATCGATTAATAATCGATTATACCCTTCCGATTATTTCCGATTATCGATTATAATTTAGTTTTCGATTGCCCAACACTAGTGTTAATCAAATTAAAAAAAAAAAAAAAAAAAAAAACTGAAAAATTCATTTGTAAAAGCCAACTCATACAAAAATATTTCAACCCAGGAAAACTTCTACCAAAATCTTCCTTTATTGCCATTTTACAATATTATCATAGATGACTCTGAAATTTAGTTATTCTCATATTTTATTTGGGATCTGACCCAGGATTTTATCTTCAATTCTATAGAAACGCTAAGGGATAGTTTCGGAATTTCCTCTGATCAATCAATCAACTTGAAAATCTTTTCTATTATGTTTATACAGTGCAAGAAAGATAACAAACAATCAAAATTCATGTATTTCTTACTTATTTTTTAATTGTTTAAGGTGTAAGATTTTTTGGAGAGAGTAGTGAGACTTTTTGTTGCAAGAGTAGAATGTCCTAAGTGATCACAGACTTGAGCTGTGCTTTCTGATAAATGGAAACACCAGAATCACAAAGATTGATCATTTTATCAAATAAAATAGCAATAATGCATCCTTCACATTGCCAAATGAAAGGTGCTTGTGTAAGTTTTATTTTACAAAATTCCAAATTTAGTATTTATAGAAGTTAAATTTGTAACAGGAGAGGGAGAGATGTGACTGAACCGGGAATCGAACCCGAGATCTTCTGCTATCAGGGTAGACGCTCTTACCAACTGAGCTATCTGGGCACGATGCCGGTTCCTGCCACACTCCTCTCAACCAATTTTTCAGGTTTCCATGCACTGGAAACCTCACATAAAACTCCACTTCACCTTGAGTCATTTAGTTTGGCGCCATTTCTGTAACAGGAGAGGAAAAAATGTGACTGGACCGTGAATTGAACCCGAGACCTTCTGCTATCTTGGCAGACGCTATTACCAACTGAGCTATCTGGGTACGATACCTGTTCCTGCCATAAATTACTGGTTATAAACAAATGTTTCAGGCCTTTTTGTCAATTGGACCTCGAGTCATTTTGTCCTTTTACAATTTGACCAATCAAAAACATCATTTTAACCTCATGCAGATTTTAAAATATTTATGGAACACCCTTATTCTGAACTGGGATATATGGTAAAAATGTTTTCTATAGAGGATCAAATATTTCATTATAACCGGTATGTAAAAACAGTTTGTATTATATTTTAATAACTAGAAAGGTTTCTTGTTGCGGTACTTGCAACAAGAGTGTCTTCCTCCTATACAGTTTTTGGTTTGGAAATATGAAGGACGTCACATTACATGTATTTATATTATATATTTAAGTTTTCAAATAGCAGTAACATTAAATTTTCAAACCGATAATTGTTGGTGAGCAACCATTTGATTTTCATGGGGGGGGGGGGGGGGGGGGGGGGGGGGCAGGAATTCTATTGCCAGCCGGTAAAATTTTTCAGCAATTTTCTGAGCAGGCCATTTTTTTCAGCCATTACCAGAGTCGGAGAAAAATTTTCGCCGGTTCTTCGGGCCGGATTTAAACAAAGTCAAATGTTGTGAATGTCTGTGTAAGTTAAACTCCCCGCTGTTACAGAGTATGAGTTAATAACCGTTCCTTCAGATGTCTCTTTGCAATTAGCGAATTTCAGACAGATTGTATGATGTTTAAATAGAACCTTTTCTAGATTTTTGTGCCTATGCGTATTAGGTCTCTGGTAGATACAGCTATGTGAACAGTTTGTATTTATATTAATTAATTTTTTTACTTTAAATTGTCTGACACAAAGGGCCAGCAAAAATTTCCATATCATGCAATGTATCCTTACTTTTGCATGGTCCGGGGAAAAAAAAAATTGCCAGCCCTTTGGGCCGGAATATTTTTTTCAGCATTTTTCAGAGCCGGGATTTTTTTTTTTGCAAATTCTTCCTGCCCCCTTCCCCCATAAAAAAGGCGAACTCGTAGCTGTAGAACCAATTTTCTTGAGAAGAGAAATGGTAATAACAAGTTACGTTCAATATATATATATAAATACCATGAGGTTCTCGCTGTGCAGGTTCAAATTTGGACCCCCCCCCCCTTCCCTTTTTTCAAAGTTTATTTTGAATTTCCATCATGGCGACATCGTTCAATATAAACAGAACTGTTTTCGAAAAACGAGGGGAGGGAAGAATGTTGGAGAAATTGTTCATCAATTTGTTAATAAACCAACCGAAAATTATGTTCGAACGTTTGCTAGAATTAGAAATTAAACTTGATGTTCAAAATATAGTTATTGAAGTTTAGAAACAGGTTTGTAGGTTAGAAATCGGAATCAAACTACCACTTTTTGTGTGTAAATTCTGGTTTGTAGCTGATCTCTTCTAAATTAATCAACTGTTTTAAAATCAAATTGTGTATATCGAAATGTATTTATGAAATGCATATTCATCATTGCCGTGAAATCGGAATTTGAAAATCTCAACACTGCTTTTCTCGAGTCGGACTCGGACTACCAATTTTAGTGTGCGCCCGATCTGTTGGCGTGAAGGTGTATCGAAATACCCAACTCAAAATTTCGATGCTCATATCTTTTCAACAGTAAGAGATAGGAAAAATCAGAAAGACTAAATAAGACAGATATATGGATAAAAAGTAATAATATTGAAATTTTTAGGAAACTTCATAAGCTTAATTTGTGTTTACTATTATAAGCAAAAAAGTGTCTTCCTCCTATGAACTTCTGAATTTGGAAATATGAAGGACGGTGAAGGACGTCATCGTAATAAATCGTTACAGTGTGCATCTAGCATTTCATATCTTGCATGGCTGTCGACTTTCAAAAAGAATGGAAATTGTAGATAGCAAAATACGAGATATTTAAGCTTACAAATAGCAAAACATGAAATTTTCGGTCCTTTTGAGTAATTCGACGCTCCCGTCAAATATTTGAATCTGATAAAAACATGATGAAAAAAATAACAGAGACCAAAAATAAAAAAGACCAATCTAGCTTTTACTCCAAACGTAACGTTGGAGAACTTTCATTGTCCTAGCTTACAGGGTTCTTGAGAAATCGCTGATCCAATTTTCCACGGTTACGAAAACAATAGGTCTTCCGACGGAAGTCGGAAGACCTAATTAGCTTCTGTCTACATTAATACCACATTCACCCTAAAAGTTCATGTTCTTCGTTCAATATTCTATTTACATTGTTTTACATTTACGAAAAGAGTAGCCTAAAACCTTTTTAGGTTTTAGAACAAAATGGCCTATATTTTTTTCACTCGGTAGGCCACATGTCCTATTATACTTAATTTCAATCTGAAACTGTCTGATTACTTGATCTACACTGTAAGTATTTTCACTGGTCAGTATAAGAAAGAAGGAAATATCTTTATAGAGTATCCAATGCAATACTATTTCAGCTCAGATGAGAGGTTATTTATGCCTTTAGTCTTAATTTTATCAAAGGGCATATAGTGGTAGGACTGTCTGTTTATCTGTTTGTCTATCCATCCGACTGTCAGTATATATTCCATTCAACGAAATTCTGATGAAAGGGTATTAAAGATAATATAGCTGTCATATATTGCTTGTCTATGTATCTTGAGAATGCTCATTTTTTGGAGCCAAATTTTTAACCTTTGACCCCATCCCTGACCTTTGACCCACATTTTTCGAAAAATAAAAACATCTGTGATTTTAGTTTTGATACATATGGTATGTTATATATACACATTTTTAGAAATTCTCTCACATTCTAGAGAAATCTAAGGCACGGTCCATTTGATATTCTTGGGGGGGGGGGGGGGGGGGGGAAGACACCGGTTTTTTTTTTGGAAAAAAAAATTTTGCTCTGAATTTTGATGAAAAAAATTAATTAGAAATTGATGGATATGCATTGGCATGTGGTTGTTGGTTCTCATAAAAAAAACTTGATATATTACATTTATCCCGCCTCTGGCAAATTTCTTGCAATCTGATTGGTCGAGAAGAACCAAATATCATGTTGTATTATTTTACTAACAGGATATTATTTTGATATCCTGCTTCTACTAAGACCCTTTATGCTTTTGACGTCACCAAAATGCTTTAAAATATGTTGACGTAAGATACACAAACCATAAGCGATTCAGCGGGATAAATTTGTTATACAGTGTTTTCAGGGGGGATACAGAAATATATTGGGTCGATGAAAAAAGTGGTACTAGGCGAGGTGAAGCCGAGCATTCATTCTCTTGAGTGTATATGTACAAATCAACCAGGAGAGCTTCAGTCTCATCAGAGACTTCTGGTTTTTAGCCGAGTTGCAAAACTCGGCTCTTAATTTGATGTGAGACGGGCGGGCGGTTGGGCGGGCGTCTGGGCGGGCGTCTGGGCGGGCGGGAGGGCGTCAACAATTGGTTTCCGGACTATAAGTCAACTACGAAAGAGGCTGTAACAATGAAACTTCATACACTTACTCACCATTAGTCAAGGATGAGCCCTATTGATTTTGGGGTCAAAAGGTCAAAGGTCAAGGTCACAGGACTCAGATGATTGAAAATGGTTTCCGGACCATATTTCAGCCTGTATTGCACCTATAATCATGAAACTTGCCAGAAATGTTTCCCTTGAATCAAGGATGAGGCCTATTGATTTTGGGGTCAAAAGGTCAAAGATCAAGGTCACAGGACTCAGATGATTGAAAATGGTTTCCGGACCATATTTCAGCCTGTATTGCACCTATAATCATGAAACTTGCCAGAAATGTTTCCCTTGAATCAAGGATGAGGCCTATTGATTTTGGGGTCAAAAGGTCAAAGGTCAAGGTCACAGGACTCTGTTGATTGAAATTGGTTTTCGGACCATATTTCAGCCTGTATTGCACCTATAATCATGTAACTTGCCAGAAATGTTTCCTGTGAATAGAAAATGACCACTTTTGATTTTGGGGTCAAAAGGTCAAAGGTCAAGGTCACAGGACTCTGATGATTGAAAATGGTTTCCTGGCCATATTTTAGCCTGTATTGCACCTAAAGTCATGAAACTTGCCAATAATGATTCCCATGAATCAAGAATGACCCCTATTGATTTTGGGGTCAAAAGGTCAAAGGTCAAGGTCACAGGACTCCGATGATTGAAAGTGGTTTCCGGACCATATTTCAGCCTGTATTGCAATTATAATCATGAAACTTGCCAGAAATGTTTCCCATGGATCAAGGATGACCACTATCAATTTTGGGGTTCAAAGGTCAAAGGTCAAGGTCACAGGACTAAGATGATTAAAAATGGTTTCCCGACTGAATCTGAGCCTGTATTGCACCTATAATCATGTAACTTGCCAGAAATGTTTCCTATTAATTTTGGGGTCAAGAGATCAAAGGTCAAATTCATAGGACTCGTTAATTGAAAATGGTTTCTGAATTATATATGAATGTGGATCAACCTGAAACATGCTAATAATGTTTCCCATCTGTCGAGACCATATTCAAATCATGTATATTTTACTTATATTCAAGTTTTGCAACTCCGCACTTTGCATCTTTGATGCATTTTAAGCTTATTATAATGTTGGAATAAGGGTGTTTGTCAGTTTTGAATTAGAATCTTTTTTCTCAGAAATGCACGTTCATTCTTTTTCGACCATTACATGTATTTCGATTACAATTTAGGATAATAAAAAAAAATCTTTCAGATGCACACGAATTACAGATTTGCTTGATGAAGTAAAATTTAAAGTACCTTTATAAAATCGATAAAGTATAGCTAAGAGAGGCAGACTACTTACACATGTACATATACTAATAAACAATGTCTACCTTGGCAATGTCTGCCCCGGCAACGTCTACCCTTGCGCAACGCTTTAATGTTATTATTTTCAACGAACAATGAATGGCTTTATACACGTATACACTAAATTAGAATGTCTGTGATTTGAAAGTACATGTAAGACTTTCGTCTGGTATAATTTTCTTTCTTTGTTTAAAACTTCTTTTGCTGCTGGAGAAGGATAGCTTGCGTGAGTCTTGCCGATGCAGGGATGAAACTGATTATGTCAAAGTGCGAGGCTTTCAATGTATAGACTTAAAAAAGTTTTATATTTATGAGAAAATACAGATTTTTGTTTCTGGAAAGTCAAACATTCACAAATAGCAACCAAAAATTTGCTAATTGTGACCAAATTTTGGAAATGGCGACCAAAATTTAAGCAAGGTCACTTTTTGGCAACCAAATCTTAAATGCTTCTTGGAGCGCTGCTCAAAGTAATTACCAAACGATTTTGAAAGTTTAGTCAGGATAACTTGGTTGTTTTGTTAAATTGTGACATGAGAATTGGAGCAAATAATGGTTGATATATGTCTCAAATACATGCATTTATCGAATAATTATCTAAAAAGTTTGGACTTTCATTGGAAGATTTCAGAATTCTGTTCATACTTTTTTGTTTTCACTTGTATTTGACGATTTGCGTGTGTTTTTTTCAGTGGGAAGATCACATCACCAAGATGGAAAGCTTTCAGGGGACTTCACCTAGCAATGAAGGACAAAGTCCGACTCAACAACATTATATGGAGGGAATGGTGCATGCAATGTAAGTTAATGTTAGCAGGACATAAAAATTATGGTGGTCAATTAATGTGTTTAAAATCAAATCTGTAGGAATTGAAGGATGTCTTTGATTTTTTTTGTCAAAAGTTTATTGTTACCTTTACATCGTGGATAGACAATTTGTCAGTTGAACTTTCCTGAGTTTTGTTAAAACATGATTTGAAATTAAGGTTGTCAAAGTGGAATTTATAAATTATCCTCTAAGTATTATATTTCACATACAAGGAAAATAAAAAGTATTATTATTACTGTAAATTGCTTTATTTTCGTCAGTACCAATTTTCGTAAATTCGTTCAAAATGACCATTTCGTCAGTACGTAAATTCGTCATCCAAGGGTCCCTAAAATATAAATTCGTCTGTTCAAAAGCCAACTTAACATTCAGGTATAGGCCGTATGCGTTTGTTTTCATTGTTTGTTTAACAGTTATTATTAAACAAACAATTAGAGACATGTATACCACATAGCTTGTTGTGAAAACAGATCATTCGGTAATTAGAAGTACATTATATGCGACTTTGTGTGCGTATTCAGTTTTCAATGATTTATCATTTGCCTGTCGTATTAACACTTAAGATTATTTTTTTCCTTTCTAAACTATCACGAGTATTTATATTCGTCGATACGTAATTTCGTCAAGGGAGGCACTGACGAAAATGACGAAAATTGGTACCTGACGAATAAAAACCAATTTACAGTATTATAAATGTTACTTATGTATAATCCTGTTTAATCAGCATTTACACCATGGGATATATGATAATCTGTTTCAGATATTCACAGTCGTAAACCAATTATCTGCCAGTTTGCCTCGCCTCTCTCAGATGATATTCACACGAAACCAGAGGTAAGAATTCAAGAGTTATTTCCCCCTTAGTGTGGCATAAGACATGTAGTATTAGATACTAAGTGTAAGTTATATAAATCAGAGGTTACGAAAGAGTTATTTGCCCCTCATGTGGTTATACACATATATTAAGTTAAAAACAAATTATCTGCCAGATTGCCTCTTAAGTAAATGCAAGTGTTATCAGCCCCTAAATTTTTATGATATTAAAAAAAAATAAACTACATGTACATGTCTATCACTACATGATATTTATTTTTCAGGCAATAGTTTTAGAAGGAAAGTATTGGAAGAGGAGGTTGGATACTGTCACTGCAGAGTATAAAAAATGGCGCAAATTTTTCAAATCCCGTTTATCAAGGCGATTTTCTATGGACGAGGTATCTGATATATTATAAAGTTCTTTACAAGCTAAGTTAGAATGGATTCATATGAAATTATTCCTAACTAAAGGTTGGGTCCAGGGCTGCAACAATACCCCACTCATGATGCAATTCGTATTGGCAAGTGATACTTGCTTACAATACAACTAATGATGTAAAAAAATGAAATCAAATTTGAGATTGA
Organism: Pinctada imbricata; assembly: GCA_033119305.1. Lineage (NCBI taxonomy): Eukaryota > Metazoa > Mollusca > Bivalvia > Pterioida > Pteriidae > Pinctada > Pinctada imbricata. Next base: position 17,419,531 of record VSWD01000014.1, on the reverse strand, counting down.
ACCTTGGGTACTGGTTAAACAGTGATGATAATTCTTGAATCACTTGGTTTGCATGATGTAAAGTTCATTATATGTATATCATATCAAGGCTTTGTTGGTAAATGTTTTAAAGTTATTTTCCAAATAAATTGATATAATTGAGACAAGGCCGTATTATGAATCAATTAACCAATGTTAGCTGCCGTTATTGGAACATCACGTTGAATCGTTATGGCCCTAGTGGATCATGACTCTGAACCAGTATCCTGTAAGGTTATATGCGTAGATCTTATACCTACTGTACTATCATCAAAATATTTAATGACTTTGATAAAGATCCTAGTAAATTTATTTTCTTTTAAACTCTTTATATAACATTTTTGTGTCGCCTGCGAAGCACAGCGACACTTAGGGATCACTTTGTCCCTCTGTCCATCCGTCTGTCTGTCCATCCGTCCGTCTGTCTGTCCGTCTGTCTGTCACACTTGGGTGTCACACCCCATAACTTTTGATTGGTAAGTGATAGGGCTTTTATATTTCACATGTGTATTCCTTGTGACAAGACCTTTCTACACATACCATAATTTTTGACCTCGTGACCTTGACCTAGATATTTGACCTACTTTTCAAAAAATCTAAGATTGGCTATATCTTTTGATTGGTAAGTGGTAGGGCTTTGATATTTCACATGTGTATTCCTTGTGACGAGGCCTTTCTACACATACAATAATTTTTGACCTCGTGACCTTGACCTAGATATTTGACCTACTTTTCAAAAAATCTAAGATTGGCTATATCTTTTGATTGGTAAGTGGTAGGGCTTTGATATTTCACATGTGTATTCCTTGTGACGAGGCCTTTCTACACATACAATAATTTTTGACCTCGTGACCTTGACCTAGATATTTGACCTACTTTTCAAAAAATCTAAGATTGGCTATATCTTTTGATTAGTAAGTGATAGGGCTTTGATATTTCCCATGTGTATTCCTTGTGACAAGACCTTTCTACACATACCATAATTTTTGACCTCGTGACCTTGACCTAGATATTTGACCTACTTTTCAAAAAATCTAAGATTGGCTATATCTTTTGACTGGTAAGTGATAGGGCTTTGATATTTCACATGTGTATTCCTTGTGACAAGACCTTTCTACACATACCATAATTTTTGACCTCGTGACCTTGACCTAGATATTTGACCTACTTTTCAAAAAATCTAAGATTGGCTATATCTTTTGATTGGTAAGTGGTAGGGCTTTGATATTTCCCATGTGTATTCCTTGTGACAAGACCTTTCTACACATACCATAATTTTTGACCTCGTGACCTTGACCTAGATATTTGACCTACTTTTCAAAAAATCTAAGATTGGCTATATCTTTTGACTGGTAAGTGATAGGGCTTTGATATTTCCCATGTGTATTCCTTGTGACAAGACCTTTCTACACATACCATAATTTTTGACCTCGTGACCTTGACCTAGATATTTGACCTACTTTTCAAAAAATCTAAGATTGGCTATATCTTTTGATTGGTAAGTGTTAGGGCTTTGATATTTCACATGTGTATTCCTCGTGACAAGACCTTTCTACACATACCATAATTTTTGACCTCATGGCCTTGACCTAGATATTTGACCTACTTTAAAAATAATCCCTTTTCTACACATACCATAATTGCTGACCTCGTGACCTTTACCTAGATATTTGACCTACTTCTAAAAAAAATCTTAGATTGGCTATATCTATATTTCACATGTGTATTCCTTGTGACAAGACCTTTCTACACATACCATTATTTTTTACCTCTTGACCTTGACCTAGATATTAGACCTACTTTTCACAAAATCTAAGATTGGTTCTATCTTCTGATTGGTAAGGCTTTGATATTTCACATTTGTATTCCTTTTAAAAAGACCTTTCTAAACATTCCATAATGTTGACCCAGTGACCTTGCCCTTGATATTTGACCTACTTTCAATAAAAAAATCAGCTTCGCAGGCGACACAAGCATTCCTTGGATTGCTATTTTTAGCCGAGTTGCAAAACTCGGCTCTTAATTTGATGTGAGACGGGCGGGCGGGCAGGCGTCTGGGCGGGCGGTTGGCAGGCGGGCGGGCGGGAGGGCGTCATCAATTGGTTTCCGGACTATAAGTCAACTACGGAAGAGGCTATAACAATGAAACTTCATACACTTACTCACCATTAGTCAAGGATGAGCCCTATTGATTTGGGGTCAAAAGGTCAAAGGTCAAGGTCACAGGACTCAGATGATTGAAAATGGTTTCCGGACCATATTTCAGCCTGTATTGCACCTATAATCATGAAACTTGCCAGAAATGTTTCCCTTGAATCAAGGATGAAGCCTATTGATTTTGGGGTCAAAAGGTCAAAGGTCAAGGTCACAGGACTCAGATGATTGAAAATGGTTTCCGGACCATATTTCAGCCTGTATTGCACCTATAATCATGAAACTTGCCAGAAATGTTTCCCTTGAATCAAGGATGAGGCCTATTGATTTTGGGGTCAAAAGGTCAAAGGTCAAGGTCACAGGACTCAGATGATTGAAAATGGTTTCCGGACCATATTTCAGCCTGTATTGCACCTATAATCATGAAACTTGCCAGAAATGTTTCCCTTGAATCAAGGATGAAGCCTATTGATTTTGGGGTCCAAAGGTCAAGGTCACAGGACTCTGTTGATTGAAATTGGTTTTCGGACCATATTTCAGCCTGTATTGCACCTATAATCATGAAACTTGCCAGAAATGTTTCCTGTGAATAGAAAATGACCACTTTTGATTTTGGGGTCAAAAGGTCAAAGGTCAAGGTCACAGGACTCAGATGATTGAAAATGGTTTCCGGACCATATTTCAGCCTGTATTGCACCTATAATCATGAAACTTGCCAGAAATGTTTCCCTTGAGTCAAGGATGAAGCCTATTGATTTTGGGGTCAAAAGGTCAAAGGTCAAGGTCACAGGACTCAGATGATTGAAAATGGTTTCCGGACCATATTTCAGCCTGTATTGCACCTATAATCATGAAACTTGCCAGAAATGTTTCCCTTGAATCAAGGATGAGGCCTATTGATTTTGGGGTCAAAGGTCAAGGTCACAGGACTCAGATGATTGAAAATGGTTTCCAGACCATATTTCAGCCTGTATTGCACCTATAATCATGAAACTTGCCAGAAATGTTTCCCTTGAATCAAGGATGAAGCCTATTGATTTTGGGGTCCAAAGGTCAAGGTCACAGGACTCTGTTGATTGAAATTGGTTTTCGGACCATATTTCAGCCTGTATTGCACCTATAATCATGAAACTTGCCAGAAATGTTTCCTGTGAATAGAAAATGACCACTTTTGATTTTGGGGTCAAAAGGTCAAAGGTCAAGGTCACAGGACTCTGATGATTGAAAATGGTTTCCTGGCCATATTTTAGCCTGTATTGCACCTAAAGTCATGAAACTTCCCAATAATGATTCCCATGAATCAAGAATGACCCCTATTGATTTTGGGGTCAAAAGGTCAAAGGTCAAGGTCACAGGACTCCGATGATTGAAAGTGGTTTCCGGACCATATTTCAGCCTGTATTGCAATTATAATCATGAAGCTTGCCAGAAATGTTTCCCATGGATCAAGGATGACCACTATCAATTTTGGGGTTCAAAGGTCAAAGGTCAAGGTCACAGGACTAAGATGATTAAAAATGGTTTCCCGACTGAATTTGAGCCTGTATTGCACCTGTAATCATGTAACTTGCCAGAAATGTTTCCAGTGAATAGAAAATGACCACTTTTGATTTAGGGGTCAAAGGGTCAAAGATCAAGGTCACAGGACTTAGGTAATTGAAAATGGTTTCCAGACCATTTTTGAGCCTGTATTGCACCTATAATCATGAAACTTGCCATTAATTTTTGGGTCAAAAGGTCAAAGATCAAGGTCACAGGAAAATCTGTATCCTTGAAAATATATTACACGCTGATATAGAATAAAGAGAAGACCATTTCATGATCCAGAAATTTTCATTTAGGACCACAAAATGTTGTTACAAACCATACACATTTCATGTTAGTCTGCATATTCATACTTACATTCCAGTTTTGCAACTCGGCATTTTGCATCTTCGATGCATTTTGAGCTTATTTGTATACATGTAGCTTCTTGGATTGTTTTTTATGCATGATTGAGGTTCATTTGTATTCAAGATTCCTATCTGAAAGAAGTTAAGCTTCTATTTGAAAAAAATAATCTGAATTGACAATGTAATTCTGTTTGATACATGTATATGAAATTTACAGTGGCTTGTTTCTTCATGTTATATAGAATCACTCAAATGCCGAGTTGTTGAGCCGTGTAGGAGACATCACAGACATTCCCAGCATACCTCAGCAAATGTCCGCCACAGACCTTTTGATAAACTCTAACACTGACTTAATGGACATCGACTTCAGTAGCGATATGTTGTTTAGTTCCCTCAATAATCAGGCATTCACCTTCCCTAATCCTAGAGAACTCAGTAAGTAAACTTCAAAGCAATAAATATCACTAAAGTCATTGTGCTTCACATGAAATTCATGTGAAATTTACATGAACTTTACATAAAAGTTAACATGAACTTTACATAAAAGTTTACATGAACTTTACATCAAAGTTTACATGAACTTAACATAAAAGTTTACATGAACTTTACATCAAAGTTTACATGAACTTAACATAAAAGTTTACATGAACTTTACATCAGTTTACATGAACTTTACATCAAAGTTTACATGAACTTTACATCAAAGTTTACATGAACTTTACATCAAAGTTTACATGAACTTCACATAAAAGTTTACATGAACTTCACATAAAAGTTTACATGAACTTCACATCAAAGTTTACATAAAATTTATGTGAAAGGAGCACAAACATGAAATTTACTGTAAACTTGGAAATTTTTGCATGGGGGCAATTTTCGCATTTTTTGCGAATCGATAGACATCGTGAAAAATTCCCCCTAGTGATAATATCCCCCCTGCTCCTTACAATGAGAGAGACATTTTTATCGCAAATATTTCCCCCACACGTAATGTCTTGATGTTATAATCACGAAATTTTCCTTCAGCAAAAATAACCACATTTCCAGTACATGAAATTTTTCTGACATGGGATGGGGAGTTTCTGACATGAATTTCATATAAATTCAATTTTGCTTGAAGGTCACATAAACAAAATTCATATGAAATTCTTTTCAAGTACAAGTAAACTTTCATATGAAATTAACATGATGCTCATTTCATATGAATTTCATGTGAGGCACAATTGGCTGTGCTAGTTCATGCTATACAGTTATGTCATTTCTTCAATCCCATATTAAAGTTAACCATAATCTAAACGTACAACATAATTTGGACCATAACAGTTACTTATTTTAGTCCATTCTTAGCTGAAAAGGCAAATTATGTGAAACAATACTTATAAAAACAATATGTTAAACCCTCAAATTGGATCAGTAATTACAAATTACTATGGCCATTTGTTGACATCTCTTGCTTTAAAAGTAATTTCTGTTTTTTCACAGCTGGTGTGGGCGTGGCAGATTTAATGCAGCCAGGGTTACTTCCCTTGCAGCCAAATTTAGATGATTTTATGGACACTTACGATCCAATACAAGGTTTGATTCTCCTAACTTCAGAGCTGTAAAAAGTCTGAATGAATGAATGAATAAATCAATACTTACATGTATGTAGAGAACATTCTCTTACATAATAACATCCATTGTACAAATATATGTTAGTAGAACATTCTCTTATCAAGATTCAATTTCTATCATGGATATTATTAGGCCTTTTGAAATATGCTTATTGAAATATCTTCATGGTACAACGAATTGCCTATTTTAATAATGTGTCTGATATCATCTGCCATTTGAAAAACATATTATAGACCATACATGTACATGTATATACAAAATGCTTTCTTTTAACAGAAATGTTTGGTCTACGTTCACAAAATGGGAATTCAATCCTACAGTTTTCTGGCTCCCAGGAGAACGAGTCACCTATCTCTGGACAGGTCAGTTATGCCATATGCTAGCTTTGATACATCAAAATCTCCTCAATAATATTTGATGATAGACCTTTTCACTACTAAATGTAAACTTTTAGCGACTCTTTGTTTTCCTATAAATTCCTGTAAATTTGGCAAACTTCAGAGCAGTTTAATGGGTTTTGACTTCATTTGATAATGTTTAGCAATGGTACTTTAGTTGTTTCTGTAAAGCCTGAGGAATAATATGGTATGTTTACATTATATTACAGTCCTCCTTGACTTTAGAAAGTAATATGCAAGTTGCAAACGATGCTAATATCCAATCCTCACAGTCTGTGCCAATAAACTTGGACGTTATGTCGACGCCTGGCAATAATAATGCCAATATTCTCGGCACTTTGTTATCAGGACTTCTCAATAACGCCATTGTACAGCAACCTGCCGATCAAAACTTGCAGCAACAATTATTAATGCAACTGCAACCAGCAACACAACAACAAAGTCTTCCTGTTATGTTTGAACTTCCTAATAATCAGTCGGTAGATCTCAGTAATAAAAACTCACCTAGTGTTCTTGGTGCTCAGTCAACTGGAACTAGTGCTCAATCAACTGAAACTAAACCAGGGGGTATGAGCCCTCTGCAGCAGGCATTACTTGGTAAAAATCCAGTGCTTAGTAAACAATCAGTGCCCTGCCCCTGGCAGTAACTCGAGTTCTGCCATAGGGAAATCTAAATCAGCCCCTGTGATAGCTGCTCAGCTTAATTCAAGAGAAAGTCCGGCCAAGAAAGACGTGTTTGCCATCCCTAAGGTGTGTAAATATTGTATTTGACATAAAGTTACTAAAATCAGATTGAATCTTTTAGTTCCATTGTTATGAATTTCATAACTTATAAGTAACAACTTTGAAATTCTTCTTTCCTGAGGTTTATACATGTAATTTGATGTAAAGTTTGAAAATAAGATTGAATAGCCATTGTTGTGAATTTGAAAATTTGCATGCAAAAAAGTAACAGAATACTTGGACATCATGATTAATATTTTCCAAGTATTTCCATAGAATATTATCATTAGTAAGCTTATCATTTCTAAATTATAAAAGCCACTTTGCTATAAAGATACCTCATCTTTGAGCACTAATTTTTTTTTTCAACTTGAGTCATTTCTGAAGACGTCAGTACATATTTTAACAATAAGAATACATGTACATTACAGCTTTCAAGTTATACACTGTATTTGATTTATCTTTATATAGAGACCTGTGAATACCAGAAAGCCTCGAACCATCGCCCCAGCTACAACATTGTCAAATACAGGCACATCTACCCCCACCCCCTCTCAACAATCTACGTACTTAGCTCAACTACTTACTAAAGGTTGGTATGAACTAATACTTGATATCACCCTACCTCCAATGTAAGTACAGTACTTAACTACTTACTAAATGTTGATATCACCCACCCCCTCTCAACAATCGACGTACTTACTAACTTAGCTCAATTACTTACTTAAGGTTGGTATGAACTAATACAATGTACTTGATAATTGATATCACCCTACCCCCTCTCAACGATCTATGTACCTAGCTCAATATTTACTTAAGGTTGGTATGAACTAATACTTGAAATCACCCCACCCCCTCTCAACAATCTACGTACTTAGCATAGCTCAACTTCTTACTAAAGGTTGGTATGAACTAATACTTGAAATCACCCCACCCTCTCTCAACAATCTACGTACTTAGCATAGCTCAACTTCTTACTAAAAGTTGGTATGAACTAATACTTGATAGCACTCCACCCCTCTCAACAATCTATGTACTTAGCTCAACTACTTACTAAAGGTTGGTATGAACTAATACTTGATAGCACCCCACCCCCTCTCAACAATCTACGTACTTAGCTCAACTAGTTACTAAAGGTTGGTATGAACTAATACTTGATATCACCCTACTCCCTCTCAACAATCTACGTACCTAGCACAACTACTTACTTAAGGTTGATACGCATTAACTAATGTTCGAATTACAAAGACAAACATAAAACGTGAAGGAAAGTGCATAGAATGAAGGGTTTGGTGAAGACAGCTGATTTTATTTGGTAGATCTAGATTGTGATTTTATATGGTAGATCTAGATTATGATTTTATATGGAAGATCTAGATTATGATTTTATATGGAAGATCTAGATTGTGATTTTATATGGTAGATCTAGATTGTGATTTTATATGGAAGATCTAGATTGTGATTTTGTAAGGTAGATCTAGATTGTGATTTTATATGGTAGATCTAGATTGTGATTTTATATGGAAGATCTAGATTGTGATTTTATATGGAAGATCTAAATTGTGATTTTATATGGAAGATCTAGATTGTGATTTTATATGGAAGATCTAGATTGTGATTTTGTAAGGTAGATCAGGGAGTAAAATTGGCTGCAGGACTTAGGGGCCAACTGGGCCCCTAGAAAATGAAATTTGGGGGCCCAGCTAGAAAATTAGGGGCCCAACTTTTTTTTAAGGTTGCATTCATTTTAAGTAAAAATTGAAAAAAATAAGGATTTTAAGGCAAATTCCAGTGGGAGTCTTGTCCCATCCCTCCCCACTCACCAAAAACAAGGATTTGGGGACAAAATCTAGGGGTTCTACCCCTCCTTCCTCCACCCTGAAAATGTTCGGCAATTCCAGGGAGTCCCAACCCCATGAATTCGCGCTTGATCGCCATTCGGTGTGAAGAAAATGTGTAGGATAAAATATGGTTGCTGATTGCTATTAAACTAATAAGTTGTAAATCCTTTGTTGAACAAATGCCTGATGTTTTATTTTCATTTTTTTTTACATGTTTAAATATTCAGTCTTTAAAAATCGTCTGCTATTGATCCCCTTATCGTACCGGTAACATGATCACTTTAATCCCATTGTTGACCACTCCAGAGCTCCCTACTGTAGCCAGTCATACATAACGGATTTAAATCTACCTTTAAGGTGTAAATAAGTACTCACTCAACGGAGTATAGAGAGAAGTCTTATGTAATTGAAAACCGACATTTGAACATTTGATTTACGATATCTCCTACTCGCCATCTGGGCGACTGTTGGTCAAAGTTTTAGTCGCCCAGTCGTGAAAATGGTCGCCAATGGCGACTGGGCGAGTGCTAATTTTACTCCCTGTAGATCTAGATTGTGATTTTATATGGTAGATCTAGATTGTGATTTTATATGGAAGATCTAGATTGTGATTTTATATGGAAGATCTAAATTGTGATTTTATATGGTAGATCTAGATTGTGATTTTATATGGAAGATCTTGATTGTGATTTTATATGGAAGATCTAGATTGTGATTTTATATGGAAGATCTAGATTGTGATTTTATATGGAAGATCTAGATTGTGATTTTATTTGGTAGATCTAGATTATGATTTTGTAAGGTAGATCTAGATTGTGATTTTATATGGTAGATCTAGATTGTGATTTTGTAAGGTAGATCTAGATTGTAATTTTATATGGAAGATCTAAATTGTGATTTTATATGGTAGATCTAGATTGTGATTTTATATGGAAGATCTTGATTGTGATTTTATATGGAAGATCTAGATTGTGATTTTATTTGGTAGATCTAGATTGTGATTTTATATGGAAGATCTAGATTGTGATTTTATATGGAAGATCTAGATTATGATTTTATACATGTTATATGGAAGATCTAAATTGTGATTTTATATGGAAGATCTAGATTGTGATTTTTTATGGTAGATTTAGATTGTGATTTTATATGGAAGATCTAGATTGTAATTTTATATGGTAGATCTTGATTGTGATTTTGTAAGGTAGATCTAGATTGTGATTTTATATGGAAGATCTAGATTGTGATTTTATATGGAAGATCTAGATTGTGATTTTATATGGAAGATCTAGATTGTGATTTTATATGGAAGATCTAGATTGTGATTTTATATGGTAGATCTAGATTGTGATTTTATATGGAAGATCTAGATTGTGATTTTATATGGAAGATCTAGATTGTGATTTTATATGGAAGATCTAGATTGTGATTTTATATGGAAGATCTAGATTGTGATTTTATATGGAAGATCTAGATTGTGATTTTATATGGAAGATCTAGATTGTGATTTTATATGGAAGATCTAGATTGTGATTTTATATGGAAGATCTAGATTGTGATTTTATATGGAAGATCTAGATTGTGATTTTATATGGAAGATCTAGATTGTGATTTTATATGGAAGATCTAGATTGTGATTTTATATGGTAGATCTAGATTGTGATTTTATATGGAAGATCTAGATTGTGATTTTATATGGTAGATCTAGATTGTGATTTTATATGGAAGATCTAGATTGTGATTTTATATGGAAGATCTAGATTGTGATTTTATATGGTAGATCTAGATTGTGATTTTATATGGAAGATCTAGATTGTGATTTTATATGGAAGATCTAGATTGTGATTTTATATGGAAGATCTAGATTGTGATTTTATATGGTAGATCTAGATTGTGATTTTATATGGAAGATCTAGATTGTGATTTTATATGGTAGATCTAAATTGTGATTTTATATGGTAGATCTAGATTGTGATTTTATATGGAAGATCTAGATTGTGATTTTATATGGAAGATCTAGATTATGATTTTATATGGAAGATCTAGATTGTGATTTTATATGGTAGATCTAGATTGTGATTTTATATGGAAGATCTAGATTGTGATTTTATATGGTAGATCTAAATTGTGATTTTATATGGAAGATCTAGATTGTGATTTTATATGGTAGATCTAGATTGTGATTTTATATGGTAGATCTAAATTGTGATTTTTTATGGTAGATCTAGATTGTGATTTTATATGGTAGATCTAGATTGTGATTTTATATGGTAGATCTAGATTGTGATTTTATAATAATATGGAAGATCTAAATTGTGACATGAATTCCATGTGCTTGCTCAGATTATATACCAAAGACCAGTACCTCCATGTTTATTATTACCCAGAGGTCTTTCATAGAAAACAGAAAATTTGATAAAGGCATAGTGGGTTCAATATAAAGGGGACCATTAAATTTATGTGATATTATTTCTGGTTACACTTGTAAATTTTTAATTAGCAACTGATTGGATAAATTGCAGTCTGAAAAAAATCCTCTGTATCTGAGTATACGGTTTGCAGTTCCAGGTAGAGGAATTCTATACATGTAGTCATCATCAAATAGACCCATAAGTGATGTAGATGTGCATATTATTGACCAGACAGTTTTGCATCTGAACTCATAGAATAACAAAATTCTGTACATGAAATAAACACATGATACATGTACCCTGTAACATGTTGCTAATTGAGCTTCTTTCAAATGGTAAATAACATAGTATGCACAATTAACATAATATGGGAATTTGGTATAAGAGTCAATCATAGAGTCTTGCCTTTATAGTTTGTTGGAGTACAGTCTTTAAAAAGACCCTTTAAATAGTGATTCTATGATGAAAAGAAGGCAATGCACCATTCTTGCAACTTAAGTTAACTTATCTTTGCTTGAGCTATCTTTTGATAAGTGATTGTGAACTTTCCATATTGATAAATGATATTAAACAAAGATTTTAGGGGACTGTCATGTAAAGATGTGATCTACATGTAGAAGCGGAAATGGAGAATTTCTGTGTTTGAATTTGAATACTCTCAATATACATGATATACTGATATCGTTAATATACTGATATCGTTAAATTTAATTGTCAGAGGTCTTATCAATGCTTACATGAATTTGGATAGAGTACTATTTCTTTGGTTGAGACACTATGGTATTGAGCTTTTCAATATTTTCCATAGGAAATGTGGTCTGATTGACGACCCTGGATGTAGACTTTCCATATTTCATTTGCAAATTAAGGATTCACGAGTGACATTGTAAAAGCCAAAATCTGAAAAGCCCTACAACGCCCTTTATTACTTTGTCTGTATTCTAGTATTCTCAGAAAGCACCAGATGTGGTGATGAACTTCTTGTAAGAAGAAATTTAAACTCGTCATGTACTGTAGAAAAAAATGATACTCGGTTTGATCAAGGCCTTATAAATCGTGTTTATAAATCTTGTATACAAGTCCTTGGTCTGATTTCCCTTGTATATGTCCCTGGTATAAGATAATCATGCAAATACATCTTAAAATGATCAAGTTAACATTTATTTGAATCATGATTCACTGTAATGTACTTACCAAGGACACTTGTTGGTTTAATCTACTGACATAATATCATGAGGTCTAGACGAGTGGACAGTCATCGACCGATAAGTCATAGGAAGGTATTTAGTATTAAAACCGCCATTGTGTCAACAACCCCTTCACTGTATTTACCCAGGCTAATAAAGCTACCCTCCCACCCCGGCACCCAGAACCTCCCCTTGGTTCTCCACAGCAGGCTAGTAAAGCTACCCTCCCACCCCGGCAACCTGAACCTCCCCTTGATTCTCCACAGTAGGCTAGTAAAGCCACCTTCCCACCCCGGCACCCTGAACCTCACCTTGATTCTCCACAGCTACCCTCCTACCCAGGCAACCTGAACCTCCCCTTGATTCTCCACAGTAGGCTAATAAAGCTACCCTCCCACCCCGGCACCCAGAACCTCCCCTTGGTTCTCCACAGCAGGCTAGTAAAGCTACCCTCCCACCCCGGCAACCTGAACCTCCCCTTGATTCTCCACAGTAGGCTAGTAAAGCCACCTTCCCACCCCGGCACCCTGAACCTCACCTTGATTCTCCACAGCTACCCTCCTACCCAGGCAACCTGAACCTCCCCTTGATTCTCCACAGTAGGCTAATAAAGCTACCCTCCCACCCCGGCACCCAGAACCTCCCCTTGGTTCTCCACAGCAGGCTAGTAAAGCTACCCTCCCACCCCGGCAACCTGAACCTCCCCTTGATTCTCCACAGTAGGCTAGTAAAGCCACCTTCCCACCCCGGCACCCTGAACCTCCCCTTGATTCTCCACAGTAGGCTAGTAAAGCCACCTTCCCACCCGGCACCCTGAACCTCACCTTGATTCTCCACAGCTACCCTCCTACCCAGGCAACCTGAACCTCCCTTTGATTCTCCACAGTAGGCTAGTAAAGCCACCTTCCCACCCGGCACCCTGAACCTCCCCTTGATTCTCCACAGTAGGCTAGTAAAGCCACCTTCCCACCCCGGCACCCTGAACCTCACCTTGATTCTCCACAGCTACCCTCCTACCCAGGCAACCTGAACCTCCCTTTGATTCTCCACAGTAGGCTAGTAAAGCCACCTTCCCACCCCGGCACCCTGAACCTCCCCTTGATTCTCCACAGTAGGCTAGTAAAGCCACCTTCCCACCCCGGCACCCTGAACCTCACCTTGATTCTCCACAGCTACCCTCCTGCCCAGGCAACCTGAACCTCCCCTTGATTCTCCACAGTAGGCTAGTAAAGCAACCCTCCCACCCCGGCAACCTGAATCTCCCCTTGATTCTCCACAGTAGGCTAGTAAAGCCACCCTCCCACCCCGGCAACCTGAACCTCACCTTGATTCTCCACAGTAGGCTAGTAAAGCTACCCTCCCACCCCGGCAACCTTAACCTCACCTTGATTCTCCACAGCTACCCTCCTACCCAGGGAACCTGAACCTCACCTTGATTCTCCACAGCAAGCTAGTAAAGCCACCCTCCCACCCCGGCAACCTGAACCTCACCTTGATCCTCCACAGCAGACTAGTAAAGCTACCCTCCCTCCCCGGCAACCTGAACCTCCCCTTGATACTCCGTAGTAAACTCTTCCTTTGGCGTGTACAATTTTACACCATTATGCTAAAGGAGGGGTGCATAAAATAAAACCGAATACCAGTACTCCGAAAATCCCATGTGATATTCTGGCACGGGATCGCTTTATTACGCTACCATTCACTGTTTCTGTTCTAGAATCACGAAAGGGATTAAACTCAACATCACTTGCTACTTTAGCGGATATAACGAGGATGGTGGGATGCACACGAGGATGTTTGGTGTACTTGAAAAATTTGATCCTATCTGCGAGTTAGAGAACACTCTCATTAAATTTAGTCACCTGGAGTACGTACGAACTACGGACACTTTTTCCTTTCCCTCTGCTAATAATTTGATGAAAACTTTGACGGGATAAGGAGCGTAACCTGACTCGATGGATTCGTAACACCCCCCCCCCACTCCCCCCTTACTAAGTAGCAAACCCGAAATGTGTCTCTTCGAATTCAGGACTCGGTGCATGCGTACAAAGTTAAGTGAGATTATTATAGAATTGTACTAGTTCGAAAATTGCAAGGTTTATTATGCTTTTGAAATTAGAATTTCCATTGCATTGAGTGATGCATTATATATTCACGCGATGATCAGACCTTGAAAAGTACTACTTACTACAAATATGTCATATATATGTCCCTTGAACCGCCCACGAGTACATACCTACCAAGTACAAGTCACCTCAGTTAACGTGATCGTGATAAGGTCCTCATACACTAGGCGTTTAAGGAAATGGAATTTGATAAAATTCAATTAGGGATGTGTTTTACGCCTCTAACCCCCCCCCCCCCCCCGCCCCGTATTCGGAGATCAGGGAAATACAGGCTTCGGTATTGTCTGTCCACAAAAAAAAAACTTTTAACTTTAGCATAACTTAGAAGGCTTACATATTTCACATATGTGTGTTTCTCATGACAAATATTGATGTCTAAATGTTTGACCTGTGACCTTGGCTTAACAGTTTGACCTTCTTTTCACCCTTCCATTACCCCCCGCCCCTCCCCTCCCTCCCTCCCTCCCTCCCCCCGCCTTTCTTTCACCCTGTCTACCCTCTCTAATATGTATTAATTTAAGCTAATGTTGTCCGTAGAGAAGGAATTCCTCCCTTTATTCTGGAATGTAAAAAAACTTAGAAAAAAATCGAGTCAGTAGACAATGAATATAAAAGAAGCTCTGCTTTGCAAGATTAAAAAGATTGCTCTCCAGAATTGATATGAATTGCAATTTACGAACTTACTTTGGAAACTTGAGGATCTATTCTGTTTAGAAGGATCTGAATTAAGAAAGTAATTAACGAACGAAAATTTTTGTTTTGATAACAATGAAAGATAGAGAGGGATAGAAGAAAAATTCTACGATGACTTGAAACCAATTCCCATAACGATTATTGTGTAACCTTTCAGTTCTCATTTGGGTCCGGATTTAGAAACGGTGCTTACCATGATGCAATGATTCTTATAAGTATACAAAACATTTGTGACCTATTGACCCACTGTGGCATGCGTACTACACGATGATGCAATCAAATCATTCATGAAATAGTAAATACAAATGACCTCGCGTAAATAGCACGTGATCGACATGTGGTTACCATGATACTCGCATGCTACTTTTCCCGGGGTTCGCGGAAGGAGATTATGTAAATTGATTTCACTTTTTCCCTTTAAAAGCCGATGCAATGCTTAAATTTAGAGGAACTAGAGATTGCAAAATGGAATTTTTCTAATATAACCAGTGAAAATGTTAACCAAAGATTCTAACGATAATGTACAAGAAAAATCATGGAAATTATTAACAAGGAAAGAAGACGGGGACGTAGAGTACTATACTGTCAACTCAGGTAACGCAAAGTTTGTAATACCAATTTTTCATTTTAGATAGATTTTGATACTTCTTAGTCCATTATTTTTGTTCATTAATAGATAGATTTCCCCTGTGTTTACTTATTGTTATCATTTTTTTTAGTAAAGATATTTCAAAAGAAATCTGATAAATCAGCAGAAAAGATAATCTTCAAATTCAAAAAAAAAAAAAAAAACATGTTAACATATGAAATAAAATTAAAGAAAAAAACATGTAATATATGAAATAAAATCCAAAATTGCGGTTTGATCCAACAAGAATTCCGAGGTACATGGAGATGTAATATATGAATCTTTGGTTTTTGTTGCCAAAATACGCGATCTCTGGGACAACTGAATTATTTGTTGCATAGAATTCTATATAGCTAGGTTTACCGAGAAACTATGCATGCATTTTATAAATATACTCTTGTCCTTATTTGAAATAAAAGTGAATACAACGTTTTGAGGGATATATTCCTTTCCGTACCATGATAGATCTACACATTATATTAAGCGCTCGCTGCGTTTTAGAACCTGTTATTTGTAGTTTCCTGCAGAAGGCATGCTATTAAAATATTCTGCAATTAAAGCACCTGCATTGTAATTTTCTGTATTGTACTAGACTAGGATTTCTTAATCATTTTTGAAAGTTATGAGAAACTAAGTATTGATTGATTTATTTATTCGGTTACACATTGCCGATATACAGCAAAAGCAAAGAATACCCAACTAAAAGGTGTAAGAATATGAAAAGAGTTTAGTTGGAATGGGAGTACCTGAACTGATCATCTCAGATAAGATCCTTAGTTAAAATATTACAATATTAGAGTGAGAGATTTCCCAAAACTCACTAGCCCGACGCCCGATGCTGCCCACATTTTTACTGGGCTAGTTGATATTTTTCTAAGAAACTATACAAAAAATAGTAAAATATATGTTCGGGCTAGTGGATGAAAAAGTATTGATAGAAAATATAACTTTTTCTTTTATATACGACTGATTGTTCAGGTATCATATCATTTCCATTTTTGATATGGTGTAAAGATGAAAAATTACATGTTCATATCAGATGTTACCAGGGGCATAGCTACGTAGATAACATTTGTTACGTATACTATGTGAGGCACATATGGGGCAGTGATAACAGCCAAATAAATCACACTCAGATGTAAACAGGGGCGTAGCTTCTTAAATGAAATATTTCAGGCACATACAAAGGAGCAGTAATATCGGTGAAAAAAGGGAGCACCTGCTATATGAGACAGGGGCGTAGCGGCATGAATAATAAAACTTGGTATAATTATGTACTGTAAAATGCTTTATTTTCGTCGGTACCAATTTTCGTCAATTCATTAAAAATGACTATTTCGTCAGTTTGTAAATTCGTCATCCAAGGGTCCCTAAAAATTCAATTTGTCTGTTCAAATGCCAACTTAACATTGAGATCCGCTGTCAAATCTGTCGTATGTGTTTGTTTTCATTGTTTGTTTAACAATTACTGGTACATACAAACAAACAATTAGAGACATGTATATCACCTACCCTTGCTGTGAAAACATATTATTTAGTAGTTAGAAGTACATCATAATTATGCGACTTTGTGTTCGTATTCAGTTTTCATTGATTTGTCATTTTGTGTGTCGTAATAACATTATTTAACAATGTCTTAAAACTCAGAACCTACAACTTCTTGACTTCCCTCACCCACAGTGCTCCCGGTTTATCTTAAAGTTTACCAAGATATTAGATTTTCCCTTACCACAATTTATTTTTAGCTCACCTCGACGAAGTTGAGATGAGCTTATGCTATAACCCCGGTGTCCGCGTCCGGTTAAAGTTTTTGGGGTAACTCAGTATCTGACAAAGTACTGATGCTACAGTTACCAAACTTGCACAAGTGATTCATCTTTGGATGCTGAGGTGAACCCATGCATCGGATGCTGCATCTGACCTACATTTTCCGGCTGAATGACTTTGTCAATTTCTGGTTAAAGTTTTTGGGGTAGCTCAGTATCTGACAAAGTACTGATGCTACAGTAACCAAACTTGCACAAGTGATTCATCTTTAGATGCTGAGGTGAACCCATGCATCGGATGCTGCATCTGACCTACATTTTCCGGTTGAATGACTTTGTCAATGTCTGGTTAAAGTTTTTGGGGTAGCTCAGTATCTGATAAAGTACTGATGCTACAGTAACCAAACTTGCACCAGTGATTCATCTTTAGATGCTGAGGTGAACCCATGCATCGGATGCAGCATCTGACCTACTTTATTTCGCTTGAGTGATTTGGCCTTTAAAGGCCAATATTGAGCAAAGTATAAGTGCTACATGTACCAAACTTGTATATTGGATGTATCTTTGATCAAATGTTCATAAAATGACCTTGACCTACTTTTTCTGCTTGAGTGATTTTGCCTTTAAAGGCCAATATTGAGCAAAGTTTAAGTGCTACATGTATTGGATGTATCTTTGATCAAGTTTTCATAAGATGACCATGACCTACTTTTTTCCACTTGAGTGATTTTTCTTTTTAAAGCCAATATACATGTACTAAGAGATATGTTTAAATAGAACTTTGCTGCCGCGAGGTGAGCTTCGTAATCTTTGATTACACTATGTTTGTCAGGAGTATTTATATTCGTCGGTACGTAATTTCGTGAAGGAAGGCACTGACGAATATGACGAAAATTGGTGTCTGACGAATAATAACCAATTTACAGTATTTCAGGCACATACAAAGAAGCAGAAATAAAAGTAAAAAAAAAACACCTACTGCAGGAGACAGGGGTGTGGCAACATCCGTAAAAATCTGATACATATATTTCAGGCACATACAAAGGAGCAGTAATAACAGTAAAAAAAGAAGCACCTGCTGCAGGAGACAGGGGCATAGCTACATCACCAAGCTCTAGTCTACCAGTAATACAGCCAGCCAGTTCCTCTACGTCATCTGTAGTACCCATGGTAAGACTTATATCACCTACGATAGGGCGTCTGTGAGTGTCTATCAGTCTGTCTGTGAGTGTCTATCTGTCGTTTAGCCAGCCAGTTCCTCTACGTCATCTGTAGTACCTGTGGTAAGACTTGTATCACCTACGATAGGGCGTCTGTCTGTCTGTGTGTGTGTGTCTGTCTGTCATACAGCCATCCAGTTCCTCTACATCATCTGTAGTACCTGTGGTAAGACTTATATCACCTAAAATAGGGCGTCTGTCTGTCTGTGTGTGTGTGTCTGTCTGTCATACAGCCATCCAGTTCCTCTACATCATCTGTAGTACCTGTGGTAAGACTTATATCACCTAAAATAGGGCGTCTGTCTGTCTATGTGTGTGTGTCTGTCTGTCATACAGCCATCCAGTTCCTCTACATCATCTGTAGTACCTGTGGTAAGACTTATATCACCTAAAATAGGGTGTCTGTCTGTCTGTGAGTGTCTGTCTGTGAGTGTCTATCAGTCTGACTGTCTAGTCTACCAGTAATACAGCCATCCAGTTCCTCTGCGTCATCTGTAGTAACCATGGTAAGACTTATATCACCTACGATAGGGCGTCTGTCTGTTTGTGAGTGTCTATCAGTCTGTCTAGTCTACCAGTAATATAGCCATCCAGTTCCTCTACGACATCTGTAGTACCTGTGGTAAGACTGGCATCACCTGCAATGGGGCATCTGTCTGTCTGTGAGTGTCTGTCTGTGAGTGTCTACCAGTCTGTCTGTCTGTCTGTCTAGTCTACCAGTAATACAGCCATCCAGTTCCTCTGCATCATCTGTAGTACCTGTAGTACTTGACTTGTATCACCTACAATAGGGCGTCTGTCTGTCTGTCAGTGTCTGTCTGTCTGTCATTTAGCCAGTCAGTTTCTCCACATCATCTGTTGTCGTGTCTCCTATGGTGAGACTTGTATCACCTACAAAAGGCTGTCTGTCTGTCTGTGTGTGAGTGTCTGTCTGTCTGTCATATAGCCAGTCAGTTCCTCCACATCATCTATTGTCGTGTCTCCTGTGGTGAGACTTATATCACCTACAATAGACTGTCAGTCTGGTAATCACACATAATTACATTACTTTATACTAATATGTAGCATTTACAGGGATGTTCAATTATGATAGAGCTGATAATTTAGCTAGTGTAAAATCAATCAATTAGGGTCAATCATGCAACATATAGAACATTGCAGTAGATTGAAATATTTCTTCCAGAGTGAAGGGATGATAACAAATAAAAACACAAACAATCAAATTCACAAATTTTGGCCCCTTGGCCTTTATCAAGTGTAAAAACGACGATCGTCGTTTTTACACTTGATGAAGGTCAAAGGGGCCGAAAATTTGCATATTTGAGTGTTTGCGTTTTATTTGTCATAAATCATTGACAAAATTTGTTGTTACATTTATAACATTATTGTGTTTGTTACATTTATAACATTTACTAGATAATATTTTCAGCTGTCAGAATTTCCTGCTAGTGTACTAGTCCAAGCAGCAAGTCAAGCTCTAGGCACTAACACCACACAAACTAAAGATGCCCTCGGCATAATATCGTCTGCTCAAGGTAGGTAACCCTTGCATGTCA
This sequence comes from Pinctada imbricata, assembly GCA_033119305.1. Lineage (NCBI taxonomy): Eukaryota > Metazoa > Mollusca > Bivalvia > Pterioida > Pteriidae > Pinctada > Pinctada imbricata. Next base: position 17,399,307 of record VSWD01000014.1, on the reverse strand, counting down.
AGCTTTAGGCAATATTTTACAGGATTTTTTCGTTGCGATCTGAAGCAATACAAAGTTATCAGGAAAAAGTCAATTGTATCCTCTCCTTATGATACATAACTCTGTAAAGTAAACATGGTAAAGATGCCCTTGGTATTGTTAAACCAACCTTTACCAAGATTTATATTGAATAAAATGCTGTGCATAAGATTTGGTTTAGCAAGATGGTATATAAAGTACAAGATGTGTTGATTATTACAGTTACTAACATCCTGTCCACGGGATCTAGTCAGGCCACATCCAGGATCTCAGCCCCAGAGAGCCCACAGGATAACCCATTTACAAGCCCACTGATGAGCCCACAGGAAAGCCCACTGGCTTACACCCTGCTAGATACATCACCGAAGTCTAGCTTCTCTGCTGTGAGTAAGAATTTTGGCTAAGGGGCATATACTATAGCATTTGTGTCATCTTTCTATCAGTCCATCCAGCTTTCAATTAAAGAGTAAAGAATTTTTAATAAGTAGAGATGATAGGGCTTTCATATTTTGCATGTGTATGTATCTGTTGAAGACGCATCTTTGGAACCAAATCTTTCACCTTTTCATTGACCTTTGACCTACTTATTCATTATCGAGGGGAAATACTGAAAGAAAAAACCATATAAAATCTATTTCTTCCTGAAATGCCTTCAAATTATGCATATTGACAAGATTATTGTTTTAAGACCATGACCTTTGACAATTTGATCTTAAATTTGACCTTCTTAAACTTTAAACTGGCTATATATCTTGAACTGTAAGTGGTAGGGTCAAGGGATATTGACTGATAATAAGTTTACATTTTGTTAGCTCACCTCACCAAGTGAGAGGGAGCTTATGCTATCACCCTGTTGTCAGCGTTTGCACTAGTATGTAAAGAAGTTTTATTTCTTTATTATAAGTGCTGGGAAGTCCAAACTTACACAGATGATGCGTCTTTATGAGTAGATCACAAATCTACATTCAAATGTAGATCATGACCTATATTTTCCGCTTGAGTGCACATGTTAGGATGATTTGGGTATCAATGGTCAATAAATGAAATTTTATACTTCCCTGTTCTATTTTGTTCTTGTGTGGAAACATTTTAGTTGGTTCTTAGTAGGACAGATTTTCAAATTCAAAACTGTAATCTTTGACTGCTTTCTACCATGATGAAATGCTGCCATGAGGTGAGCTTTGTAATCTTTGATTACACTATGTTTTAAACAGGATTCACCAGGAAAATCAGAGTTAGGAGAGGGCAAAGCTGAACAGAGACAGAAATCCCATATCTCTGCTGAGCAGAAAAGGCGGTGTAATATCAAGGTTAGTCTGAGATAGAAATCCCATATCTCTGCTGAGCAGAAAAGGCGGTGTAATATCAAGGTTAGTCTGAGATAGAAATCCAATATCTCTGCTGAGTAGAAAAGGCGGTGTAATATCAAGGTTAGTCTGAGATAGAAATCCCATATCTCTGCTGAATAGAAAAGGCGGTGTAATATCAAGGTTAGTCCGAGATAGAAATCCAATATCTCTGCTGAGCAGAAAAGGCGGTGTAATATCAAGGTTAGTCTGAGATAGAAATCCAATATCTCTGCTGAGCAGAAAAGGCGGTGTAATATCAAGGATAGTCTGAGATAGAAATCCCATATCTCTGCTGAGCAGAAAAGGCGGTGTAATATCAAGGTTAGTCTGAGATAGAAATCCCATATCTCTGCTGAATAGAAAAGGCGGTGTAATATCAAGGTTAGTCTGAGATAGAAATCCAATATCTCTGCTGAGCAGAAAAGGCGGTGTAATATCAAGGTTAGTCTGAGATAGAAATCCCATATCTCTGCTGAGCAGAAAAGGCGGTGTAATATCAAGGTTAGTGTGAGATAGAAATCCAATATCTCTGCTGAATAGAAAAGGCGGTGTAATATCAAGGTTAGTCTGAGATAGAAATCCCATATCTCTGCTGAGCAGAAAAGGCGGTGTAATATCAAGGTTAGTCTGAGATAGAAATCCAATATCTCTGCTGAATAGAAAAGGCGGTGTAATATCAAGGTTAGTCTGAGATAGAAATCCAATATCTCTGCTGAGCAGAAAAGGCGGTGTAATATCAAGGTTAGTCTGAGATAGAAATCCCATATCTCTGCTGAGCAGAAAAGGCGGTGTAATATCAAGGTTAGTCTGAGATAGGAATCCCATATCTCTGCTGAATAGAAAAGGCGGTGTAATATCAAGGTTAGTCTGAGATAGAAATCCAATATCTCTGCTGAGCAGAAAAGGCGGTGTAATATCAAGGTTAGTCTGAGATAGAAATCCCATATCTCTGCTGAGCAGAAAAGGCGGTGTAATATCAAGGTTAGTCTGAGATAGAAATCCAATATCTCTGCTGAGGAGAAAAGGCGGTGTAATATCAAGGTTAGTCTGAGATAGAAATCCAATATCTCTGCTGAGCAGAAAAGGCGGTGTAATATCAAGGTTAGTCTGAGATAGAAATCCCATATCTCTGCTGAATAGAAAAGGCGGTGTAATATCAAGGTTAGTCTGAGATAGAAATCCAATATCTCTGCTGAGCAGAAAAGGCGGTGTAATATCAAGGTTAGTCTGAGATAGAAATCCCATATCTCTGCTGAGCAGAAAAGGCGGTGTAATATCAAGGTTAGTCTGAGATAGAAATCCAATATCTCTGCTGAATAGAAAAGGCGGTGTAATATCAAGGTTAGTCTGAGATAGAAATCCCATATCTCTGCTGAGCAGAAAAGGCGGTGTAATATCAAGGTTAGTCTGAGATAGAAATCCAATATCTCTGCTGAATAGAAAAGGCGGTGTAATATCAAGGTTAGTCTGAGATAGAAATCCAATATCTTTGCTGAGCAGAAAAGGCGGTGTAATATAAAGGTTAGTCTGAGATAGAAATCCCATATCTCTGCTGAGCAGAAAAGGCGGTGTAATATCAAGGTTAGTCTGAGATAGGAATCCCATATCTCTGCTGAATAGAAAAGGCGGTGTAATACACTACCGGCATCGCGTGTTTTTACCCTGTCAAATCATCCCCGCAATCTTTTTTGACCCAGGGTTTTAAATCCCCGCGGTCATGGATTAACAATGGAGTTGACTCAACGCGGATATCGATCCTGGCAATTCACCGCAACGATCGCCGTTATACGCGGTGGCGATCGCCGCAGTTCTCAGCGGTAATTAATAACTTGTTATTTACCTGTAACAGTACTTATATTTTACTTACTCTTTTAAAATTTACGTCCTTTATTTTGATGTATTGTTATCATTGGTGACATAAAAATGTCCTTTAAAAGCGTTACGTTGTACATACGAGAACTAGTTATAATGTCCAGCTGTGTTTATCTAAGGAACAATGGGCAGTCTACGGGAGCGGTACGGTCAAGCAAAAATGGGTTTAAAGTCTCCGCCTTTCGACTTTGAGCATGTTGAGAGATACATCGACTGGAGCCGAGGCTTTACGACATTTTTTGTATATCTTTACTGCTCAAGTCCAAAGCACTGCAGACCGTTTTTTTTTTTTGTAGATTCTTCCGTTTGAGATTACTAGTTAGCGGTGTTTTATGTTCGTTTGTTCGTATGTTCAAATGTTGAAAAACGTCCATCTCCCAATTAGTCAAATATAGCCTTGATTGCCTATTTAGTAATTTATTGTTTATTTGGTTGTTTTGTTTGCGCAAGTGAGGCGATGTATAGTACAAACCAATTATATATATATACGAAATTACGAAGGTGGTAATTAGGTGTGAAACGATTTCAATAGATAATTCACAATGTCATGCAAAGTTTACAATTATCGAAGATTTTTTATATATAACATGTATCTAGAAGTTAAACTCCCATTTCACAATGCATATATATCTTTTCAAATTCATAGAAAAAAGCTCCGTTTTTATGCGCCAGGGACGCAGGACTCAGAGGTAGATTAATCACCTGCGGCCGTCCGGGAGAAGGGGGGGGGGTGTGTGTGTGTAATTTTCCTATAAAATGGTAGAATAAATTTTCTAGCCTGTCCGTTTATTGACTTTATACATACTATTTTCATCTTCAAAAGCATTTTGCGCTGTAATGCAACCCCCTCTGTCCATGCTAAGTGTGAAATCGCGACTCCCTCCCCCCCCCCCACCCCCTTTCACGATTCAAAAAGGCGTGAAGCCAAAATTACTAATTAGATTAATACAGGGGTAGACGATGTTTGTGTGGATCGAAATAATCTGGGTGTCTTCCTGTCTCTTCGACTTCCGTGAAAAAATATATGTAAACACTATTTCATTTCTTTCTCAAGAAAAAAAGAATTATATCGTACGTAAACATTATATACAGGAAACCTTATAAAACTTTGAGCGTAATTTTATTTTCTTTCTGTCACAATATGCCTAATTATCTTCGGACCAAAAAAAAAAACCTAGACATTATGATAGATAAGATTTGAATTGAGTTATATTTGGTCAATCAGTCTTATTTTTAGATTTTAATCATATATATCATTAATTTTATGTATTTAAAAAAAAAACTCAATTTCATGCAGATAAGGAACATGCAAAGTTTAAATTCAATTCTTCGGAAAAAATCCAGGTAAATACTATGTAAAATTTATTTATTATCTACGGCTTAGTCATGTTGGTACAAAGTTTGCTTATTATTTTCTTACTTGAAGTAAATAATTATCATAAAATTGCATATATTCTGGAAAAGTCGCTTACGTCGATATTTCCATGTACATGTGTCCACAAAAAACCTCCTTAGTTCTGCTTGAGTGACGACGTGTCGCGTGTACGTAGCTGTCAATATTGATTAGGGAAAGGTTATATGTATATGGGCGTGCCTATATGTCTGGTCTTACAAGGTGTGAAGACATCGCCTCTCCCCGTACAGGGGATGATTGTTATACAGGTAGAAGCGTAGGGTAACTGAAAAGGTGTGAACAACTTGTGAGGCATCGTTTGTTGATTTAGTTTTGGTTTGGCGTTCACCGGTTTACTTTTGGAATTCGGTGCGAAAAAAAGGGGGGGGGGGGTTATTGTATTACATCTGTTTTATTATAAGGCTATCCTCATTTTTTTTTTTTTTTTATTTATTATTATTATTTTTTTTTTTTTTTGCCTTTCTTTTGTATGCCGGTCTTTTTTTTTTTTTATTGCACTTTGTTTACATGATTAATCTTTGTCTGGATACACGTCCTTCATCAATCGATGTCTTTTTTTTGCGGACTTTTTTGACCAGAACAAGGAGCACGCACTTTTTTTCTTTTCTTTTCTTTTTTTTTTTTTTGAAATTGCATTATCGTCTGGTCTTCAAATGGTTTTCTCTGAAAGTCCAATCATCATGGATTGAATTATTGCTAAGGAGCGATACTTTTACAATAAATGGGCAGATCTAACTCACGGGGGGGGGGGGGGGGGGGGCCAAGAAAATCAGCTTTACTATAATGGCAAATTCCAGGAGGTGGGGACTGGATCCTGACCTCCTATCTCTAGGTCCGCGTGTTGACATACAATTCAAAGCTATACCCGTTTAAAGACGGATGCTTATAAAGCGATTAAAAAAGGTAAAAACCCCATCCATTGATTTAAAAAAAAGAGAACTTATAAAAAAGGGGGGAGGGGAGTGGCGCGTTAATGCAATCGCATTTGACAGGTAGGGTCTTCCATCTGGTTCAGGTCGGTGTGTTCCCATTTCGCCTTAACTGAGAATTTTAGGTAGAAAAAATATTCCCATTTCGCCTTAGTGGATTTTCGTGACTGCCGTTAAGGCGAAATGGGAACTTGTAAAAACACTTCAATTATCGATACTTAGTTGAATAAACAATGAATTTGAATCTATCATTGATACCAAGTATTAGCTTTCCATATAAGGATGGCCGATATTAACAGGGTTTTTGTCATTTTCCAACATTTTGATGAATATTTTTTCCCAATATCTCTTCATTTCATTTCTTGTTCCTCAATTCCATTCATTATTCTTTCAGTTTCATTCCTTATTCTTTCAGTTTCATTCCTTATTCTTTCAGTTCCATTCCGTATTCCTTTCGTTTCATAACGGACAAAAAGTTGTACTCACACACCACAATTTATCGCGCTTTCCTGTTGCTCGATGTACTATGGGTTACCTAACATATAGTATACATCAAGCAACCGATATCCCCCATCTACGTGTTTTGAATAAAAAATCCCCATTATACTCAGTTACGTTGCTCACGTCAAACCATAAAATTGTGCAAAATTACGCTAGAAAAGGACTCGATTTATGTTTGGGGAGGGGGACTTACATATACGTGTCTATTTTTTCATGGCAATGGGGGAGAGGGATATTTCAGTGTGCAACGAGGAGGGTGGATAAAGATCGGGGAAAGAGTTTATTCATTTTTCCAATTCCAGGGAAGGGCGCATCTGGATCATTTCATTGAAGAAACTTTGCGATGATTTTAACTCTTTGTCATAATTCAATACACGATGCACAGTTAAATTGAGAAGTTTGAAAACAAATAAAATGCAATAAAAAAAATCGGGGACCTTATGACTGGCGCATTTTTGTGAACCACTATAATTGTATTGGGGGCGCTAAGTCTGCCTTTCTGATCTGCCTAGTGGAAGGGATTTGTGGTACCCATGTGTAGCGGAAGGTGCTGGAAGCTGACTTCTGCGGGTCCATCATATCGCGGAGTTTGGCTATCTTATGGATGAAATAGTAGACGGCATCTCCACCCTGACCCTGGATGGGATCTTCTTGATTACTTTCACCCCTTTGCTGGTTCTTTATTCTTTAATTTTCATATGAATAAATTGGGGAAAGGGGGGGGGGGTTAAATATGCAAACTGATTGTCAATTATCAACCCAAAATTGAAGAAGAAATGTGAAAAATCCATTTTTTTGCGGAAAAATATTGATGGAAAGAATAGAAAAATGTCAGTTTAAAAACGATTTGCAGTTAAAAGGTAAGAAACGTGTTGCATAAATTACTAAATTGATGCCAATTAAGATTTAATTACAATATAATTGCACCACCCTGGTTCCCATTTCGCCTTACTAAAATTCCCATTTCGCCTTAGTACTTTTTTACATATAATTTACCTGAAATTCACAGTTAAGGCGAAATGGGAACAAACCACCTTCAGGTCTGGCAGTGGGGATTACTTATTGACGTGTTTTCACACCTTATCGGATGACTGCGCAGGGCGTATCATCTACCTTCAATCGCCGTTTGATTTACCGTTCTAAACATCTGAGGGGGGGGGGGGGGGGGGTTGGAATGCGACTTTGTAAAAAAAAAAAGAAAAGATAAGTGACTTTGTAAAAAAAAAAAAACAATATCGAAGAATAAATCTTACCAGCCCGAAGTGCTGGCGTAAAATTCTGTATTTTATTTTAATAGGCAGCGACTGAAGAAAATATGTGATTGCAGAAATATTAGAGGCCGCAAATGCATGTTCACGTAGCTCCCTCTTGCTATTTCTAAAATTTTACAGTAAAAAGCCAGGGGAAAGGGAGGGTTATATAATTCCAAACTCCTCGGTCGAGCTCCCTTGTACATATCTATATGTCGATATCACAACTCACTCTTCAAATTTGATTACTTCAACTTGTACCCATTGACTGACCACTTAAAATGACATCATTTTACGGACGAACGCATACACAAGTACCTTTACGTAGATAAGATACGTAAGTGGACGTTGGACATTTAAATCTCAGGCGCAGAACGAGGATAAAAAGAATGTCGGAGAAAAATCAATATTGTATCATAATAGAAAAGAACCATTATGGTGAGCGGATCCACACTATTACGTCCCCGGGGTCAGACGAGTACCCATGACAGTGTAGAGATCGCCGCTCAAATGGCTTTGTTTGTCCAGCAATATACCTGTCACCTGTATAATTAGCACTAATTAATTTGTTTGGAAATTTGATTGTCTGGCCTCTACAAACGGAGTTATGCGTAACGTGATACACAACTGGGGATTTTGCATTTCATCTGGAGTGATCTTTCATATAGCATTTATTTTATCAACGCTAGTTTAATATGTTTTTAATAATAAGAAGTGAACAAGGAACGACGATTAGTTTAGTTTAGTTTAGTTTAAACTTATTTTATTGCATGATAGCAAAAGGATTGGCGACGATTCATTGCATATTTCACATGCCTATTATAAGTACCCGTGTAAAGAGCCTACAGACATAATTTGATCATGCTTCAATTTTAATATGAATAGATTCCGCTTCATCTGGACTTGACGCCAGAAGATGTAAATTTTCATTATTTTGACCTGCTTATCCGATATAAAAAAAGAGTCGGGATGAAAATAAGGTAGATCCACAGGAGCTCGATGCCAACAACCCTCAATGACACCCGCCCCTTCACGTCATATAAGGAAAGTAGAGGCGGATATTCTTGTGGATCGTTGGCATCGAGTCAGGTTATCAGAAACATTTTAAGGCTCAATTTACAAAATGTACTTATGTTTCATGTCCTAATGTTTAAATCATCATTTTATTTATACATGTCATGCTTAAAAACAAGTTTCTATTCATCCGTAAGAAATAGCACCTGGTCAGGTAACACCTGGACAGGTAATTGTCAGCGCGGCAATCAACCGCAACGCCACCGCAACTCCCGGCGATCTTGGCACCGCGATGAAGTGATTTGCGGGGGTCAGCGGCGATGCTGAGGTGGAATTCCACCTTAAATCAGCCAGCCGCGATAGGTGGGCTCGGTAAAAAAACGCTTTGCCGTATGTGTATCAAGGTTAGTCTGAGATAGAAATCCAATATCTCTGCTGAGCAGAAAAGGCGGTGTAATATCAAGGTTAGTCTGAGATAGAAATCCCATATCTCTGCTGAGCAGAAAAGGCGGTGTAATATCAAGGTTAGTCTGAGATAGAAATCCAATATCTCTGCTGAGCAGAAAAGGCGGTGTAATATCAAGGTTAGTCTGAGATAGAAATCCAATATCTCTGCTGAGCAGAAAAGGCGGTGTAATATCAAGGTTAGTCTGAGATAGAAATCCCATATCTCTGCTGAGCAGAAAAGGCGGTGTAATATCAAGGTTAGTCTGAGATAGAAATCCCATATCTCTGCTGAGCAGAAAAGGCGGTGTAATATCAAGGTTAGTCTGAGATAGAAATCCAATATCTCTGCTGAGCAGAAAAGGCGGTGTAATATCAAGGTTAGTCTGAGATAGAAATCCCATATCTCTGCTGAGCAGAAAAGACGATGTTTTATCAAAGTTGAGATGGAAATCTCACATCTCTGCTGAGCAGAAAAGACGATGTTATATCAAGATGAAATCTTAATTCCATCTTAAATCTGATAATATAACTGAATATTCCTGTTAACCTTTAGCTGTGATAAATGTAGGGCTTGCTTTGAAATGTCGGGCTTTATGAAACAATATTTTGTATATCCGAAGTTTCTGATAATTCAGTTTTAGGCACATTTTAAAACAGTGTATGAAGATTTTATCTGAACTTGTAATAAAGCAGGGCCCTAGTGACGACAGATCATTGTGGATTTGGAATAAATTATGATTAGTTTTATCACATAATACACCTGTTATGCAGTTTCATAAAGCCATTTTGCAACCAAATTTTAGCGCAAACCAGGCAAAAGGGGGCAAATTGACATATTAGCGTAATTATGAATAAGCAAACATGACTTATTCTCAATATTAATCTTTTTATGTTCAGTAATTTAGCATAGTCTTGAATATGGGCAGTTTTTATAGCAGTAGCTCCGCTAAAATATGAATCCTACTAAATTAAGTACACATAAAGTATATGGTTGGTCCATACACTAGCCTAATCACCTAAACTGTGACAAGTGTTACCTTTCAAATATCAGTCATTTGTTAAATTCAGAATTCAGTATCAATGATGAAACTGTTGTTGATGAATTAATTATTGCATTAAAATTCTTAACAAATATGAAATATTTTCTCTTTTTATGAAATTTGTTGTGTGTATTATATCCCCTCTCAAAGGCTCAGGGATATAAAATACACAACCCATTTCATAATACATCTTACGAAATGAAAATTCATTTGAGATTTTGTATTTAATATACAATTTGCATAGTGGAATTAACCCGCTTAATAACTTCTTTTTTCATTCAACCATGAATGATATTTAGTTATGATATATATTTTACAGAGTGGATTTGACCTACTTCATACATTGATTCCCTCCCTTAACCAGAATCCTAATGCCAAAGTCAGCAAAGCCGCAATGTTACAGAAAAGTATGTAACTTATTTACCCATGTCCTTACTCATAGTACTCATGTGTATGATATAAAATATGGAAGTACTCACAGTATGTTGTATAATAATGGAAGTACTCACAGTATGATATATTATAATGGAAGTACTCACAGTATGTTATAGAATAATAATGGAAGTACTTATAGTATGATATATAATAATGGAAGTTCTCACAGTATGATATATAATAATGGAAGTTCTCACAGTATGATATATAATAATGGAAGTACTCATAGTATGATATATAATAATGGAAGTACTCACAGTATGATGTTTAATTATGGAAGTACTCACAGTATGATATATTATAATGGAAGTACTCACAGTATGATATATAATAATGGAAGTACTCACAGTATGATATATAATAATGGAAGTACTCACAGTTTGATATTTTATAATGGAAGTACTCACAGTATGATATATAATAATGGAAGTACTCACAGTCTGATATATAATAATTGAAGTACTCACAGTATGAAATATAATAATGGAAGTACTCACAGTATGAAATATCATAATGGAAGTTCTCACAGTATGATTTATTATAATGGAAGTACTCACAATATGATATATAACATGGAAGTACTCACAGTATGATGTTTAATTATGGAAGTACACACAGTATGATATATTATAATGGAAGTACTCACAGTATGATATATAATAATGGAAGTACTCACAGTATGATATATAATAATGGAAGTACTCACAATATGATATATAACATGGAAGTACTCACAGTATGATATATAATAATGGAAGTACTCACAGTCTGATATATAATAATTGAAGTACTCACAGTATGAAATATCATAATGGAAGTACTCACAGTATGATATATCATAATGGAAGTTCTCACAGTATGATTTATTATAATGGAAGTACTCACAATATGATATATAACATGGAAGTACTCACAGTATGATGTTTAATTATGGAAGTACTCACAGTATGATATATTATAATGGAAGTACTCACAGTATGATATATAATAATGGAAGTACTCACAGTATGATATATAATAATGGAAGTACTCACAATATGATATATAACATGGAAGTACTCACAGTATGATATATAATAATGGAAGTACTCACAGTATGAAATATCATAATGGAAGTACTCACAGTATGATATGTTATAATGGAAGTTCTCACAGTTTGATTTATTATAATGGAAGATCTCACAGTATAATATATAACATGGAAGTACTCACAGTATGATGTATAAGAATGGATGTGGTACTTGCTCACAGTATGATTTATAATAATGGAAGTACCTGCAGTATGATATGAATCGAGTACCCACAGTATGATATATAATAATGGAATTGCTACAACTATTTACCTTCTAGACAAAAATTCCTAACCAATTTTAATGCACCAGACACGTGTTTGGGATAGTAGATTCTCATTAGTGGTACTAATTTAAATTCCAAAGAGATGTAGCTTTGAATCTAACTACTTAATAATGCAACTCCATCACCAATTCTTAAATTTAACTGATGAATTTTGTTGTAAAACAATTCGTTTATGTAAGTTTGTTTATTACTCAAATCTCAATTTTGCCCTTTGATCAAACGGGCACATAAATACATGGCAAAAATTTTATTGTGTTTTGTGCATACAGTATTATGGTTCAAGTCAGGTGATTGGATGTGTAGGTAGGGAGAGGCAACCAGACACAGGATTTATTCTGTAATACATGAATTCTTATATTCACAGCTGCAGAATATTGTAAAAAGTTGAAGGCAGAAAGAACCCAAATGCAGAGTGAGGCAGAAATACTCAAACAAGAAATTGACTCATTGAACACTCAGATAAGGTAACTCTGACATTGAATTGACTCCATGAACACTCAGATCAGGGAACTCTAACATTGAATTGACTCATTGAAGACTCATCTGGTATTTGACTCATTGAACACTCGGATCAGGTGACTCAATCACGAAAGTGACTCGTTGAACAATCAGATAAGGTAACTCAAAAGAGAAATTTACTCATTGAACATCACTCAGATCAGGTAACTCAAACAAGAAATTGACTCATTAAATACTCAGATCAGGTAACTCAAATAAGAAATAAAAATGTGTCTCACTGAACACTCAGATCAGGTAATTCAAGCAAGAAATTGAAACTTAGATCAGGCAACTCAAACAAGGAATTGACCCATTGAACACTTGGATAAGGTAACAAACATTATAAACAAGAAATTTACTCGCTGAACACTCAGATCAGGTAACTCAAACAAGAAATTGACACTCCGATCAGGTAACTCAAACAAGGAATTGACTCAGTGAACACTCAGACAGGTAACAAACATTATAAACAAGAAATTGACTCACTGAACACTCAGATCTTGTTACTCAAACAAGAAATTGACACTCGGATCAGGTAACTCAAACAATGAATTGACTCATTGAACACTGAGACAGGTAACAAACATTATAAACAAGAAATCAACTCTGAACACTGAGATAAGTCAACTCAAGGCAGAAAATTACTTCCTTAATACTCAGATATGGTAAAGTCAATCAAGAAATTGACTCTTCTCTAGATTTAATATGGGCTCCAGGTCAAAGCAAGTAAATGAAGAAGAAGAAATAGATCAAATGAAAATTCAAAAGTACCTGTGTGTATGCTTTGTTTGTTTTATACTTAAAGCCAGTGCTGGTCCCAGTCTGTCTGTCTGTCTGTTGTTTATACAATAACATTGTTAATATTATACTTGCAGCCAGTGCCAACTCCAGCTACCAGCAACAGGTGCCCCTGTAACTCGACAACGAGTCGATCAAATGAAAGAAATGTTTCAGGAATATGTTAAAAGAAGAACACTGAACAACTGGAAATTCTGGATTGTATCCTTTTCATAATTCTCATTTGCCTTGGATTCTGAGCAACGAAGATGTTCATTCATTAGTCAAGAAAACTATTTACATGTTCATGAGTATTTTTCCTCTAGACATTATGTTTCGTGTTAAATATTTTCCATAGATTATTACCTTAACCCTGAACTAGTTTTCCACAATTATTCGAGGATTGTTTGACTCATTTAACAACATGGTGTCCACAGCGAGTATGGATGAACTGTGTCGAACTACGCTAGCTTGGTTAGATCAGCACTGCTCGCTTGTCGCCCTCAGACCAGGTACTGTAAGAAGTTTGATATTGTTCACCTATACATGTATAGCTTTGTTAGACCAGCACTGCTCACTTGTCGCCCTCAGACCAGGTACAGTAAGAAGTTTGATATTGTTCACCTATACATGTATAGCTTCGTTAGATCAGCACTTTCCCGCTTGTCACCCTCTGACCAGGTACAGTAAGAAGTTTGATATTGTTCACAGCTATGCTGAAATGTGCCAGTTTAAACGGCATTACCAGCATAAATTGACTTCCATGCTGGACAAAATGCCTGTAGTAAATTTGACAGCAAATTTCCTACAAGGAATCAAGTGAATTTGAATCAAAAACCCAGAATTTTACGGTCGCAATGTTGACTACTTAAATTGTAATACTTTTTCAATTTTTTTTTTTTCTGACCGGCAAACACTCATTTGGACCGGCTTAATGGATTAGGATGTCGGTCCAAATGACTGGCAGCATTTTCAAGATTTCAGCACCTCTGTGTTCACCAATTCAAGTAGAGCCAAAAAAGCTATTGATTCTCTCACCATGGATGGAGTTATCCACAGATTTGCCTGCTCTGAGACAAGATTTTACAAGCCCATACAAGTAGCCAAAGCTTCTAGAACATGGATTCTCTCACCATGGATAGAGTTAACTATTGATATACATGTTCTGAGACAACTCTGTCTGGCGTGTTTGTCTCAAACCCCACATTGTGACATCATAGACCATTATGGTGGTTTAGCTATGTTTCATGTCACATATTTAATTAATTCACAAATAATTGCAATGTTTATTTATAAAATATGTAATAAATTGGTGAGAGAATAACTATCAATCACCCCTTTGTACATGGACAGGGAAATCCCACTAGAGTATCAAAGATTTTCCACATCCAGGAATAGGCCTACAAATATTTGATACTTTGGTGGGATTTCCCTGTCCCTGTACAACAGGGAGATAAATTCTATCAATCCCATTTATCCATCAGTCTGTTTGCCCATCTGACTGCTACAAAAACATTGACTTTGCTCACAACTCCTAATGGCCAGTAAGTGGCCTTTCATTGTTAGTCACCTACCGGCAACGCCGAAGGGGACTCTTAGTTTCCTCTCGGTCTGTCTGTCCGTCTGTCTGTCTGTCTGTCCGTCTGTCTGTCCGTCTGTCCCATTTTCAGTTTTCCGGACTTTTTTTCGCTGTTGTTGCATATATTGAACTCATTTTTGGTATGTGGATATATCTCAATGTGATACAGATCAAGATTGAGTTTGCTTTCGATTGACCTAATTTTACAAGAGTTATGGCCCTTGGACTTAGCAAATTTTATGAAAGTTTCAGTTTTCCGGACTTTTTTCCGCTGTTGTTGCATATATTGAACTCATTTTTGGTATATGGATATATCTCAATGTGATACAGATCAAGTTTGAGTTTGCTTTCGATTGACCTAATTTTGCAAGAGTTATGGCCCTTGGACTTAGCAAATTTTATGAAAGTTTCAGTTTTCCGGACTTTTTTCCGCTGTTGTTGCATATATTGAACTCATTTTTGGTATGTGGATATATCTCAGTGTGATACAGATCAAGTTTGAGTTTGCTTTCGATTGACCTAATTTTACAAGAGTTATGGCCCTTGGACTTAGCAAATTTTCTGAAAATATCGGTTTCCGGACTTTTTTCCGCTGTTGTTGGATATATTGAACTCATTTTTGGTATGTCCATCTACCTCAATGTGATACAGATCAAGTTTGAGTTTGCTTTTGATTGACCTTATTTTACAGAGTTATGGCCCTTGAACTTAGCAAATTTTCTGAAAATTTCGGTTTTCCGGACTTTTTCCCACAGTGACTGTTGTTGGATAAATTGAACTCATTTTTGGTATGTGGATATACCTAAATGGGATACAGATCAAGTTTGAGTTTGCTTTAGATTCACCTATTTCTACAAGAGTTATGGCCCTTGGACTTAGCAAATTTTATGAAAATTTCAGTTTTCCGGACTTTTGTTTTGTTCTATTGCAAATAATGCACTGATTTTTGGTAAATGAATACATCTCAGTGTGATACAGACCAAGTTTGAGTTTGGTTTCCAGTGGCCTATTTTTACAAGAGTAATGGCCCTTGGACTTAGCAAATTTCATGAAATTTTCAGTTTTCCGGACTTTTTCATGTCTGTTATTGCAGATAATGAGCTGATTTCTTGTATGTGAATACATTATAGTGTGATGCAGACTTGAGTTTAATTTAGATTGACTAATTTTCACAAGAGTTATGGCCCTTGGACTTAGCAAATTTCGTGAATTCAGTTTCCCAGACCTTTCTTGGCTGTTGTTGAAGAAGATGAACTGATGAACAGAGATGCAAGTCATAAATTTATGCCGCCGGTAGGGGACTTATATCGCACAGCGATCATTGCATTTTTCATACATGTATTCCTTATGGCAAGAACTATCTTCTGGTGCCAGAAGATTTTACCCAGTGATCCTGATCCTTTATTTACATGTATTGGAACAAATACTCAGGAGCATGGGACTACAGCATTCAATTGTTTGAATTTATCTTAAAAAAGGAATGGAAAATTGTACTTAGGCACTGAGGCCAAGCGATCTCTTTCCAATTTATTGAGTCTTTGTGGAATACAGAGTTATTTCCCATTTGGGGCAGTATCTGATATAAAATCATTATGACGTCATGAAAATGGTATGGCAACGACAGTTTGTACCGTCATTTCTCTGAGTTTAGGAACTGTTTCCATAGAATTTGACGATGTCACAATTAGTCTACATCGGATACTGTCCCAAATGGGAAGTAACTCTGGTCTTCGAAATTATCAAATAACATCAAAATTTTAATCTATTTTATTATTGATAAAATTCTCTCGACATTCAAAGTAAGAACATCATGCTGCGATGACATAATAGCAATTGTAAACATATGAAACATATGAATACCTTTGTCTGGTTGGCATGGTAACACATAACAGGTATTTATGAGGGATCATCTTGCAAATGTTTTAGTGTACATTGTATTAAGTATGATAATGAATTCTGCATTGTACTGAAAATTTATTTTGTTTTTATTTGAACGAGTGTTGTTATTTTTTTCAGCTGTATTGAATGCCTTACGTAACCTCAGCACAACAACCAGTATTCTCTCCGATCCATCAAAAATGCCGCAACAAGCAGCAGAAGCAGTCATTAAAGGAAATAACAAGGATCTGCCGAGCTGATATTTATAGAACGTGCCTGTGTGGTTACACAAACGCACGCTTATCATGCCATGCCGCAACAGTGAAATGCAATAACTAATTAAAGGTGAATCAATCCTGCTGGAGCCTTGTGCATAGACAAGTCATGCCAGTGTATGCTAAACATGCCAGGGTATGCTTGACATACCAGTGTATGTTACACATGCCAGTGTATGTTACACATACCAGTGTATGTTACACATGCCAGTGTATGTTACATATGCCAGGGTATGCTAAACATGCCAGGGTATGCTTGACACTTATAGGGCAGCACTCATATACTGAGAATGTTATAAGGAAATAGTGCTATGTTATTGGTTGTTTAATAGTAATGACTGTGCTTTTTGATATTCAAGGAGCAATTTGATTGGTTGTTGACTGAAATTGATGGTTTTGATTGGTTGGACTGTATTTTTGAATTTGAAGTGTTAAATTCATCTGGACAGGGTTTAAAAGCATGTGTAAGGAATTTGAATTTTGATTTTAATGGATACAGTCTGGAGAAATACTCAAACTGAGTGATGGTGGAAAATACCCAGAAATCAGACGAGACATGGATGTGTAGATAGTAATCCACTGTATTGAAGCCAGTACATTGTAATGCATAAATAGTACATGTATATCCAGATCTTATTAGTTGTACATATAATAATAGATATACATGTATTAAATACCAGGTCCATGTTTAACCTTGTTACTTTGTTACCTCTACTAATACTTCCTCCCTGATGTCATATGAGTGCCTTTGTCCTTAACTTTATCTTGTTATCTCATTATCAAGCTTTATTTACATGGTGATTATGTTAGAAATGTATGTACTTTCAACTTGGCAATTTTATAATTCCATTTTGTATCTTTGAATTACTGTTTAAAATTTATTTTTTAGTAAATTCTTCCTCAATTTTTTCATAATTTCACCTTCTGAAATAGGGTATAAAAATCAGAGAATGGTTAACAATGGTTAACATTCGGACTTTCCTACTAGACTGGAAACTCCATCAAATATTTGTTGATTTGAAAAGTATTCCCAAAAATTTTCCATCTCGTTTCACATATTCTTATTTGAATTTATTACAATGTATAACATGTATGACCTACTGGATAAGATCATTAGAAACATCAAGATCTTTAGAAATTATCAGAAAGATATCGATCTATTAAAGTAAAGGTATTGTTGACAGGAATTTTCTTTTGATAGGTTTAGATTTCAATCCCTTGATTATTTGAAAGAAAGAACAGAGTAACGGTCTTCACAAAAAACGTTTAAACCACTAGCCCAAAGACAAATTTTATTAGCCATTTGTATAGTTTGTTAGACAATTTCTACTTGCCCAACAGAATTTCTGGTAGCCCGGGTGTTGTGGTAGCTATGTAGTTTCTATGAAGACTGAATTAAGGTCCTATCTAGAAACTCACACTGATTATACAGAGCACAAGATTATATTAGCAGACTAATTGACAGAAAATTCTCAAACGTCTAATGCTCTTTTCTCAGGGGAATTATTCATGTTTACAGATTTAAACATTTTAAAACGAAACTCAAATTCTTTTGTAGACAGATGATTTACCCTGGAATTACGTTATAATGTGATATTTTAAATGAATAAACCCTTATACTCGATTTTTCATTTTCAAATATAGATATTAATGTAGTTGATACTGTTGTAAG
Organism: Pinctada imbricata; assembly: GCA_033119305.1. Lineage (NCBI taxonomy): Eukaryota > Metazoa > Mollusca > Bivalvia > Pterioida > Pteriidae > Pinctada > Pinctada imbricata. The sequence continues at coordinate 17,381,003 of VSWD01000014.1, read as the reverse complement.
AGAAATCAGAATGACTGTATATGATGTTCCTTTTAATTTTAATATGAAAGAAAGTGATCATGTCAACTTAAGCAATTATAATATATCTAAATTCTTTGCATAATTATTTACATTTTCCAATGTTTTCCTGTTATCGTTTTCTAATGTATTTATCAAAACTTTTAAAGTTCTAAGTTTAATCAAATTGTAATAATTATGCAAAAGTGATGAATATATTTTTTTTTCTGAAATTTTTACTGCAATACTTGTCAACATATAGCATTCTGTCTGTGCAATTAGTAAGAGTGGTACCTGCTTCATTTAAAGAGTTTAAGATTTCTTATATAGTACCTAAACAGGTACATCAGAATCTGCAAGGAAAATGTCAAGTGTATTTCTAAAATCAGTAACGTTGTGTATGTGAATTAATACTTCATGAATTAATGGAGATTTGCTTATTTTCAGACCTTGATCACTGAGTCGATTTTCAAACTATACTTAGTTACTAGTCCATCTTACTATCACTTGTACAACTTTGTTGCTGGCGGGATTTAGGGCTGTAACGATAAGCTTCCCTCGCGATACGATACCTATCGCGGTTCAAGGCTTTGGTTTCGGTTATTTTCGATACGATACACTTCAAATAAAAGAAAACAGAAATAAAAGAAAACAGAAAAACGTTTATTACCTTCATTGACTTCTTTTCTTAGTGATAAAATATAATGATGATGCCTCATGAATGCCTTGCATAAAGCTATGGTATTTGATGCTGTCCTTGAACATGATGAATGCTTGACAGTTTGGATGGGGAGATATACTTCTTTGTTTTTTAACGTCAAATACTATACTTGCAACTAACGATCATAGTCTTAAATCCCACTAGGCGAAATTCTTACTAGTGTTAACCTTGGTGGGCTGCTGTATATGCTTTTATTTCCTGTTTCATAGCTAACTTCAGTGAAGCACAATTTAAATCAGTCACATTCTTAATATTATTTTCGCAGAATCAATAACGTTTCCATACAGGAAACAAAAAGAGATTGGGACGTCCTTAGTTTATAGCTTTTAAACTCGTCCACCATATTCCGTTAGACAAGTAACTTATGAAATGATGGATGTGATTGGTTAATGAAACAAAGTTCGACCAATTAGAGAGCGTCTTGAGTGTGAAATTAAAAATATTTCTGAACCGCATCGAACTGCAAAATACGGATGCACCGCGATTCACTGGATGTAAGGGTTTTATTGCGGTGCACAGCGGTGAATTGTTACACCCCTAGCGAGATATACCATTCTTCTTCAGTTTTGCTCGTACCCTGTGAGACAGGCTATGTGAGACACATAAGCTGTCTCAAAGGCTACATCATCCAATCATTTAACGTCATATACCAATCAGCTCTTCCAACGACCTATCAGAGATATCGTACTAAAGACGCGTGCGGCTTTTGAAAATACTTCCGGTAAATGGCAATGAAATGTTGACGAAGCTTGAGTTTGACGTCAGAGGGCTATCATGTGATTTTGAAGACATGGGACAAACTATTGTTAAATTCCATTTATCAGTAAGGAAAGATCAATCGTTATCTAGTCCACCACTGTTCACTATAGGTTAGCATTTTGTCTTGACATTGCGTAGTAACCGTTGTCAAGGAGTAACGACAAGATCGTAGCTACGCTCCACTCGGGAAAAGATGAAATTTCCGTCACGAGTGTAATTTTTTATGTCTTACTCAGTAGATTGTGATAGAACCTATTAGTCCTGTACTAGTTGCAATGCCACTGTCCGATGGTTCGATGCTAGCTTGTGAATACTATAGGGATCTCAGTTAACTGTGGATGTTTATCAAACTTGGCATGTAAGATGCAAAAGATGAAAGGAAAACATTTATTTTCAAGGTCAGGGGTCAAGGTTACAGTTGGTAATAGTAGAAATTTGACTACCACTTGAGGGGATGATGTGCATGCATTGAATCTGCTCACAAGATCAACTTCTATCTTTATGATTCAGTTATTTATAATACATAGTAGTATGTAGAAAATGTTAACTTCTCAGCTAAGTAATTTCCTTCTTTCTTTATGAAGCATGAATCAGTACATTAACCAATAATGCAGGCAACATGTGTTCTCAGCAGTCTGTGCTCTTGTTTATGGTACGATTTACAATAAGTTCTTGTTTATGATAGTGTGTACTATGGTTTATGGTAATACAAATCCGTCCAAAGTTACTGTTTCTTTTTTTTTTCTCATAATTAAGACAATATTCTTGGCTGTGAGTTTTCTTTAGCCATTATTTCTTATTGTGAGAGGGTAACCCTAGACAGTTTAAACAAGATATACCAGTATTTCACATAACCATGTTACATATGATATAACATAATTTCATGTCAATGCAAGCAAGACTGAAGCTTCTTAAATTTGTCATCAGATTTATGAGTATAGAAATACATCATAGATTACATTAATATTTTGTATTGTATACAATATTGTAAGTGTATAACACTTAGATACTCTGTTGTAATTATCATGATTTTAATATATTCACTGCAAATACACAACAATATAACAAAAAAATGAAAAATTATAAAATGTGTGAAATATACCATTCTTGTTTTTGTTATATAATTTATTAATTATGCATTGTTGTTCCACAGAAGGCCATATAAAAAACTGGCCAGTTGAAGACTGTGTACCTCCTTAATAAGAAATGAATAATCAAAATTGAAGAGAATCATGAAAAGTAGGTCATTCACTAAATTCCTTCCAATCTCTGCATATGTATGTATTGAAATGTGTAACATGAGTAAAAAGGGTAAATAGTTATATCCCCCGCAACAAAGTTGTGGGAGGGGGGTTATACTGGATTCATCCTGTCCGCCCACCCGCACATCTGTCTGTCTGTAGACGAAAGCTTGTCATCGCAACTCCTCACAAACCGTTTGATTGATTTCAATGAAACTTTACACAATGAAAGACCATAATATGTAGGTGTACATGATGAAAGGGGATTGCAGTCAAAAGGGTTATACCAGAGTTATTGCCCTTTGACTTAGATATTTTTATGCATTTAAAGTGTTAAATCTTGTCATAACACATAAGGCTATCTTATATACATCATAAAACATTTAACATACTAAGTATTTTATTTGATATAGTGACCTTAACCCTGAATGATGACCTCTTATATGAGAGAATATCCATTTGGAAAATCAGTCAGGGCATACAATGGATCTTCTCAGAAAAAAGTATTTCGGGGGAGGGGGGGGGTATAATTCGTCCCTTGAGGGCAGTTTTCATTCATACTGGACAAAGAGAGATAATTTTGTTTAACTTTGGGTAAGCATCACAAAGTCCTACATCAATGGATCTAACAGGGAATGTCCACAAAGTCCTACATCAATGGATCTAACGGGGAATGACAACAAACTCCTTGCAGAGGAAAATGTCGCTAAGATTAAGACAAGGGTCGAATTTAGCCCAGTCTTTTGGTATTTTTCTTGGAAAGGAGAATTTGCATTGCAGAAAAAAGGGTTACATTGTATTATTAAAACATAATATATTTGAATACAGAACATATATGTTGGGGGATGTCCTGTAACCTTTTCCGTTTTCTATTGATTTCTATGGGGGTTAGGGTTAGGGTTAACCCTAACCCATTAGAATAAAATGTGGATGCTTTGGCATACAAGCATACATGGTGACTACACCACTGACAGTCAATAAGGAAAACAAGTCTCCAACAAGACCATACATGGTAACTACGCCACTGACAGTCAATAAGGAAACAAGTCTCCAACAAGACCATACATGGTAGCTACGCCACTGACAGTCAATAAGGAAAACAAGTCTCCAACAAGACCATACATGTAGCTTCGCCACTGAAAGTCAATAAGGAAAACAAGTCTCCAACAACACCATACATGGTAGCTACGCCACTGACTGTCAATAAGGAAAACAAGTCTCCAACAAGACCGTACATGGCAATCTCCTACGCATGCGTCCGATTTCAGTTCCGCTTTTCTTCACTTTGAAATCTACCTCTGCCGTCATCGCCTATTGTTTGTCTGCAAGATTCTTGCAGACTGGAACTGGGGCTTTATATTTGTAAATTAAGTATTGCAAGTATATACCATCAGATTTGACTACATTTCTGAGGTATACAGTGTACATGTTATGCTTTTCTTTCGATGCAATACGATGCAGTATCAGGGATTCTTTCTTCATTCGAACGTTGCCAACACGATCAGCTGAGCAAGAAGTCTCCAGTAAAAATACAAATTCTAGCTTTAAATCAAAACCTACCGTCTTTAGACATGAGTCTTGTATAAATTTTCCTACACCAAGAAAAGAATAGTTTCCTTCATTGCCCATTTACTCGCCCATACACACTCAAATATGTGTCTCTGCCTTTGAATCTTTCGCACTGTTTACGTCAGAAGTCCGAATGACGTCACTGTGACGACATGCCGTATCTGCGATGCCTCTCGGGCTTTATCATTGCGTGAAATGGCGTAGGAAAATAACGATGACTGCAAGGTTATATTGCAAGCCTGTGCCGCCTATGACCTTGTTGCAAGTTGCATACATGGTAGCTACGCCACTGACAGTCAAAAAGGATAACAAGTCTCCAACAAGGCCATACATGGTAGCTACACCACTGACAGTCAATAAGGAAAACAACTCTCCAACAAGGCCATACATGGTAGCTACACCACTGACAGTCAATAAGGAAAACAAGTCTCCAACAAGGCCATACATGGTAGCTACACCACTGACAGTCAATAAGGAAAACAAGTCTCCAACAAGGCCATACATGGTAGCTACACCACTAACAGTCATTAAGGAAAACAAGTCTCCAACAAGACCATACATGGTAGCTACACCACTGACAGTCAATAAGGAAAACAAGTCTCCAACAAGACCAAACATGGAAGCTACACCACTGACAGTCAATAAGGAAAACAAGTCTCCAACAAGACCATACATGGTAGTTACACCACTGACAGTCAATAAGGAAACAAGTCTCCAACAAGGCCATACATGGTAGCTACGCCACTGACAGTCAATAAGGATGACAAGTCTCCAACAAGACCATACATGGTAGTTACACCACTGACAGTCAAGAAGGATGACAAGTCTCCAACAAGACCATACATGGTAGTTACACCACTGACATGCAATAAGGAAACAAGTCTCCAACAAGGCCATTCATTGTAGCTACGCCACTGACAGTCAATAAGGAGAACAAGTCTCCAACAAGACCATACATGGTAGCTATGCCACTGACAGTCAATAAGGAAACAAGTCTCCAACAAGGCCATTCATTGTAGCTACGCCACTGACAGTCAATAAGGAGAACAAGTCTCCAACAAGACCATACATGGTAGCTACACCACTGACAGTCAATAAGGAAAACATGTCTCCAACAAGAACATACATGGTAGCTACGCCACTGACAGTCAATAAGGAAACAACTCTCCAACAAGGCAATACATGGTAGCTACGCCACTGACAGTCAATAAGGAAACAAGTCTCCAACAAGACCATACATGGTAGCTATGCCACTGACAGTCAATAAGGAAAACAAGTCTCCAACAAGACCATACGTGATAGCTACACCACTGACAGTCAATAAGGAAAACAAGTCTCCAACAAGACCATACATGATAGCTACAACCCTGACATTCAATAAGGAAAACAAGTCTCCAACAAGATCATACATGGTAGCTACGCCACTGACAGTCAATAAGGATGACAAGTCTCCAACAAGGCCATACATTATAGCTACGCCACTGACAATAAATAAGGAAAACAAGTCTCCAACAAGACCATACATTGTAGCTACAACCCTGACAGTCAATAAGGAAAACAAGTCTCAAACAAGACCATACATGATAGCTACACCACTGACAGTCAATAAGGATAACAAGTCTCCAACAAGACCATACATGGTAGCTACGCCACTGACAGTCAATAAGGATGACAAGTCTCCAACAAGGCCATACATGGTAGCTAAAACCCTGACAGTCAATAAGGAAAACAAGTCTCCAACAAGACCATACATGGTAGCTACGCCACTGACAGTCAATAAGAATGACAAGTCTCTAACAAGGCCATACATGGTAGCTACAACCCTGACAGTCAGTAAGGAAAACAAGTCTCCAACAAGACCATACATGGTAGCTACAACCCTGACAGTCAATATGGAAAACAAGTCTCCAACAAGACCATACATGGTAGCTACGCCACTGACAGTCAATAAGGAAACAAGTCTCCAACAAGGCCATACATTGTAGCTTCGCCACTGACAGTCAATAAGGAAAACAAGTCTCCAACAAGACCATACATGGTAGCTACGACACTGACAGTCAATAAGAGAACAAGTCTCCAACAAGGCCATACATGGTAGCTACGCCACTGACAGGCAATAAGAGAACAAGTCTCCAACAAGGCCATACATAGTAGCTACGCCACTGACAGTCAATAAGGAAAACAAGTCTCCAACAAGGCCATACAAAATAGCTATGCCACTGACAGTCAATAAGGATGACAAGTCTCCAACAAGACCATACATTGTAGCTACGCCACTGACAGTCAATAAGAGAACAAGCCTCAAACAAGGCCATACATGGTAGCTACACCACTGACAGTCAATAAGGAAACAAGTCTCCAACAAGGCCATAGATGGTAGCTACGCCACTGACAGTCAATAAGGAAAACAAGTCTCCAACAAGGCCATACATGGTAGCTACACCACTAACAGTCATTAAGGAAAACAAGTCTCCAACAAGACCATACATGGTAGCTACACCACTGACAGTCAATAAGGAAAACAAGTCTCCAACAAGACCAAACATGGAAGCTACAACACTGACAGTCAATAAGGAAAACAAGTCTCCAACAAGACCATACATGGTAGTTACACCACTGACAGTCAATAAGGAAACAAGTCTCCAACAAGGCCATACATTGTAGCTACGCCACTGACAGTCAATAAGGATGACAAGTCTCCAACAAGACCATACATGGTAGTTACACCACTGACAGTCAAGAAGGATGACAAGTCTCCAACAAGACCATACATGGTAGTTACACCACTGACAGTCAATAAGGAAACAAGTCTCCAACAAGGCCATTCATTGTAGCTACGCAACTGACAGTCAATAAGGAGAACAAGTCTCCAACAAGACCATACATGGTAGCTATGCCACTGACAGTCAATAAGGAAACAAGTCTCCAACAAGGCCATACATGATAGCTATACCACTGACAGTCAATAAGGATGACAAGTCTCCAACAAGACCATACATTGTAGCTACGCCACTGACAGTCAATAAGAGAACAAGCCTCAAACAAGGCCATACATGGTAGCTACACCACTGACAGTCAATAAGGAAACAAGTCTCCAACAAGGCCATACATGGTAGCTACACCACTGACAGTCAATAAGGAAAACAAGTCTCCAACAAGACCATACATGAAAGCTACACCACTGACAGTCAATAAGGAAACAAGTCTCCAACAAGGCCATACATGGTAGCTACACCACTGACAGTCAATAAGGATAACAAGTCTCCAACAAGACCATACATGGTTGTTACACCACTGACAGTCAATAAGGAAAACAAGTCTCCAACAAGACCATACATGGTAGCTACACCACTGACAGTCAATAAGGAAAACAAGTCTCCAACAAGACTATACATGGTAGCTACACCACTGACAGTCAATAAGGAAAACAAGTCTCCAACAAGACCTTACATGGTAGCTACACCACTGACAGTCAATAAGGATGACAAGTCTCCAACAAGACCATACATGGTAGCTACACCACTGACAGTCAATAAGGATGACAAGTCTCCAACAAGACCATACATGGTAGCTACACCACTGACAGTCAATAAGGAAACAAGTCTCCAACAAGACCTTACATGGTAGCTACACCACTGACATTCAATCAGGAAAACAAGTCTCCAACAAGGCCATACATGATAGCTACGCCACTGACAGTCAATAAGGATGACAAGTCTCCAACAAGGCCATACATGGTAGCTACACCACTGACAGTCAATAAGGAAAACAAGTCTCCAACAAGACCATACATGATAGCTACGCCACTGACAGTCGATAAGGATGACAAGTCTCCAACAAGGCCATACATGGTAGCTACGCCACTGACAGTCAATAAGGATGACAAGTCTCCAACAAGACCATACATGGTAGCTACACCACTGACAGTCAATAATGAAACAAGTCTCCAACAAGGCCATACATGGTAACTACACCACTGACAGTCAATAAGGAAAACAAGTCTTCCACAAGGCCATACATGGTAGCTACACCTTTGACAGTCAATAAGGAAACAAGTCTCCAACAAGGCCATACATGGTAGCTACACCACTGAAGGTCAATAAGGAAACAAGTCTCCAACAAGGCCATACATGGTAGCTACTCCACTGACAGTCAATAAGGAAAATAAGTCTCCAACAAGACCATACATGATAGCTACGCCACTGACAGTCAATAAGGATGACAAGTCTCCAACAAGGCCATACATGGTAGCTACGCCACTGACAGTCAATAAGGATGACAAGTCTCCAACAAGACCATACATGGTAGCTACACCACTGACAGTCAATAAGGAAACAAGTCTCCAACAAGGCCATACATGGTAGCTACACCACTGACAGTCAATAAGGAAAACAAGTCTCCAACAAGGCCATACATGATAGCTATGCCACTGACAGTCAATAAGGATGACAAGTCTCCAACAAGACCATACATTGTAGCTACGCCACTGACAGTCAATAAGAGAACAAGCCTCAAACAAGGCCATACATGGTAGCTACACCACTGACAGTCAATAAGGAAACAAGTCTCCAACAAGGCCATACATGGTAGCTACGCCACTGACAGTCAATAAGGATAACAAGTCTCCAACAAGGCCATGCATGGTAGCTACACCACTGACAGTCAATAAGGAAAACAAGTCTCCAACAAGACCATACATGAAAGCTACACCACTGACAGTCAAAAGGAAAACAAGTCTCCAACAAGACCATACATGATAGCTACGCCACTGACAGTCAATAAGGAAAACAAGTCTCCAACAAGACCATACATGATAGCTACGCCACTGACAGTCAATAAGGATGACAAGTCTCCAACAAGGCCATACATGGTAGCTACACCACTGACAGTCAATAAGGAAACAAGTCTCCAACAAGGCCATACATGGTAGCTACACCACTGACAGTCAATAAGGATAACAAGTCTCCAACCAGACCATACATGGTAGTTACACCACTGACAGTCAATAAGGAAAACAAGTCTCCAACAAGACCATACATGGTAGCTACACCACTGACAGTCAATAAGGAAAACAAGTCTCCAACAAGACTATACATGGTAGCTACACCACTGACAGTCAATAAGGAAAACAAGTCTCCAACAAGACCTTACATGGTAGCTACACCACTGACAGTCAATAAGGATGACAAGTCTCCAACAAGACCATACATGGTAGCTACACCACTGACAGTCAATAAGGAAAACAAGTCTCCAACAAGACCATACATGGTAGCTACACCACTGACAGTCAATAATGAAAACAAGTCTCCAACAAGACCATACATGGTAGCTACACCACTGACAGTCAATAAGGAAACAAGTCTCCAAAGAGACCATACATGATAGCTACGCCACTGACAGTCAATAAGGAAACAAGTCTCCAACAAGACCATACATGATAGCTACGCCACTGACAGTCAATAAGGAAAACAAGTCTACAACAAGACCATATATGGCTACACCACTGACAGTCAATAAGGAAAACAAGTCTCCAACAAGACCATACATGGTAGCTACACCACTGACAGTCAATAAGGAAACAAGTCTCCAACAAGACCTTACATGGTAGCTACACCACTGACATTCAATCAGGAAAACAAGTCTCCAACAAGGCCATACATGGTAGCTACACCACTGACAGTCAATAAGGAAAACAAGTCACCAACAAGACCATACATGATAGCTACGCCACTGACAGTCAATAAGGATGACAAGTCTCCAACAAGGCCATACATGGTAGCTACACCACTGACAGTCAATAAGGAAAACAAGTCTCCAACAAGACCATACATGATAGCTACGCCACTGACAGTCGATAAGGATGACAAGTCTCCAACAAGGCCATACATGGTAGCTACGCCACTGACAGTCAATAAGGATGACAAGTCTCCAACAAGACCATACATGGTAGCTACACCACTGACAGTCAATAAGGAAAACAAGTCTTCAACAAGGCCATACATGGTAGCTACACCTTTGACAGTCAATAAGGAAACAAGTCTCCAACAAGGCCATACATGGTTGCTACACCACTGAAGGTCAATAAGGAAACAAGTCTCCAACAAGACCATACATGGTAGCTACTCCACTGACAGTCAATAAGGAAAACAAGTCTACAACAAGGCCATACATGGTAGCTACACCCCTGACAGTCAATAAGGAAAACAAGTCTTCAACAAGGCCATACATGGTAGCTACACCTTTGACAGTCAATAAGGAAACAAGTCTCCAACAAGGCCATACATGGTAGCTACGCCACTGACAGTCAATAAGGAAAACAAGTCTACAACAAGGCCATACATGGTAGCTACACCCCTGACAGTCAATAAGGAAAACAAGTCTCCAACAAGACCATGCATGATAGCTACACCACTGACAGTCAATAAGGAAAACAAGTCTCCAACAAGGCCATACATGGTAGCTACACCACTGACAGTCAATAAGGAAAACAAGTCTCCAACAAGACCATACATGATAGCTACGCCACTGACAGTCAATAAGGATGACAAGTCTCCAACAAGGCCATACATGGTAGCTACGCCACTGACAGTCAATAAGGATGACAAGTCTCCAACAAGACCATACATGGTAGCTACACCACTGACAGTCAATAAGGAAACAAGTCTCCAACAAGGCCATACATGGTAGCTACACCACTGACAGTCAATAAGGAAAACAAGTCTTCAACAAGGCCATACATGGTAGCTACACCTTTGACAGTCAATAAGGAAACAAGTCTCCAACAAGGCCATACATGGTAGCTACACCACTGAAGGTCAATAAGGAAACAAGTCTCCAACAAGGCCATACATGGTAGCTACACCACTGACAGTCAATAAGGAAAAAAAGTCTCCAACAAGACCATACATGATAGCTACGCCACTGACAGTCAATAAGGAAAACAAGTCTCCAACAAGACCATACATGATGGCTACGCCACTGACAGTCAATAAGGATGACAAGTCTCCAACAAGGCCATACATGGTAGCTACACCACTGACAGTCAATAAGGAAAACAAGTCTCCAACAAGACCATACATGATAGCTACGCCACTGACAGTCAATAAGGATGACAAGTCTCCAACAAGGCCATACATGGTAGCTACACCACTGACAGTCAATAAGGATGACAAGTCTCCAACAAGACCATACATGGTAGCTACACCACTGACAGTCAATAAGGAAAACAAGTCTCCAACAAGACCATACATGGTAGCTACACCACTGACAGTCAATAATGAAAACAAGTCTCCAACAAGACCATACATGGTAGCTACACCACTGACAGTCAATAAGGAAACAAGTCTCCAAAGAGACCATACATGATAGCTACGCCACTGACAGTCAATAAGGAAACAAGTCTCCAACAAGACCATACATGATAGCTACGCCACTGACAGTCAATAAGGACAACAAGTCTACAACAAGACCATATATGGTAGCTACACCACTGACAGTCAATAAGGAAAACAAGTCTCCAACAAAACCATACATGGTAGCTACACCACTGACAGTCAATAAGGAAACAAGTCTCCAACAAGACCTTACATGGTAGCTACACCACTGACATTCAATCAGGAAAACAAGTCTCCAACAAGGCCATACATGGTAGCTACACCACTGACGGTCAATAAGGAAAACAAGTCACCAACAAGACCATACATGATAGCTACGCCACTGACAGTCAATAAGGATGACAAGTCTCCAACAAGGCCATACATGGTAGCTACACCACTGACAGTCAATAAGGAAAACAAGTCTCCAACAAGACCATACATGATAGCTACGCCACTGACAGTCGATTAGGATGACAAGTCTCCAACAAGGCCATACATGGTAGCTACGCCACTGACAGTCAATAAGGATGACAAGTCTCCAACAAGACCATACATGGTAGCTACACCACTGACACTCAATAAGGAAACAAGTCTCCAACAAGGCCATACATGCTAGCTACACCACTGACAGTCAATAAGGAAAACAAGTCTTCAACAAGGCCATACATGGTAGCTACACCTTTGACAGTCAATAAGGAAACAAGTCTCCAACAAGGCCATACATGGTTGCTACACCACTGAAGGTCAATAAGGAAACAAGTCTCCAACAAGGCCATACATGGTAGCTACTCCACTGACAGTCAATAAGGAAAACAAGTCTACAACAAGGCCATACATGGTAGCTACACCCCTGACAGTCAATAAGGAAAACAAGTCTTCAACAAGGCCATACATGGTAGCTACACCTTTGACAGTCAATAAGGAAACAAGTCTCCAACAAGGCCATACATGGTAGCTACGCCACTGACAGTCAATAAGGAAAACAAGTCTACAACAAGGCCATACATGGTAGCTACACCCCTGACAGTCAATAAGGAAAACAAGTCTCCAACAAGACCATGCATGATAGCTACACCACTGACAGTCAATAAGGAAAACAAGTCTCCAACAAGACCATACATGGTAGCTACACCACTGACAGTCAATAAGGAAAACAAGTCTCCAACAAGACCATACATGATAGCTACGCCACTGACAGTCAATAAGGATGACAAGTCTCCAACAAGGCCATACATGGTAGCTACGCCACTGACAGTCAATAAGGATGACAAGTCTCCAACAAGACCATACATGGTAGCTACACCACTGACAGTCAATAAGGAAACAAGTCTCCAACAAGGCCATACATGGTAGCTACACCACTGACAGTCAATAAGGAAAACAAGTCTTCAACAAGGCCATACATGGTAGCTACACCTTTGACAGTCAATAAGGAAACAAGTCTCCAACAAGGCCATACATGGTAGCTACACCACTGAAGGTCAATAAGGAAACAAGTCTCCAACAAGGCCATATATGGTAGCTACACCACTGACAGTCAATAAGGAAAACAAGTCTCCAACAAGACCATACATGATAGCTACGCCACTGACAGTCAGTAAGGAAAACAAGTCTCCAACAAGACCATACATGATAGCTACGCCACTGACAGTCAATAAGGATGACAAGTCTCCAACAAGGCCATACATGGTAGCTACACCACTGACAGTCAATAAGGAAAACAAGTCTCCAACAAGACCATACATGATAGCTACGCCACTGACAGTCAATAAGGATGACGTCTCCAACAAGGCCATACATGGTAGCTACACCACTGACAGTCAATAAGGATGACAAGTCTCCAACAAGACCATACATGGTAGCTACACCACTGACAGTCAATAAGGAAACAAGTCTCCAACAAGGCCATACATGGTAGCTACGCCACTGACAGTCAATAAGGAAACAAGTCTCCAACAAGGCCATGCATGGTAGCTACTCCACTGACAGTCAATAAGGAAAATAAGTCTCCAACAAGACCATACATGATAGCTACGCCACTGACAGTCAATAAGGATGACAAGTCTCCAACAAGGCCATACATGGTAGCTACGCCACTGACAGTCAATAAGGAAAACAAGTCTCCAAGAAGGCCATACATGGTAGCTACACCCCTGACAGTCAATAAGGAAAACAAGTCTCCAACAAGACCATGCATGATAGCTACACCACTGACAGTCAATAAGGAAAACAAGTCTCTAACAAGACCATACATGGTAGCTACAACCCTGACAGTCAATAAGGAAAACAAGGATATACATGGTAGCTACGCCACTGACAGTCAATAAGGAAAACAAGTCTCCAACAAGACCTTACATAGTAGCTACGCCACTGACAGTCAATGAGGAAAAGAAGTCTCCAACAAGACCATACATGGTAGATACGCCACTGACAGTCAATAAGGATAACAAGTCTCCAACAAGACCTTAAATGGTAGCTACGCCACTGACAGTCAATAAGGATAACAAGTCTCCAACAAGACCATACATGGTAGCTACACCACTGACAGTCAATAAGGAAAACAAGTCTCCAACAAGACCATACATGGTAGCTACGCCACTGACAGTCAATAAGGATGACAAGTCTCTAATAAGACCATACAAGGTAGCTACGACACTGACAGTCAATAATGAAAACGAGTCTCCAACAAGACCATACATGTAGCTACGCCACTGACAGTCAATAAGGATAACAAATCTCCAACAAGACCTTACATGGTAGCTACGCCACTGATAGTCAATAAGGAAAACAAGTCTCCAACAAGACCATACATGGTAGCTACGCCACTGACAGTCAATAAGGAAAACAAGTCTCCAACAAGACATGGCATGGTAGCTACGCCACTGACAGTCAATAAGGATAACAAGTCTCCAACAAGACCATACATTGTAGCTACGCCACTGCGTTCACAAAGAATAACAAGTCTCCAACAAGACCATACATGGTAGCTACGCCACTGACAGTCAATAAGGAAAACAAGTCTCCAACAAGACCATACACAGTAGCTACGCCACTGACAGTCAACGGAGGACCAAGTCTCCAACAAGACCATACATGGTAGCTACGCCACTGACAGTCAACAGGGAACCAAGTCTCCAACAAGACCATACATGGTAGCTACGCCACTGACAGTAAGTTAGGATTTAACAAGTCTCCAACAAGACCATACACGGTTGCTACGCCACTGACAGTAAGTTAGGATTTAACAAGTCTCCAACAAGACCATACACGGTAGCTACGCCACTGACAGTCAGTGAGGATTTAACAAGTCTCCAACAAGACCATACATGGTAGCTACGCCACTGACAGTCAGTGAGGATTTAACAAGTCTCCAACAAGACCATACATGGTAGCTACGCCACTGACAGTCAATAAGGATTTAACAAGTCTCCAACAAGACCACGCAGTGCTGAGTAGAGTGGGGCACACAACCAGCGGACAGGTTCTTAAAATACTAGAAAATATTGAGGGGTTAGAAGGTTGTAATCTGGATGGAGACATTTTGACAATTTAAAAATCGCCATAAAAAGTCCTATTTTGAATTATAAAATTTTTCGACCACTGAATTATCTAATTCTGGACGGAGACGTTATAACCTAAATTAGATACATTCTTGGTCGAGACCTGTGGACATTTTAATCTATCAACGATAAGTTATTATAACATCTAAATCACAAGTAATTAGCTCTACTGGTCATAGACGCGTCCGTCGTCCGCATGTCCATCTGTACATATGTCCGTCCTTCTATTAAACTTAATAATGGTAATACCATGATCAATATTGTGTCTTTACCCAGTATGGGCCTTAACCAAAACATTGATAATGATAACTGTTCCATGATTAATATTTTGTCTATTAATCATGATAACTGTCATCGTGATCAATATTTTGGTTAAGGCCCATACTGGGTAAAGACAAATATATTGTAGTAGGAAATTAATTCTTTTTGCAAAATAATGGGGCTTGGTGTAGTTGTGCACCTGGTTTTCTGTTTAAGCCCTCTAACCCCGAGGGTCTTCAAAAGGGGGTATGATTATTTTGTTAAGGTACATGTATTGAGTATGGTGATTCCTGACTCCTAAGGTACTATAAACAATATTTTATCTGAAGGAGAAAATTACCCGAATTCAATCACATTGTATTTATACTTATTTATTTTTGTATATACTATAACATAGACTTTGCGCCAAAAGTTATGTCCCTTTGTTTGGAGTCTTAAATCTGAGCTGTACACATTCAGAAAATATTTTGTTTATATACCTTACCAAAAGCCGCCCTATTGTACATAGGATAAGTTATGTCATAATCTTGTAAACACTAATTATTGACGGAGCTGGTCTTGGTCTTGTTGTGCACGTGATGTTTTGTTTAAGCCTTTGATCCTCAGAGTCGTGCAAAATGGGTGTGGTTATTTTCTCCTATATAACTTCATGCAATAGCATAATTGCTATAAGAAGTTAATTCTTTTACACCATAACGGGGCTCTGATCTGTTCATGAGCGCCCCCTCCCCGGGGGGACTTGGCAAATGGATGTGTTATTTCTTTAAATATACATTTGTCTATGATATAGTTGTGCATCGAATATTTTATTTTAGCTCCCGACCCGACCCGACCCCCCTCCGTCAGGGTCCTGGAAAATAGTGTGGTGGTGTTCTCCTTCATCATTCTACATGTATATATTCTTTTAAAAATATTTCTGGGTTCTAAATTACAAACATAATGTACAATGGTATGTTCACCTTATAATACCTGCAATCTTCAGTATGCCACTGTGTTTGTATGTTCACCTTATAATACCTGCAATCTTCAGTATGCCACTGTGTTTTTCAATGTGGAAAATACATACTATTAGCAAGTGAATACTAGTATTATGTTTTCAAATACACATTCAACTCTTTTAGCGTTTTTTTAACTAAAAAAAAAAAAAGGAAAAAAAAAAGAAGTTTTGCACAATATGCATTTCCCTTCATTATCATATAAATAAACACCTTATTCTGACGAATTTGAACAAATAAACAATATTATTCAAGTAAAACAAATATACCACGACTGATTGGAAATTATTTCAGATATATCTGATTTCCGCACATGATAAAAGTTTGGGCTTTTTTTTTTCCTTTGATGAAATAGTGAATTGAACAATTGAAATTTCCCCTCCCCCACAAAATTACCAGAAAGGTAAAAACTTATTATCTATCCAAAAAAATAAATAAATAAATAAATAAATAAATAAATAAATAAATAAATAAATAAATGAAAATAAATAAATAAATAAATCATCCAGATAATAATTATCTCGATAAATGAGCTTGTCCCAGAAAGGCGTGTCTCTGTATCTGATTGTGTACTCTTTAACATACCCATTGATCCGCACTTGCGATTAAAATCTACTTCTTATTTTTTTTCTTGAAATCCTTGAAGTTGCCATAGAAAATCTGTGAGAAATTTAATGAAATCATCTCATGCTCTTTATGGATGGATCTAGAACAGTATTCCGTGGATCTTCACTTCGAGGAGAGGGGGGGGTGTTAAACCCTTGAATTTGGAAGAATAACATTCTTCGGAAAATTGTATAAAGTTGGGTTAGGGTTAGGGTTAGGTATAAAGTCAATATTTTTGGCGGATTCTAGGAGTTCAGGATTCCCAACCTGCCGCATCCCCGCCCCCTTTACCAGAGGCTGTGACCGCCCCTGTCCCTATCTTCCTCTTGACTGGAGAATCTTCATGATGATGCTCAGATCTGATTCTTGTCCTTTTAATTCAAAGAATAGAGAAGCAAACGAGGATCCAGAGAGAGTTCGAACCCTTCAAATGGAACAACTCTTTTATTCCTTAAACCACCCTAATAACTAGGTAAATAGCTCGGTTTTAAAATTAGCCACCTTGATTTGAATTCGTAAAAAAAGAAAGAGAGAAAATTAAAATCTTATCTTTTTTTTGTAATTCACGCTGTTCAATAAAATTAACCGATAGTGCGATTTTATTGGGACAAGATAAAAAAGTAAAATGGATAAATAGATAAAGATACATTACATATTTAATAAACGCATGTGAAAGAAAGTGTTTTCTATATTTGTTTGCATTCTTATAGACAGTAAGTATCATAAATAAAGTTGTCAAATCCTGCCCTCGTCAGTCATTTTGACACTTCATATAAATCGCTCTCATATTTGCACAAATTTTCGATTGTCAGTGCCAACGTTAGCGTGTTTTTAACAAAATTAAGATGTATCATAGCGATAATGTAATTATAAAACAGGAATGAAAGAAGAATAAATACACATGAGTTACTCTTCCATCCGCGGCTAAATCCGTCAGTCTATTAAAAGTCCTACCGTTATAGCGGAAGGAGATCTGAATACTAGATGATCAACTCAAACCGCCATATTGGATTGGCGAGTCCACGGTTTTTATCACTCAGGATTTATGTGGATTTTTAAAAGTTTCCTATGAAATGTCGGGAAAATGAGTGTGATTGTGTATCAATAGTTGTGTAGTGTGTACGATGTAAAATTATCAGGAGATTTATAAATACCGATGTGCTTTAATCTCAAATGGAGAGCGGGGTTGAGAAGAAACACAAGCTAACCAAAAGACGAGCTATCAACAAACAAATAGTAGATGAGGGTGAAAGTTGTGATGAAGTGAATGAGTCGGTTAGACTAGGCAAGGATAAAACTCGTACAAAACCACGCAGAAGAAAAAATAATGCTAACTTGTTTGACGAAGACATTATTGATGGGTTTGCTATCATCAGTTTTAAATCCTTTGAAGATTTGGAGGTGAGTTATTTAGAGACCTATCAAGACCTGTGTCATGTTATTTTACTTGAACATGTGTAATTTGCCACATGTTAGTTCGGTTCTGTGGCTTGTATTAAGATTCTGATTTATTTTTTTGTGTTTATAAAGATTTATTCTCTAATTTTATCGTTTCACCTCGTGACCTGCAAATCGCTTCTGTGTCGAGCGGGTCACGGTTCGAGTTTGCCAAGGCGCGCGTGCAGGTTGGCGGAGTTGGCACACGTGTGTGTTTGGCGTACGTAAACAGGCCAATTGACTGAATGTAGTAAATACAAACAAAGTTTATGGGATCTGACATCGTATAAAATCTGAGATCGCTAGGAGTAATCGTTAAAATTTCCCTGTTGAATCGGTGTCTTAAAATTTACAATCTTAAAACAAAAAATCTAGTTAATTAGTAAGATTAAAAAGTCGACCATTACAAACATACATGAGTTCATTAGCTGTTACATAATATAATTCAGCAAGCTAATTAGTTTGATTAGAGCTTCAAGGAAATCAATTAATGAACTGCCACTGAATGATTTGTTATTATATTATTGGTAATTTAAGACAGACTTTTCCACATGTTAAATGATTACATATTTTCAGATGATATGTTATATTAGTTCATGAAATATTATGGGAGCATTGACATTGTATAAATGTAGGTTCAAACAATTTAACTTATGAATGGATTAAAAGAAAAATGCCGTAGGCGGATATGGTTATAAAAAGGGAAGAGACCAGAGAGGTCTATGGTGTCAAATCACCAGGACACTCCTTGTGGTTCATAGAGGAGTCATCCAAATTCTTTTTTTAGGTCAATTTTATTAGTTCTACATTTTCGAATTTTCTACATTTATTATCTACCAATACATGAACCATGCGGAAACTTCTGTGAGTGACTTTAAAATGGCCATAACACTTGGGCTCATACTTGTATGAATGACCTCTTTTAACTTGTTGACAAATAATTAATACTTATCTACAGTTAAGTTATCTAACAATCATAATGTAGTTCATAAACTGTATAAATTAAACAAAATGAAAGAGAGAAATCTAAATATGATCTTGATTTTTGTCTATTTTTGTCGATAAAGAACATATATCTTTTAGGATGTATGTAATATGTATACATGTATATGTAGTAATTATGTACAGAAGGGGAATGTGGTCAGGATACGGTTACCCTGTAGGAACATTTAACTTTCCAGTCGAAAAATCCTTTATGAATGATACAAAATGTAAAAACATATTATTGAGGTGGTTTTCATCAATTTAAAAGAACATAGAATGTTTGGTTATTTTAAAAGGTTGAACATTACGTAACTTACTGTGAATTCTGAACTAGGTGGCCTTATCATGTTTGTTGGATAATTAATGAAGTGACATTTTTCTATTTTACATGAAACTAAACATGCTAGATATGACCTAAGTTGTTTACAAGTAATTCAAATCTATACAATCTACAAAATAGTTAGTACTGTCATTCCTTCAAAAATTTAAAAAAGAGTTGACATGAATTATATTACATGTATACTAAACCTGCTATTTTTTAAGGACACATGGTTGTTTATCAATGGTGTAATGTTTACATGTCAATCTGTGCTAGTCTATTACTAGACTCTATGACTATAGTTTAATGTCCATACATGTCGATCTGTGCTAGTCTATTACTAGACTCTATGACTATAGTTTAATGTACATTCATGTCAATCTGTGCTAGTCTATTACTAGACTCTATGACTATAGTTTAATGTACATACATGTTGATCTGTGCTAGTCTATTACTAGACTCTATGACTATAGTTTAATGTACATACATGTTGATCTGTGCTAGTCTATTACTAGACTCTATGACTATAGTTTAATGTACATTCATGTCGATCTGTGCTAGTCTATTACTAGACTCTATGACTATAGTTTAATGTACATACATGTTGATCTGTGCTAGTCTATTACTAGACTCTATGACTATAGTTTAATGTACATACATGTTGATCTGTGCTAGTCTATTACTAGACTCTATGACTATAGTTTAATGTACATTCATGTCAATCTGTGCTAGTCTATTACTAGACTCTATGACTATAGTTTAATGTACATTCATGTCGATCTGTGGTAGTCTATTACTAGACTCTATGACTATAGTTTAATGTACATTCATGTCGATCTGTGGTAGTCTATTACTAGACTCTATGACTATAGTTTAATGTACATACATGTTGATCTGTGGTAGTCTATTACTAGACTCTATGACTATAGTTTAATGTACATTCATGTCGATCTGTGCTAGTCTATTACTAGACTTTATGAGTCATGACTATAGTTTAATGTACATACATGTCGATCTGTGCTAGTCTAATTAGACTCTATGGTTAAAAAAATTTCTATTAAAGGAAGTCAACTGCCCTCTAAATGTGTAAAATGCATTAGGTTTTGCCCCATGGTTCCATCAAGGACTTCTCCCTTGAATCATTAGGGATCTCAAGGCGGTCCCCAAAATCCTGACTGAAACTTTCAAAGTGCTTCCACTTGACTTTCAAAAGGTTTATGGTTACGCACCTGGTGGGGATCAAACAAAATTGTTACATCATATGTATTCTGTGAAGAATGTGAAAGGTCAAGGTCACCTGTTTTACTTGCTCAGACTTTATTATATATTTATGACATGAGTTGGCATGGTTAGAGGCAATCTATAAAAGTACATGTACACTGTAGTCATGTTTTGGACATTGATTTTGAAAGTATGTTTGTTTTTCATCTTTGTATGTTAATTGAACAATTTTTCAAATTCAATAAAAGACAAACATAAGATAAGTGAATCAAACATACATTTAGTACAATTGATGAAATCATATATAGTTTTCTGTCCTCTTTTTGTGTGGTATACCTTCTCCATCGAAAGTTTAATATGTAACCCTACCTTTTAACAAGAGTCATTCCTTAATAAGATAAGAGTCATTCCTTAATAAAACAAGAGTCATTCCCTAATAGAGTAATAGTCATTCCTTAAATAAGAGTCTTTCCTATATAAAACAAGAGTCATTCCTTAATAAAATTAAGTCATTCCTTAATAAGATAAGAGTCATTCCTTGATAAAAATAAGAGACAAACATTAATCATGCTAATAAAACAATAGACATTCCCTAAGAAAATAAGAGTCATTTCATAATAAAGTAAGAGTCATTCCTTAATATAACATGAGTCATTCCTTGCATATTAATATATCCGTCTGTCTGTCCGTCCGTCTGTCCGTCCGTCTGTCCGTCCGTCCGTCTGTCCTTCCATTTATTTTTTGTACAAGAGCTTCAGATTTTCTGTAATCCACCCATGAACCCTGCACTTCTTCTTGACTAGCTTTATATGTGTTGTCACAACAGCCACATAGAGCTCATTGGCTAGTAGCCTTATATGTACTACCACATAGAGCTCATTGGCTAGTAGCCTTATATGTACTACCACATAGAGTTCATGGGATAGTAGCCTTATATGTACTACCACATAGAGTTCATGGGATAGTAGCCTTATATGTACTGCCACATAGAGTTCATGGGATAGTAGCCTTATATGTACTGCCACATAGAGTTCATGGGATAGTAGCCTTATATGTACTGCCACATAGAGTTCATGGGATAGTAGCCTTATATGTACTGCCACATAGAGTTCATGGGCTAGTAGCCTTATATGTGCTGCCACATAGAGCTCATTGGCTAGAAGCCTTATATGTGCTGCCACATAGAGCTCATGGGCTAGTAGCCTTATATGTGCCGCCACATAGAGCTCATTGGCTAGGAGCCTTATATGTACTGCCACATAGAGCTTATTGGCTAGTAGCCTTATATGTACTACCACATAGAGTTCATGGGATAGTAGCCTTATATGTGCTGCCACATAGAGTTCATGGGATAGTAGCCTTATATGTGCCGCCACATAGAGCTCATTGGCTAGTAGCCTTATATGTACTGCCACATAGAGCTTATTGGCTAGTAGCCTTATATGTACTGCCACATAGAGCTTATTGGCTAGTAACCTTATATATGATGCCACATAGAGCTCATTGGCTAGTAGCCTTTTATGTGCCGCCACACAGGGCTCATTGGCTAGTAGCCTTATATGTGCTGCCACATAGAGCTCATTGGCTAGTAGCCTTTTATGTGCCGCCACACAGGGCTCATTGGCTAGTAGCCTTATATGTGCCGCCACATAGAGCTCATTGGCTAGTAGCCTTATATGTACTGCCACATAGAGCTTATTGGCTAGTAGCCTTACATGTGCCGCCACATAGAGCTCATTGGCTAGTAGCCTTATATGTGCTGCCACATAGAGCTCATTGGCTAGTAGCCTTTTATGTGCCGCCACATAGAGCTCATTGGCTAGTAGCCTTATATGTGCTGCCACATAGAGCTCATTGGCTAGTAGCCTTATATATGTTGCCACATAGAGCTCATTGGCTAGTAGCCTTATATGTGCTGACACATAGAGCTCATTGGCTAGAAGCCTTATATGTGCTGCCACATAGAGCCCATTGGCTAGAAGCCTTATATGTGCTGCCACATAGAGCTCATTGGCTAGAAGCCTTATATGTGCTGCCACATAGAGTTCATGGGCTAGTAGCCTTATATATGTTGCCACATAGAGTTCATGGGCTAGTAGCCTTATATGTGCTGCCACATAGAGCTCATTGGCTAGTAGCCTTATATATGTTGCCACATAGAGTTCATGGGCTAGTAGCCTTATATGTGCTGCCACATAGAGCTCATTGGCTAGAAGCCTTATATGTGCTGCCACATAGAGTTCATGGGCTAGTAGCCTTATATGTGCTGCCACATAGAGCTCATCGGCTAGTAGCCTTATATGTGCTGCCACATAGAGCTCATTGGCTAGTAGCCTTACATGTGCTGCCACATAGAGCTCATTGGCTAGTAGCCTTATATATGTTGCCACATAGAGCTCATTGGCTAGTAGCCTTATATGTGCTGCCACGTAGAGCTCATCGGCTAGTAGCCTTTTATGTGCTGCCACATAGAGCTCATTGGCTAGTAGCCTTATATGTGCTGCCACATAGAGCTCATTGGCTAGAAGCCTTATATGTGCTGCCACATAGAGCTCATGGGCTAGAAGCCTTATATGTGATACCACATAGAGTTCAAGGGCTAGTAGCCTTATATGTGCTGCCACATAGAGCTGATTGGCTAGTAGTCTTAAGTAACATATGCTTCCACATAGAGCTCATTGGCTAGTAGTCTTAAATAAAATATGCTACCACATAGCACTGATTGGCAAGTATGTAGTCTTATTTGTGCTGCCACATAGAGCTCATTGGCTAGAAGCCTAATTTGTTCTGCCCCAAAGAACTGGAGCTCATTGGGGAATAGCCTTATATGTGCTGCCATGTAGAGCTCATTTGCCAGAAGCCTTATATGTGCTGCCACATCAGGGATTTTTTTTGCCCCTTTTTGGGGCCGTTATTCGGCCCCATTCCCAATGAAAAATATTATCTTTTTTTCCCAATTGTGGCTCTAAAATTTCCCAATCACATAAAGATGGAATTATCACCAAAATTAGATAAATCTACTGGTTCAATAGTAGCGAATTTTCTAATTATTTGCCATATTTTTGTAAGCATAAGAAATTAAATCATATTGAAAAGAAAATTATTTGATTAAACTTTCAATTCTGAATTCTTGATTGTATAAACTGTCATTTTACTTTTATGTTAGTACATGTACTTCCCAAAATATTCCCAAATGTCGTTAATTTTCCCAATTGCACGGGCCCCGACCCCATTCCCAAATTACTGAAAAAAATCACTGCACATATAGATCATTTACTAGAAACCTGATATGTGCAGCCTAGTAAAGCTAATTGGCTAGTAGCCTTATATATGTTGCCACATAGAGCTTATTGGCTAGTAGCCTTATATGTGCTGCCACATATAGATCATTTGCTAGAAGCCTTATATTTGCTGCCACATAGAGCTTATTGGCTACTAGCCTTATATATGTTGCCACATAGAGCTCATTGGCTAGTAGCCTTATATTTGCTGCCGCATAGAGCTTATTGGCTAGTAGCCTCATATATGTTGCCACATAGAGCTCATTGGCTAGTAGCCTAATATATGTGCTGTGGAATAGAGCTTATTGGCTAGTGTCCTTACATTGTATATGTGTTGCCACATAGAGCTCATTGGCTAGTAGCCTTATATATATTTTGCCACATAGAGCTCATTGGCTAGTAGCTTTATAATTATATGTGCTGTGGAATGGAGCTTATTGGCTAGTAGCCTTATTTATGTTGCCTAATAGAGCTTATTTTTCTTGTGGCCTTATATTTGCTGCCACATAGAGCTTATTGGTTAGTAGCCTTATATATGTTGCCACATAGAGCTCATTGGCTTGTAGCCTAATGTTTGCTGCCACATAGAGCTCATTTGGCTAGTAGCATTATATGTTGCCACATTGGCTAGTTGCCTTTAATGTGCAGCCACATAGAGCCCATTGGCTAGTACCCTTATATATGTACACTGCTGGCATGTAGAACTCATTGGCTAGTAGCCTTACATGTGCTGCCACATAGAGCTCATTGGCTAGTAGCCTTATATGTGTTGCCACATAGAACTCATTGGCTAGTAGCCTAATATGTGCTGCCACATAGAGCTCATTGGCTAGTAGCCTTATATGTGCTGCCACATAGAGCTCATTAGCTAGTAGCCTTTTATGTGCCGCCACATAGAGCTCATTGGCTAGTCGCCTTATATGTGCTGCCACATAAAGCTCATTGGCTGGTAGCCTTATGTGTTCTGCAACATAGAGCTCATTGGCTAGTAGCCTTATATGTGCTGCCACATAGAGCTCATTGGCTAGTAGCCTTTTATGTGCCGCCACATAGAGCTCATTGGCTAGTAGCCTTATATGTGCTGCCACATAGAGCTCATTGGCTAGTAGCCTTATATGTGCTGCCACATAGAGCTCATTGGCTAGTAGCCTTATATGTGCTGCCACATAGAGCTCATTGGCTAGAGTCTTTACATTGTATATATGCTGCCACATAGAGCTCATTGGCTAGTAGCCTAATATGTGTTGCCACATAGAGCTTATTGGCTAGTAGCCTTATATGTGCTGCCACATAGAGCTCATTGGCTAGTAGCCTAATATGTGTTGCCACATAGAGCTTATTGGCTAGTAGCCTTATATGTGCTGCCACATAGAGCTCATTGGCTAGTAGCCTTTTATGTGCCGCCACATAGAGCTCATTGGCTAGTAGCCTTTTATGTGCTGCCACATAGAGCTCATTGGCTAGAGTCTTTACATTGTATATGTGCTGCCACATAGAGCTCATTGGCAAGTAGCCTTATATGTGCTGCCACATAGAGCTCATTGGCTAGTTGCCTTATATGTGCTGCCACATAGAGCTCATTAGCTAGTAGCCTTTTATGTGCCGCCACATAGAGCTCATGGGCTAGTCGCCTTATATGTGCTGCCACATAAAGCTCATTGGCTAGTAGCCTTATGTGTTCTCCCACATAGAGCTCATTGGCTAGTAGCCTTATATGTGCTGCCACATAGAGCTCATTGGCTAGTAGCCTTTTATGTGCTGCCACATAGAGCTCATTGGCTAGTAGCCTTTTATGTGCTGCCACATAGAGCTCATTGGCTAGTAGCCTTATATGTGCTGCCACATAAAGCTCATTGGCTAGTAGCCTTATGTGTTCTGCCGCATAGAGCTCATTGGCTAGTAGCCTTATATGTGCTGCCACATAGAGCTCATTGGCTAGTAGCCTTTTATGTGCCGCCACATAGAGCTCATTGGCTAGTAGCCTTATATGTGCTGCCACATAGAGCTCATTGGCTAGTAGCCTTATATGTGCTGCCACATAGAGCTTATTGGCTAGTAGCCTGATATGTGCTGCCACATAGAGCTCATTGGCTAGTAGCCTTTTATGTGCTGCCACATAGAGCTCATTGGCTAGTAGCCTTTTATGTGCTGCCACATAGAGCTCATTGGCTAGTAGCCTTTTATGTGCCGCCACATAGAGCTCATTGGCTAGTAGCCTTATATGTGCTGCCACATAGAGCTCATTGGCTAGTAGCCTTATATGTGCTGCCACATAGAGCTCATTGGCTAGTAGCCTTATATGTGCTGCCACATAGAGGTCATTGGCTAGTAGCCTTTTATGTGCTGCCACATAGAGCTCATTGGCTAGTAGCCTTATATGTGCTGCCACATAGAGCTCATTGGCTAGTAGCCTTATATGTGCTGCCACATAGAGCTCATTGGCTAGTAGCCTTTTATGTGCTGCCACATAGAGCTCATTGGCTAGTAGCCTTTTATGTGCTGCCACATAGAGCTCATTGGCTAGTAGCCTTTTATGTGCCGCCACATAGAGCTCATTGGCTAGAAGCCTTATATGTGCTGCCACATAAAGCTCATTGGCTAGTAGCCTTATATGTGCTGCCACATAGAGCTCATTGGCTAGTAGCCTTATATTTGCTGCCACATAGAGCTCATTGGCTAGTAGCCTTTTATGTGCTGCCACATAGAGCTCATTGGCTAGTAGCCTTTTATGTGCTGCCACATAGAGCTCATTGGCTAATGTCTTTACATTGTATATGTGCTACCACATAGAGCTCATTGGCTAGTAGCCTTGTATGTGCTTGCAAGTAGAGCTCATTGGCTTGTAGCTTTGCCCTACCTAGGATAGTCTTGTTTGTGCCAGGTAGAAGAGCTTAGTGACTAACTTATAGTTATATGTGCTGGCACATAGAGCTCATTGCCTAGTTGCCCTGTATATGGTTGCTAGGAGAGCTCATGGGTCAGTCTCTTATGTGTACAGGTTAAGGGAGCTCTTACTAGCCATATATATGCTGTTATAGTGAGTTCAGTGTCCGTCATATATTTACGGGTACAGATAAGCAGAGAGAGTTTCATGGGAAGGTTCAAGCAATGTGCCTTGTCTATTATTTGGCCTTACTGTCCTTTATTTATTCAGATCACTTTTAGACACTTTGAATTTTATATCTTATACCGGCATAAAGATGATCGCTGGTCAGTGATTGGAGTCCAAAAACGATCATTTGCCCCTCACCAGCCCTTTACATATAATGTTATATGGAAACTGATGACAAATTAATGTGACATTCTAACTATGTACAATACGTATCGGTGCAGTAACATGTACTTGACATCGGCTGTTAATTATTCATGATGTAGCATTGATCTGTTTTGGGTTCGATCTTCCACCAAATCACACGAGTATCAAGGCTGAGTTACCCTCAAAGCACACGAGTATCAAGTCTGAGTTACCCTCAAATCACACTAGTATCAAGGCTGAGTTACCCTCAAATCAAACGAGTATCAAGGCTGAGTTACGGTACCCTAAAATCAAACGAGTATCAAGGCTGAGTTACCCTCAAATCACACTAGTATCAAGTCTGAGTTACCCTCAAATCAAACGAGTATCAAGGCTGAGTTACCCTCAAATCACACTAGTATAAAGTCTGAGTTACCCTCAAAGCACACGAGTATCAAGGCTGAGTGACCCTTAGATCACACAAGTAGAAAGACTGAGTTACTATAAAATCACACGAGTTAGTATCAAGGCTGAGTTACCCTCAAATCACACGAGTATCAAGGCTGAGTTACAGTACCCTCAAATTAAACGAGTATCAAGGCTGAGTTACCCGCAAATCACACTAGTATAAAGTCTGAGTTACCCTCAAAGCACACGAGTGTCAAGGCAGGGTTACCCTCAAATCACACTAGTATAAAGTCTGAGTTACCCTCAAATCACATGAGTATCAAGGCTGAGTAACCCTCAGATCACATGAGTAGAAAGGCTGAGTTACTATAAAATCACACGAGTATCAAGGCTGAGTTACCCTCAAATCACACGAGTATCAAGGTTGAGTTACTCTCCTGAGAGATGGATACGCCCCTTAATGGGACAGAAATCTGGGTTGAGGGGTTTATTAGTTGATCGACAAGAGTCGTATACATGTAGAAAGAACAATAAGATTTTGGGCAATCGACCAAAGACTTCTGCAGATGAATTTTCAATTCAAAGTTTGGCGTAAGCTGCATTTATTCTCAGATTAAAACGATGTGCTTGTTTATGCTATATTACATCTTGCATCAACTTACAACTTACAACTTAACTGCAATACATCCTTTTTTGAATTTATATAATCAATCCAAGTCATCATGAAATAAATGTTATTTTCATTTTTAAATGAAGTTAAAAAAAATGTTCAAATTGATCAAAAAGGGTCAAATCACCACGACTACAGAAGAATAATCCAGTTGCTTGCCAGGTCACTACTGGCGACTCTATGATAATAGTTTATGATGATATTGTGTGATAAGAGGTACTTCAAGAATGAATCAAGGAGTAGAACAACGTGTGCTCCTTGTATGACATTTGGGTCATATGCTAAATGAATTGCCCACATTTTTGACATAGTTTAAGAATTTGTCAGAAACGCTGGCAGAAGATCATAAAAAAAGCAAGTTCATTAAATCCACTTGGTGGGGAATATGACAATCCCACAATATATCACCCCTACCTCCATGTTCCCAGGGTTCTTTAAATGGACATAATATGAATATAAGAAATAAAGCTGTTCTAACAAGATAAGTATGTTATGATCTAGACAGCGGACTTGACAGTAAGTGAATGTGTATTGACGCGCGCTGATCTTTGTTTACTCTCTGTAACGCGCTGTACTTCACGTCTATTGATTTTGGTCGGACCAGCTTTTACTGTGCTATTATACACATACATGTAGCTTCGTGCTTTCTGTAATAGCATTTAATAACAGGAATGTATTAGATTTTGTAAAGATAGATTTAAAGTCTAAGCATATTGTAGAGGTTATAGGACAGGAATGGACTTTGGTTTTATGAGACAAAACAGTATTAGTGTATCTGAAACTTCCGTAGGCGGATCCAGAACTTTCTCGTTGAAGTATTGGTTATGGTTTCCAAAATTATAGATAAACCTGTAATTTTATGATTTATGAATACGATTGTGGATCCGCGGATACAAGTTTTTAAGAAGTTATGAGTTCAAAGTTAATCGATGGGGACAATTATTGATCAATTGGGAACACATAGCGAAGTCAGGGAACGGCAAAGTCATAATACAGAATACTACCATTAGTGTTTTAGTTATAACTTTCACGTATCTATCTGTAGTTGTTTTAGTTATAACTTTCACGTATCTATCTGTAGTTGTTTTAGTTATAACTTTCACGTATCTATCTGTAGTTGTTTTAGTTATAACTTTCACGTATCTATCTGTAGTTGTTTTAGTTATAACTTTCACGTACATGTATCTATCTGTAGTTGTTTTAGTTATAACTTTCACGTATCTATCTGTAGTTGTTTTAGTTATAACTTTCACGTATCTATCTGTAGTTGTTTTAGTTATAACTTTCACGTATCTATCTGTAGTTGTTTTAGTTATAACTTTCACGTATCTATCTGTAGTTGTTTTAGTTATAACTTTCACGTATCTATCTGTAGTTGTTTTAGTTATAACTTTCACGTATCTATCTGTAGTTGTTTTAGTTATAACTTTCACGTATCTATCTGTAGTTGAAAATCAAGTATGGTTCCATTAGTGTATATGACCTTAACCTTGAAAAATCAATTTCCACAGTAAATCAATGTTTTGTGTGACCTTCACATTTCCGTGACATTGGATGTTGTAAAATCAAAGCCGACCTCTGGTTTTAGGTTTTTTTTAAACCCTTTACAGATTTGATATTACATTTTACGATCGATTCCTTCGTATATACATGTATAGTATAATCTTGACCTTTGACGATGCACAAGGATTTCTTGCTTTGACATTTGAAAGTCTGACCTCTCAATATGACCTTGACCGTTGACCTTGAAGCTAAAATGTAGTGTTATCGGTGACTTCCAGTACCTTTTCTAAAGTACAACGTGATATGACTTTTCAGTCTTTCTCTTACTGTGACCTTCTCCGCGTAGCATTGACCTTGAAAGTTGATATGAATAGTCAGAGTACATTGTCATAATTGTATCTAATGTTACGAGTGTACATTTGGTCGTCTGTCATTGGCGGATCTAGATATTTTCCAGGGGGTCTAAGCCGTTAGAGGGCCCCTACCCATGGTATTAACTCGTAAAAAGAAAAACCAGCATTTTTTGTCAATTCTAGTGGGTCCTGACCTTTCCTACGAGTACCCCGGCCTCCTTTAACCAGTCATTCCCTCCCCGACACCACGCTTCTGTCCAAACATCCGCTCCCCTTCCTTTCCCATTTATCTAACCACAACCTTTCACCTGACTCAACCCAAGTAAAATACTGACACTATAACCCCACCCTTTAATTCTTATTATGAAGGTCACAGTCTATGAACGTACTCCATCAGTAGCAACCAAAAGTGAAAAGGAAACCTGAAGAAAGGAAATCTGCTTTAGGCGGCATACACCAAGCGACTTGTGAAATCACTACGCGATTACGATCTTTGAATGTAAAGGGGCACCTGTCAAAATCTCGGCTGTGTCGTCTGTTGTCGGCATAATTAGTTGTGTAGTATGGCGACCCGCGTGTCAACTCTATCCTGATGGAGGGTTTATAACGTACTTCTATGTGTTATTGTAGGCCAAGCACTTTAATTATAAACAAATTTTAAAATGTTACTAAAGCCCCAGATTAAAGTGAGAAATCCAAGAGGATTTTGACATTTTGTGTAGCTTGCAGCACACAGGCAACGTATAGGGGTAACAGATACTATCACCCACATTATACTTCAGTTTGAAGGAATGTTCAAAGAGCATGGACTCAACACCCAACAAGGTTTAAGGTCACATCCATGCATGGTCAATGCTTAAGGTCAATGTCACATATTTAGGGTCAAACATACGACAGGCGACATACCTGTTTTGATCATTCTACATAACAAAATGCATGCAGTGTGGGTGTGTCCCATTAATACCAATTAGCATTGCAAGTGTCGATAATGTATTGGCTAGAACACAGACTTGACTCCAGCTGTTACTTAGTCCACTGCAAGAACCTGCATTCTTAGGCTATTGTAGCTTCAGTATTTCGCCCTTCTCACACGTTGTTCCTATTCGGTTATAACCCTCACACACAAAAAATAACCGAATAGGAACAATGTGTGAGAATTGGCGAAATATTAAAGCTGAGGCTATTGATAAACATAATGTCATTTGATAGCTGCAAATAAAAAAGAGGGTGCAGGGTAGGGGATAATACAATATTGAATCTAGAGACTAAGAGGGGGTTCATTAATTTGCCAAAGATGCCGATTTTTCCCATGTTTACTTGTATTTTCCTACAAAAGCATGTAGGCTGGAACACCCCCTCCACCCGATGTGCTTCCCCTCCACCTGATGTGCTGTCCCCACCACCTGATGTGCTTCCCCTCCACCTGATGTGCTGTCCCCACCACCTGATGTGCTTCCCCACCACCTGATGTGCTACCCCTCCACCCGATGTGCTGTCCCCACCACCTGATGTGCTTCCCCTCCACCTGATGTGCTACCCCTCCACCTGATTTGCTACCCCTCCACCTGATGTGCTGCCCCTTTCACCTTAATGTGTTACCCCCTCCACTTGATGTGCTGTCCCCACCATCTGATGTGCTGCCCCCTCCACCTGATGTGCTACCCCTTTTACAGATGTACTACCCCATCACATTGATGTGCTACCCTCCACCTGATCATCGGGCTGATGTGCTACCCCTCCACCTGATGTGCTGCCCCTCCACCTGATCATCGGGCTGATTTGCTACCCCTCCACCTGATGTGCTACCCCTCCACCTGATGTGCTGCCCCTCCACCTGATGTGCTACCCCTCCACCTGATGTGCTGCCCCTCCATCTGATTTGCTTCCCCATCCACCTTATGTTCTGCCCCCTCCACCTGATGTGCTGCCCCTTTCACCATGATGTGCTGCCCCCTCCACCTGATTTGCTGCCCCTCCACTTTATGTTCTGCCCCCTCCACCTGATGTGCTGCCCCTCCACCTTGAAAAAAAAATATCTAAATCTGCACATATCATAAGGAATCACAATGAGATGATAATGTTACAATGATATATTCAGCAAGATCTATAATGCAGTCTCTAACTTTCACCACATTTCACTTGTCTTGTTTTATCGGTGTGAGTATCAACATGGAACTTTTTCTCGGTAAAATAAGTGTAATATGAGACATCCTGTCCCGGTGTTTAAGTTCGACTGTCTGTAATGATTCGTAACAAAGAGAGACAAGTATTCTGGGGAAAAAACTTCTCGTCACATAAGATGCACTTCATCCATACGTGTATATCCTTGTTGGATGGAAAACGACTTATGAAAAATGACCAAAATGTTATATATGGGTACAAACAAGCCGGAGAATGATAAATAAGCCTGAACAGCCCCCCCCCCCCCCCCCCCGCTTCTCCCTAAT
Organism: Pinctada imbricata; assembly: GCA_033119305.1. NCBI lineage: Eukaryota > Metazoa > Mollusca > Bivalvia > Pterioida > Pteriidae > Pinctada > Pinctada imbricata. Next base: position 17,348,060 of record VSWD01000014.1, on the reverse strand, counting down.
TATTCTCCTGTTCATGTTCTCATTCCCCCGGTATGAGTTCATTTGTTCTGGTTTGTATACATTTGTAAAAAAAAAAAAAAAGACCCTTAAAATAGTTTTATTGAGAAGAAAATTGTATAGGATGTAAGATATCAAATTACTAGTATCGAGCGTACAAAAGACAGTCATTTGACATTGTTAATTGTTTGGTCCTTTTTTCTGTAATGGAAATTAATGAGGTAAATGTTAAGACAACCCGACTACTGAGTATCTGGATCAATGCCGCGCTATAATAATAGTATAACTCTAACAGCCGTACACCGGTGCCGGTGATGTATGCCAGGACAGGTATACTTTATCGATATCAATAGATCAATACCAGTGATTGAGTTGATATAAAGCGCCGAGGAATGTATTACACTTTAAAGGTACAATAATATCGTCAAAAAGTACAATAATCTCCTCAATACATTTACTCAGCACGATTTCTTATTAATCAGAAACATTTATAAACCACGCCAAGTGTAAGATGGAAGGGGGAGGCATATGTAATTAAGTACTGAGGCTGCATGATCACTTCTCTGGAGATGTTGATTTGTGTGTAGTTTTAGACCAGTCTTGTGTTTTGTAATGAAAGTATTAGATTCACGTTGATGTACGCTGTGACCTTGACCTTTGAACTGCTACAGGTAATTTAGATTACAGCTTAGACAATGTTATTTGACCTCTCTCGTGTGTTTTTAAATAGTTATATATGCACAGCCAATGTAAGTCCCTGGGATGTTACTATTGAAAGGAACGTGCTGCAATCCGTGTATTAACACTCGTGACGTCACAGTGCATAAGATCTAAAGAAACATGCCGCGACGGCTGTTCTAACCTGCAAACTGAACCCGCGGCGAGGTGAATTTTGACGTCACCCTTTACCAAGAAAAAGCAATTTCAGAAAACAAGAATGAAATAGACAACTATGGTGCATATATATAGAATAAATGTCATAATTTGTGTTTTGTTACGGGTATGCAACACACATCAAGTGCATTTATCGCATGAAATGCGCTAACGCGCATTACATGTACGATAAATGCACTTGCTGTGTGTTGCATACCCGTAACAAAACACAAATTAAGACACTTATTCTCTATAAAAAGACACCCCCCCCCCCCAAATCGAAAAAGGGCCGACGCCGGACGGAATAATAGAATAACTATGCAGTATATCTAAGAGAAGCGGACATTATTTTTGTCTGTTTTTTGTCTGTCACAAGATGTGAAAAGAATTGCCGAACCCCCCCCCCCCCCAAAAAAAAACCCATTTGAAAATAAAAACGAATAAACTAATACCCCTCTTCAAACAAACAACCAATGAACCGACCGAATTCAGAATTCATGTTCGCCTTTCTGATGTATATTTCGAGATTTCCATATATAGATTGAAGAATTACAGATGAGATGAAAGCTCTGCGTTCGTGGTTATTATTTTTGTTAGCACAATAGCAAGACAGGCTATCTCATACTTACGACAATTCGCGTAACAGTTTGGTGTAATGGTTATATCGTATTTAGGATATTTCATGTAACATTGCGGTATAATGGCGTGCTAAGCTTTAGCCATATATAGACTGGTGGCGTTGTAAGATTGTATCAATTACAGTAATAACTTGATTAGTACTTAACGTAACACGAGTATACAGACGATAATATGTAGTTTGCGGAATATTAGCAAGTACGCTATGTTAAACCCAGACATCCGTTCGTCCTTCGGCCTCATTGCATCCACATTATTTCTGTGAGCCTGTCTGTTGTTAGCTGTCTCTTTTTTGCCCTCGAACTCAAAGAATAGGGAATTTATAGGTTCAAGTTTGTTTGTCGGCCTGTTTGTCTTCAGAAACTTCAACTAAAGATTGATCGTGTAAACTTGAAGTATTAGAGCTTTCATGTTTTACACGATACCAAAATGTGTGACCATATGAACTTGACTTATTGTCTGTACGTCCATTACGACGTTGTTATCTGCTTTGCAACTTTTGCTACAGGGAAAGTCATTGTGCTGTTTTTTTTATTAATCACAGATTAGACCCCCACCACCTATCTCTTATTGATAGGGATTTCGGTCACGTGATCTTTCAAGCTGACAAACTGATCTATCGGTTACTGCACTATACTTACCTTGCGATTTCTACCAGAATTTTTGATAAAAATATATGATTCTTTCTCTAAACTTTAAAGTGATATTTATTCTTTTTATATATATTGTATTTGTAATGAAAATATGAACAGAAGCGGTGAAATTATCGAGTTTTTGGACGACAACGCACGAATTTGTACACCTCTCGCTGCAAATATCTATGGCACGGGGAACGGCTCATGAAGAATTTGTGGGTCGTTCTGTTTGGCGGCTATTTCAGCTTATTTATTAATATTCATTTTATAAAACTCATGTATGGTTAGATAGATTGGACTCTCCGATTGATAACCGAGGTTGCGCAAAAGCTTAACTCCAAATATAACGAAAGTTGTGCCATTTTTCAGTTTTCAGGGGAATATGTATCACTTTTGATGTCATCCTTTCTATTTTGCGCACTTAAATACTTAAAGTTTGAACATTTCCGATTATTTTGATATATAGAACACCAAATTTTATCATGGTTTACCTAGCTGCATTCCGATTTTTCCGCCTCGACCCCCTTGATTATTTACTGCGTGATAATGTCTTCCATGACGATTTCACACAAGTTACAATGTATCAATAAAGTGTTCGATTTCTTTTATATTTACTTTAAAAGACGAGTGTAAAAAGGAACTAGGGAAATATATATACATTAAACTTTCATTTACGATGATATGAAATGATCAACGTTTTTTTCAGAACTATCGTAGGTACTTTAAAGGATTCTCTCGTGTGTGCTCTTTGTGGTTTTTTTTTTTGGGGGGGGGGGGGGGGGGGGCTTATTTACGCAATAGCTCTGTTACTGGTAGACTCGTTAGATCGCATGTTTTTTTTTTTTTTTTTTTCTTCTTCTTCCTTTATATTTTCTTTTCAAATTAGCTTAATTTCACCGAAAAGAACAAATGTATATCTTTATCGACATTAAGATACATGAAAAATCATTTCTTTTTTGCCATAGCAACCGAAATGAAGTGCTTTAAAAGCAATTATCACACATTTTTTTTTTTTTTTGTATTTCTTAAAATATTATTTCGATTATCTTTCAAGTCAAACAAGTGAAAATTAAGTTTAAAAATCTTAAGATTTTTAAAATTTGTATATTTAAATCGATGGTGGTCATTTTGTTTTAAAATGGTTACCATGGCGACACAACTTAATTATCATTGTAACATAAGACGAAAAGCTGAAGTCTTTACAAACAAAATGATGTACAGATCATTCAAATAGCTGTAAGATTATTTAAGTTATAGCTATTTCAATACGCTGACTGACCACTTCAAGTTAAATTTGAATGGTGCCACAACATGAGAAGATTTATATTGAATGCTACAGAAAATTGTGTCACAAAAATGACACCAATCATCAAGCTTTCAACTTCATTATCTCTGTACTCGATCAACCGATTTTGATAATTTTTTCTGTAAAATGTTTCTATGGCACAGAGCAATGTAACAATCTTACAATGCATGGATCTTAATAATTAATTAATTTTAAGGTAAAATCCCTATTATTGATCACCGAAAGCTCCACGTTTTTGGTATGTTCTCGAGTCGCGTATAGGTCCATGTAAAATGTCATCTTAACCTACTGAGTGATAAGACCATGTACAACAGACCTCGTTAACAATGGTAGATTGGTAAATTGTTTCCTCTCAATTCAGTTGGCTACGTGACCATGAACACACACTTTAAACTTCATATTGAAGTTTAAGGTCGTCGTTGCCTAAGGCCCTACTCAGATACGGCAGTGTACGGTATTACTGAACACTGGGATTGAGTGATCGACTACGCTCAACTATGCTCCGTGTAATGCAATTTTCTTCACAAAATCACTTTTTACTCTTGATTTATTTCAGCGTGAAATTTCTTTTCCTTTGGATTCGCGTGAGATGATCGTATTGATTTTGTACCATGTCGAATCCCGAGTCACCTGTCTATAAGCATCCCAGTGACAATGACTAAAGCGTACATAAGACCCAGACTCGTCCGGATGTCAGGAATCGCAGTTTCTTTATTGAAATTTCTTAATAAAGAGCATTGTGTATGCTAATTAGAAAAGAGCGATGGACCTTAAATACTAATCGTCTCATAAAGTCGCCGACGTTCTCTCTAATCCTTTATAGTGTATCGAGCGTTACCTTATAGGAAAGAGTCTGTGATGGGCTTTGCCTGTCTTGCTGTTTATCTCACTGCAGTGATTTTTTTCAGTAATTTGGGAATGGGGTCGGGGCCCGTGCAATTGGGAAAATTAAACGACATTTGGGAATATTTTGGGAAGTACTAAATTTAAAAGTAAAATGACAGTTTATACAATCAAAAGTTCAGAATTGAATGTTTAATCATATAATTTTCCTTTAAATATGATTTAATTTCTTATGCTTACAAAAATATGGCAAATAATGAGTAAATTTGCTACTTTTGAACCAGCAAATATCACTATTTTTTTGCTGATAATTCCATCTAAATGAAATTGGGAAAATTTAGAGCCACAATTGGGAAAAAAAGATACCATTTTTCATTGGGAATGGGGCCGAATAACGGCCCCAAAAAGGGGGAAAAAAATCCCTGATCTGTGTAGAAACGAGAGATGCAGATGTCCCTCCCATCTACGACCACTTATTCATAGTGATTTCTTATCTACATGTAATTGTCTTTTTTTAATTTAAATGATAAATTGTTTTAAAAAAAGAAAGAGCCGATGAAGAAGATAACCAAACAAACAGAACAGGGATATAGCATAACATACCGTTTTGTCGTAGAAAATTATGAAATCAATTTGGGTATTGTTCGTTCTAATCCCTGAGCTTTACGGCATTCTATGATTGTATTGCCACATCACCACGTACAATGTACCAATATAACTTGTGGTGTATAAAGAGCGCTATATTCTCAAGTTGTAAAAGAAGTTTACGTTGTGAGAGTAGTGCGGTACTTGACCTAAGACAGAAGGTAAACAGCTTAACCTTGGTCTTTCTTTACTTTCTGGTAATACAGTTCCCAAGCCTTTGTGTTTGAAATTGTGCTAAGAATTTTGTTCTCTTTGTCATATTCATCGTCGTCGTCTTTTGCCGTAATGATCGTCGTCATCCTTTGTCGTTATATTCGTCGTCTTTTGTCGTAATGATCGTTGTCTTTTGTTGAATGATCGTCGTCTTTTGACGTTATCATCGTCGTCTTTTGTTGTATTGATCGTCGTCTTTTGTTGTAATGATAGTCGTCGTCTGTCGTTATCGTCGTCTTTTGTCGTTATCGTCGTCTTTTGTCGTTATCATCATCGTCTTTTGTCGTTATCGTCGTCTTCTTTTGTCGTTTTCATCGTTGTCTTTTGTCGTTATCGTCGTTTTTTGTCGTTATCATCGTCTTTTGTCGTTACCATCGCCTTCTTCAATTGTTTTCGCTGCCGTCTTTTGTCGTTATCGTTGTCGACTTTTGTCGTTATCGTCGTCTTCTCTTGTCGCTGTCTTTGTCTTTTGTCGTATTCGTCGTCGACTCGTCAACTTTCGTTAATGCATGTCGTCGTCTTTGTCGTTATCATCGTCATTTTGTCATAATCATCGTCGTCTGTTGTCGTTATTGTCGTATATTCGAACTGCCTATATCAAATATCAGATTTCTAGGTTCTCATATGATTATTACCAATAGATTTGTAAAAACCACATATGCACGATTTTGCTACAAACGTATCAGGTAGATTGCGTACATTGTACGTCAAGTCACCTAAATAAATTGATCGTAGTTAGATCCGGACTAATATTAGACGTCATGAAAATAATATGCAATAGATAGGTAAGGTAGATAGCATATGTCACGATATAAGTTGACGATACTAGATAGGTCATGTAGATAGCATATGTCACGTTATAAGTTGACGATACTAGATAGGTCATGTAGATAGCATATGTCACGTAATAAGTTAACGATACTAGATAGGTCATGTAGATAGCATATGTCACGTAATAAGTTAACGATACTAGATAGGTAAGGTAGATAGCATACATGTCACGTTATAAGTTGACGATACTAGATATGTCAGGTAGATAGCATATGTCACGTTATAAGTAGGTCAGGTAGATAGCTTATGTCACGTTATAAGTTGACGATACTAGATAGGTCAGGTAGATAGCATATGTCACGTTATAAGTTGACGATACTAGATAGGTAAGGTAGATAGCATATGTCACGTTATAAGTTTACGATACTAGATATGTCAGGTAGATAGCATATGTCACGTTATAAGTAGGTCAGGTAGATAGCATATGTCAAGATATAAGTTGACGATACTAGATAGGTCATGTAGATAGCATGTCACGTTATAAGTTAACGATACTAGATAGGTAAGGTAGATAGCATACATGTCACGTTATAAGTTGACGATACTAGATAGGTAAGGTAGATAGCATACATGTCACGTTATAAGTTGACGATACTAGATATGTCAGGTAGATAGCATATGTCACGTTATAAGTAGGTCAGGTAGATAGCTTATGTCACGTTATAAGTTGACGATACTAGATAGGTCCGGTAGATAGCATATGTCACGTTATAAGTTGACGATACTAGATAGGTCAGGTAGATAGCATATGTCACGTTATAAGTTGACGATACTAGATAGGTAAGGTAGATAGCATATGTCACGTTATAAGTTTACGATACTAGATATGTCAGGTAGATAGCATATGTCACGTTATAAGTAGGTCAGGTAGATAGCTTATGTCACGTTATAAGTTGACGATACTAGATAGGTCAGGTAGATAGCATATGTCACGTTATAAGTTGACGATACTAGATAGGTCAGGTAGATAGCATATGTCACGTTATAAGTTGACGATGCTAGATATGTCAGGTAGATAGCATATGTCACGTTATAAGTTGACAATTTGGGCTGGGACGATACTCCGATTCATCGATTCATCGCGATATTTTATTTCGCGATCCAAGTATCGATACACCCCGACGATACCTAAGTTGAAATTTACAAAAAATATGTTCGAATTTTATGGATTTTTTGTCTGTCATACCAAAACGATACTAACGTTTGAAGAAAACAAAAGAAAAGTTTCGAGAAAACTAGTGTTTTATAAATATAACATGTTAAATAAAAAAGCTACTTGTATTATGAATAAAAATATTATCAAATAGCTTTTTGAGAAGGTTTCATCAATTTATTTAGTATCGCGATAAGTATCGTATCGGATGTCAGGTATCGTGATTCGTATCGGATCGACTGGGTGCAGTATCGTCCCAGCCCTATTGACAATAGATAGGTCAGGTAGATAGCATATGTCATGTTATAAGTTGACGATACTAGATAGGTCAGATAGATAGCATATGTCACGTTATAAGTTGACGATACTAGATAGGCCAGGTAGATAGCATATGTCACGTTATAAGTTGACGATACTAGATAGGTCAGGTAGATAGCATATGTCATGTTATAAGTAGGTCAGGTAAATAGCATATGTCACGTTATAAGTTGACGATACTAGATAGGCCAGGTAGATAGCTTATGTCACTTTATAAGTTGACGAAACTAGATAGGTCAGGTAGATAGCATATGTCACGTTATAAGTTGACGATACTAGATAGGTCAGATAGATAGCATATGTCACGTTATAAGTTGACGATACTAGATAGGTCAGGTAGATAGCATATGTCACGTTATAGATAGCATATGTCACGTTATAAGTAGGTCAGGTAGATAGCATATGTCACGTTATAGATAGCATATGTCACGTTATAAGTAGGTCAGGTAGATAGCATATGTCACGTTACAAGTTGACTATACTAGATATGCCAGGTAGATAGCTTACGTTTCTTTATAAGCTGACGACAGATAGGTCAGGTAGATGGCGCACATCACCTTATAAGTTAATTATTTAACCAGAATGTAACGTCGATTCTGATTGGCTAATGTGCGAGTCGTTATTTTCCGATAATGACCGCTGATGGAATTTATTGTTGAATTCTTTATCAAAAATGATATGTTCATATTGTTTTGAATCATACTTGGCCTCGATTATTATGTCATTATAATGACCAGATGAGATTTTTGATATCTACCTCGGCTTTCGGCCTCTGTCGATATTACAAATATCATCAGGTCATTATAATGATATAATGACCTCGACCAAGTGCCTATTTGTATAATAACAGATAGGTCAGGTAGATGACTTCAAGTCACGAGACTTTAGTCTAGTATAATAAGCCAAAGTTAAGTTTGGGACTTTCGTTAGATGCCTTGAGTTACTTGACTTTCATGATATTTTGCGTTGAGTTACTTTGTTTTGATGACATAACTTAGGAAGGGGGATGATAAAGGTTCAAGTCATCAAGATACTTTATAATAAGGTTACTTTACCAGCCATCAGATGATTTTATTTACGTATCATTATCTAAGTCGTAGTGCCAAGTTATGTTTTGGCCGTATGTCTGAAGATCTAGCCAAGTAACAGGGTAGTTCACCTCCTGGTTTATAACGTACTCCAGCTTACTTGTCAAAACTTATGCTCTTAAATTCGTGAGGATCACGGCTAGAATGGATTGATTGGGTGGATAGGGAATGAGGGATAACTAGTAAATCGTGACCCCGTGAATCTATTTTAGTAATCATACATTTATCTGAAATGGAGGAGTTCGCACCCTTTATCCAATGCAGAGCTAAACTCACACCAAATTGTCCCCCATCCAAATTACGCCGCCTGGAAAAAAATGAAATGTTAAAAATGTTAGAATCCGCTCTCGTTATACGTCGATCTGTAGGGGAAACATAGAGATAGAAGGAGAACAAAGCGCTGGCAAGCTTCACCAATCGTTATGTCAGATTAGATATCAATGTCTACTCCCTGCCATTGTTATGTACACAGGTGAGGCAGCCCGCTCAGATAGCAGTACCAGCTCTTTAATGAAATCCGATTTCTACCTTTTTACAGTGTTGTATTGTGAATAGTTTATTGTTACGACCCGACAGGTAGAACCCGACGCCGTGATTAATGTCCTACAAATGAAAGGCATGTAGCAAGGGCCGTGTCAGAGGTCAGCAAAGCTTCATAATACACAGGGCGGATCCAGGATTTAAAATAAAAAAACTCAATACTTTGATTACGAGAAAAATATTCTGAAATTCGTTTGATAAGTATACATGTATAGGGATTAAAGAGACCAAGGGTTAAACCTATACATTTTACTGACAAGTGCCCTTTTATTTAGTGGTTTGCTTTGAGATGTTACTGTTCATGGTACTTTTTGTTGTGATTCTCTTTCTGTCGGGATTTCTTTCTTTCCAGGGCCCTTTCTAATCGGATTCAATTAAGTTAGGATTTTACTGACAAGAACCCTTCAAGTTGCGATTTTTACTGACCATGACCCTTTCTGTTGGGGATTTTACTGACCAGGACTCTTTCTGTTGGGGTTTTACTGACCAGGACTCTTTCTGTTGGGGTTTTACTTACCAGGACCATTTCTGTTGGGGTTTTACTGACCAGGACTCTTTCTGTTGGGGTTTTACTGACCAGGACCCTTTCTGTTGGGGTTTTACTGACCAGGACTCTTTCTGTTGGGGTTTTACTGACCAGGACTCTTTCTGTTGGGGTTTTACTGACCAGGACTCTTTCTGTTGGGGTTTTACTGACCAGGACCCTTTCTGTTGGGGTTTTACTGACCAGGACCCTTTCTGTTGGGGTTTTACTGACCAGGACTCTTTCTGTTGGGGTTTTACTGACCAGGACCCTTTCTGTTGGGGTTTTACTGACCAGGACCCTTTCTGTTGGGGTTTTACTGACCAGGACTCTTTCTGTTGGGGTTTTACTGACCAGGACTCTTTCTGTTGGGGTTTTACTGACCAGGACCCTTTCTGTTGGGGTTTTACTGACCAGGACTCTTTCTGTTTGGGTTTTACTGACCAGGACCTTTTCTGTTGGGGTTTTACTGACCAGGACTCTTTCTGTTGGGGTTTTAGTGACCAGGACTCTTTCTGTTGGGGTTTTAGTGACCAGGACCCTTTCTGTTGGGGTTTTACTGAACAGGACCCTTTCTGTTTAGGGTTTTAGTGACCAGGACCCTTTCTGTTGGGGTTTTAGTGACCAGGACTTTTTCTGTTGGGGTTTTACTGACCAGGACTCTTTCTGTTGGGGTTTTACTGACCAGGACCCTTTCTGTTGGGGTTTTACTGACCAGGACCCTTTCTGTTTAGGGTTTTAGTGACCAGGACCCTTTCTGTTGGGGTTTTACTGACCAGGACTCTTTCTGTTTGGGTTTTACTGACCAGGACCCTTTCTGTTGGGGTTTTACTGACCAGGACTCTTTCTGTTGGGGTTTTAGTGACCAGGACTCTTTCTGTTGGGGTTTTACTGACCAGGACTCTTTCTGTTGGGGTTTTACTGACCAGGACCTTTTCTGTTGGGGTTTTACTGACCAGGACCTTTTCTGTACGGGTTTTACTGACCAGGACCCTTTCTGTTTGGGTTTTAGTGACCAGGACCCTTTCTGTTTGGGTTTTACTGACCAGGACTCTTTCTGCTAGGATGTTACTTACCAGAACCCTTTCTGTTGAGATTTTACTGTCCAGGACTCTTTCTGATAGGATTTTACTGACCAGGACTTTTTCTGTTGGGGTTTTACTGACCAGGACCCTTTCTGTTGGGGTTTTACTGACCAGGACTCTTTCTGTTGGGGTTTTACTGACCAGGACCCTTTCTGTTGGGGTTTCACTGACCAGGACCCTTTCTGTTTGGGTTTTACTTACCAGGACCCTTTCTGTTTGGGTTTTACTTACCAGGACCATTTCTGTTGGGGTTTTACTGACCAGGACCCTTTCTGTTGGGGTTTTAGTGACCAGGACCCTTTCTGTTTGGGTTTTACTGACCAGGACCCTTTCTGTTGGGGTTTTACTGACCAGGACCCTTTCTGTTGGGGTTTTACTGACCAGGACCCTTTCTGTTGGGGTTTTACTGACCAGGACCCTTTCTGTTGGGGTTTTAGTGACCAGGACCCTTTCTGTTGGGGTTTTACTGACCAGGACCCTTTCTGTTGGGGTTTTAGTGACCAGGACTCTTTCTGTTGGGGTTTTACTGACCAGGACCCTTTCTGTTGGGGTTTTAGTGACCAGGACTCTTTCTGTTGGGGTTTTACTGACCAGGACCCTTTCTGTTGGGGTTTTAGTGACCAGGACCCTTTCTGTTTGGGTTTTACTGACCAGGACCCTTTCTGTTGGGGTTTTACTGACCAGGACCCTTTCTGTTGGGGTTTTACTGACCAGGACCCTTTCTGTTTGGGTTTTACTGACCAGGACCCTTTCTGTTGGGGTTTTACTGACCAGGACTCTTTCTGTTGGGGTTTTAGTGACCAGGACCCTTTCTTTTGGGGTTTTACTGACCAGGACCCTTTCTGTTGGGGTTTTACTGACCAGGACTCTTTCTGTTGGGGTTTTACTGACCAGGACCCTTTCTTTTGGGGTTTTACTGACCAGGACCCTTTCTGTTGGGGTTTTACTGACCAGGACCCTTTCTGTTGGGGTTTTACTGACCAGGACTCTTTCTGTTGGGGTTTTACTGACCAGGACCCTTTCTGTTTGGGTTTTACTTACCAGGACCCTTTCTGTTTGGGTTTTACTTACCAGGACCATTTCTGTTGGGGTTTTACTGACCAGGACCCTTTCTGTTGGGGTTTTAGTGACCAGGACCCTTTCTGTTTGGGTTTTACTGACCAGGACCCTTTCTGTTGGGGTTTTACTGACCAGGACTTTTTCTGTTGGGGTTTTACTGACCAGGACTCTTTCTGTTGGGATTTTACTGACCAGGACTTTTCCTGTTGGGATTTTACTGTCCAGGACTCTGTCAGGTGAAATTTACTGACCAGGACCCTTTCTGTTGGGATGACTCTTTCGGTTGAGATTTTACTGTCCAGGACTTTTTCTAAAGCCGGGCTTTCACTGTCGCGAATGCAGAGGCGATAGAGCTACGATTAGGTGATTTTGTTGAATCGTAGCGCATTCTCCTCTCAATCGCGGGCATTTCTCGTCTCATCGTGTCACTATCGTGTCATATTCTCCTGCATTCTCCTCTGTTCGCGGCACCGACGCGAATGCTTCAAACTGTTTAAAACATTCGCGTCTGAATTCTTATTCGCCTCATACTCGCGGCACATGCGCAGCGCATTCGCCTTGCATTCTCCTCTATTCGCGGCTCGTTCTCCTCACATTCGCGTGCATTCTTGTTCCCAATGTGGAGGAGAATGAGCCACGATAGAGCCACGACAATAAATAATCTGACGCGAAGGTGATGCGAATGTACCGAGAATGTGACGCGAATGAAAAAATCTACGCGATTCAGCCACGATCTTGACACGATAGTGACACGATTTTGCCACGATAGTACTACATACACACACGACAGTGACAATAATAATTATCCCAGAGTTGATGTAAAAGTGAGCGGATCAATGTTTTGAAAACTTTGACAATGCCTTTCAAGAGGAAACAACATGGAAAGAGGTCAAAGTCAACAAAGAGTATTGATGTTCCTGGATATGTCAAATGATTTTGATTTTGCTCATGTCACATTCTTTTTTTGTCATGATCGCAGCGCTATCGGGTGAAAGTCGTGTCTCAATCTCCTGCATCGCAGCGCTATCGGGTTAAAGTCGTGTCTCAATCTCCTGCATTAGCCTCTCATTCGCCTCAGTGTCTTTTTATCGTGGCACATTCGTGTCGCATTCTTCTCTATTCTTATCACACTCGCCTCACTATCGTAGCGGACGCGTAGCATATTCTTGTTGCATTCGCGGCGCTATCGTGTGCCTATCGCGCCAAGAAATACTTCATGAGAACAGACAAGAATGTGACACGATTGTTCATTCGCCTCTGATCGTAGCTCATTCTCCTCTACATTCGCGACAGTGGAAGCCCGGCTTTAAGGGATTTTACTAACCAGGACCATTTCTGTTGTGATTTTACTGACCAAAATTCCTTCTATTTTAGATTTATTAGATCAATGACTTGAAGTTGGTCGTTTTATGTCTTTTCGTTCTCAATTTGAATTTAAGTTGCCCTTTTGTATGTCTGTCTGTCTGTTTACTTAGTACAACCATCCTGACGATGCATATTTCTATTATCTAGTTATATTTCCTTTTATGGTCTTTCAGCGAACGATTTATGTTTGAAACATTTGTTTTAATTACCTGTTATAGGCAGCATGGCAGGTGTTTAACACATGTCTAGCTCTTCAGGAAATAAATAAAATATGCAGAGAACCACTGATTACTTAAATGTTTACCTCCGCTTATAGTATTATATATATGTTAAATCATTCAGTGATTTGCAAAAGTAAGTTAACCTATATTCGGCTTTTTCCATCCACCCAGGGCAACTGTCTTTATGAATGAAGACTCAATATTCTCCCAGCCCGGAGGTGCCTCTGAAGGTTTCTTTGTTAAATTAGATTTCAATTCAATTAATAGACAGAAGTCTTGATCTTAGATAAATAGGAAAAATATTTAATTATAAGAATACTAGATACATAACCCTGAAAAATGAGAGATATGGCAATTAAAAAAAGGAAACATGCCGTAAAAAGCAGAAGACATGACATTAAATACCTGAAATAATGAGAAAGAATAAACAAGCAGAAGCCCTAACCTTAAGATATTAATGACATAATACTTCAGCATAGGACATTATCATGGGGAAACAGAAGACATAAATAAGCATTCGACATAACCATAAATAGACAATGTCCCATAATGAGTCCTTCATAAGTAGAATATATGACATTAAACAAGTAGAAAAGCAGAGAAATTATCTGAAGTAAATATAAGATATGACCTAAACAAGTAGAAAAGCAGAGATATCATCTGAAGTAAGTAGAAGACATGACCTTAAATAAGTAGAAGAGCAAAGACATGACCTTAAACAAGTAGAAGAGCAAAGATATAATCTGAAGTAAATAGAAGACATGACCTTAAATAAGTAGAAAAGCAAAGATATAATCTGAAGTAAATAGAAGACATGACCTTAAACAAGTAGAAAAGCAAAGATATAATCTGAAGTAAATAGAAGACATGACCTTAATTAAGTAGAAAAGCAAAGATATAATCTGAAGTAAATAGAAGACATGACCATAAATAAGTAGAAAAGCAGAGATATCATCTGAAGTAAATAGAAGACATGACCTCAAATAAGTAGAAAAGCAGATATAATCTGAAGTAAACAGAAGATATGACCTTGAAAAAGTAGAAAAGCAGATATAATCTGAAGTAAATAGAAGACATGACCTTAAACAAGTAGAAAAGCAGATATCGTCTGAAGTAAATGGAAGACATGACCTTAAACAAGTAGAAAAGAAAGATATAATCTGAAGTAAATAGATAACATGACCTTAAACAAGTAGAAAAGCAGATATAATCTGAAGAAAATAGAAGACATGACCTTAAATAAGTAGAAAAGCAGATATAATCTGAAGTTAATAGAAGATATGACCTTGAATAAGTAGAAAAGCAGAGATATAATCTGAAGTAAATGGAAGACATGACCTTAAACAAGTAGAAAAGCAGATATAATCTGAAGTAAATTGAAGACATGACCTTAAATAAGGAGAAAAGCAGACAGAATCTTGAGTAAATGGAAGACATGACCTTGATCAAGTAGAAAAGCAGATGTAATCTGAAGTAAATTGAAGACATAACCTTAAATAAGGAGAAAAGCAGACACATCATCTGAAGTAAACGGAAGACATGACCTTAAATGAGCAGATAACGTTTGGTCGACATGCAGTCTCCATCTGTCCCTCTGCTAGATTTATCGAGACCTTATACACAGGCCGGGAAGCAGACGACACGGCGTAGACAACACATGGATGCAAACATGCGCTACCTGCGTGTGTATTGCTAGTTAACAATGTCTGGAAAAATCAATGATCCATTAAACAGTACGGGGCGGATCTTATTGACAAATGAGGTGATCCACAGAAGGGATGTATTCCTCTACACACTGCAGGAAAAGACGCCAAATGACTGCTTTATTTTCCCGTGAAGTTATAATGAAGATCGATAACAAAACGTGCAACCCTTTACCGATCAAGTTCTCTTTTATTTTCATGTAAAATAACCTACTCGATCGACAGGAATCAAAGTTAATCGATTGATAACTTTTTCTTTTGTATCGGTATGATAGTTCACTGAGCAGGTTCACTCATTGTTACTACAAAGACGTCTGTACATGGGAAGGAGGGGGGTGGGTGGAGAAAACTCTGTAACTAAGAAACAAAATCGAGCATATAATATGTCTAGGTCAGATATGTCAGAATTCGCCTTTTCACAACTTGTGCTTCGAGCTCAATCTGGAGCACATTTATAAACCTACAGTTTACTTCTTATAACCCATGCAATGTTACTGAAAATCAACAAAATCACGGTTACATATCTTGTGTTACGCACATAATCTAGTTTACGGTAATTCCCTTCGATTAAACAAGGTAAATACTGTCTAAATCTTCTTTATATGAATTTATTTTTATGAATTTATTTTAGGCCTATCATATGACATCCATTATCAATTATATGATGGTAATCTTTTCTGATCAAATAGAGATATATTCTGAGAACACATTTTCACATTTTTCACATGTTATGATATGGTGCACGGAAAAGAAAATACCAAAAAATCTGCTTAAGTGTTCTCTGAATATACATCTATTCTTGACCAGAAAAGTAACTGATAATGATGCTCATATGATAAATTTAGAGAGTATTTACCCCGTTTAATCGAAGGAGATTACCTTGCCCTTGATTATTTGCGAATTACGTGATATATGACAGTGAAAATGCAATTTTTAAACAGAGATTTATTATTTAATTTCTCATATTTTGTCCTTTTTAATCGTAGAATGCTGTGAAGAGCGCTGTCAACCTGAAACCCGGTGATAATAAGGGAAATAACTCAGGAAAACCCAGAGTCAAGAAAAAAATCAAAAAGGTATGTTGTCATAGAAAAAAAAAAAGAATATCATTTCTAAACTTCTATAACTTTATACAATAAGTCCATGCTTTATATCATTCACGAACTAATTTCCTGTACAAGGGGCGTTTTACACCTTTTTTCTCGACGTTTCAATCACAATACACTTATTACTAAAATTAGAGATGCCAACATTATGCTTATACGTATACATAATCGACACACCCGCCCCTTCCCATCTCTCTATAGTCAAAGCTCTATTGTGTAAAGAAAGTATTTTGGATCTCATGTGAAGACTGACGTACTATATGTAGGGATTTTAGTCACGTGATCTTTCAAGCTGACAAACTGATCTATCGGTTACCGCACTATACTTACCTTGCGATTTCTACCAGAATTTTTGATAAAAATATATGATTCTTTCTCTAAACTTTAAAGTGATATTTATTCTTTTTATATATATTGTATTTGTAATGAAAATATGAACAGAAGCGGTGAAATTATCGAGTTTTTGGACGACAACGCACGAATTTGTACACCTCTCGCTGCAAATATCTATGGCACGGGGAACGGCTCATGAAGAATTTGTGGGTCGTTCTGTTTGGCGGCTATTTCAGCTTATTTATTAATATTCATTTTATAAAACTCATGTATGGTTAGATTGATTGGACTCTCCGATTGATAACCGAGGTTGCGCAAAAGCTTAACTCCAAATATAACGAAAGTTGTGCCATTTTTCAGTTTTCAGGGGAATATGTATCACTTTTGATGTCATCCTTTCTATTTTGCGCACTTAAATACTTAAAGTTTGAACATTTCCGATTATTTTGATATATAGAACACCAAATTTTATCATGGTTTACCTAGCTGCATTCCGATTTTTCCGCCTCGACCCCCTTGATTATTTACTGCGTGATAATGTCTTCCATGACGATTTCACACAACTTACAATGTATCAATAAAGTGTTCGATTTCTTTTATATTTACTTTAAGACGAGTGTAAAAAGGAACTAGGGAAATATATATACATTAAACTTTCATTTACGATGATATGAAATGATCAACGTTTTTTTTTCAGAACTATCGTAGGTACTCTAAAGGATTCTCTCGTGTGTGCTCTTTGTGTTTTTTTTTTTGGGGGGGGGGGGAGGGGGGCTTATTTACGCAATAGCTCTGTTACTGGTAGACTCGTTAGATCGTATGTTGTTTTTTTTTCTTCTTCCTTTATATTTTCTTTTCAAATTAGCTTAATTTCACCGAAAAGAACAAATGTATATCTTTATCGACATTAAGATACATGAAAAATCATTTCTTTTTTGCCATAGCAACCGAAATGAAGTGCTTTAAAAGCAATGATCACACATTTTTTTTGTATTTCTTGAAATATTATTTCGATTATCTTTCAAGTCAAACAAGTGAAAATTAAGTTTAAAAATCTTAAGATTTTCAAAATTTGTATATTTAAATCGATGGTGGTCATTTTGTTTTAAAATGGTTACCATGGCGAGACAACTTAATTATCATTGTAACATAAGACGAAAAGCTGAAGTCTTTACGAACAAAATGATGTACAGATCATTCAAATAGCTGTAAGATTATTTAAGTTATTGCTATTTCAATACGCTGACTGACCACTTCAAGTTAAATTTGAATGGTGCCACAACATTAGAAGATTTATATTGAATACTATAGAAAATTGTGTCACAAAAAAATGACACCAATCATCACGCTTTCTACTTCATTATCTCTGCACTCGATCAACCGATTTTGATAATTTTTTCTGTAAAATGTTTCTATGGCACAGAGCAATGTAAGAATCTTACAATGCATGGATCTTAATAATTAATTAATTTTAAGGTAAAATCCCTACTATATGTGTTGTACATAAGGTTACAAGAGTTATCTTTCCTAACGCATACTATTTGTCCATACGAATTATGATAAATTCAGGTAATGTTATATTAGTGCTAAATTTTATGATTTAGTTGATATGTCATTTGATACTTTGAATGCTAGAATGCAAAGAATTAAAGATTCTTAATACATGGATAGAAAAGGTAGTGGTAAAACTGATTGGATACAGAATTTATAATTGAAGCTTACTAAATCTCTAGACGTTTGGTGTATGTGGATGATGAGGGTGCTGAAATCGAAAATTAAGGCAAATACATACTTAAGCTAAATGAGAATTATTGATTTTTGATCAGCGGATTTCGAAGTAAAACAGATCTATATAATCGTGGTATCCAACTACTGTCCGTCCGTATGTCGGTCCGTCTGTATTAGTTTTGTTGATGCGATTACCGGTATAATGTTTCTGGTAACAAAAATTTTCTTGAGTTGGAAAGCTTCGTAATCGATTACCAGAAAATAATCGGTAGACTGTCTGACATAACCGATTGATGATCGTTTCTAATCGGATAATCTTTGATTTTGTGGAATTGACAGTTTTTGCGTATCTCAAATATGTAATGTATATATGTTCAGCCCCCTAACCAACTAGAAATATCTCCAAGGCCATGTGTTTCAGACCCCCCCCCCCCCCCCCCCCCAACAGCAACGAGAAATTCTGAAATAGAAAAGTTTGCGGAACACCGGAATTGTAAAATAGTTTTTCCTCTCCTTCATGATAGAGGTATGGAAAAAAGTAAATCAATATGAATATATATATATATGGGGCAACGGACGCTTGTGTCTTTTTGAGGTCGGAGTTTTGAAATACGTAGTAAACTCTCTGTGACGTCGGAAAATTAAAAAAAAAATAGCTGCACGTTGGAGATTTTTGAAAGTAGTGTATTTTAGTTGACGGTCCCATACCGTGCTCTCTAGGATCCGGGGAAATGTATAGGAATGTTACAGAACTATGGCCGTGATGGATGACTGACAGACACTGTGGTGATTCTGTTCATAGGAGGGGTGAAATGCCTTAAATGTGTTTGGTAGAGGATTTCCGATTGATTACGACAGATCTTTGACGGGAGTACACGAGGATTTGGCGGGTTCCTGCGCTGCTAGCCATGTTACTGTGATATAGGAGGGAGACACGACCAGCCATTCCTGGGTTGAACGTTTTATGTCCGTTTTCGGCACAGGATTCTTAAAGTATTAGGTGGAAAATTCAAACATTTATACATAGTATCAACAATGCGTGGATTTAGTGGTTTGATAGATGCTTTGCTTGTTTTATCTTGTCACTTACTGATGGTGCCTATAATTACCACACACTGGTACACGCAGTAAGGTAGGCTTTCTTTGACACGTCCATCTCTTTATTACAATGCCATCCATGGAGAAAAACATCTAGTAAATTTTAAGTTTAGACGAAAATTAATATATAGCTGTTTTAGAGTGATCTTGTCGGTATCACACGATAGAAGTATTAAATATTTCTCTCGTGTCAGTGTTAGATTTATCAGTTTGAGAAACGTGGGTTATGCACATTTAATCCGGACAACTACCTATAGTACTATATTGATAATACAGAGTTTGGGTGTAATGATAGCTACCTATAGTACTATATTGATAATACAGAGTTTGGGTGTAATGATAGCTTCCTATACTACTATATTGATAATACAGAGTTTGGGTGTAATGATAGCTTCCTATAGTACTATATTGATAATACAGAGTTTGGGTGTAATGATAGCTACCTATAGTACTATATTGATAATACAGAGTTTGGGTGTAATGATAGTTACCATATAGACTTTGTGGAGATAGTATAATGAAATAAACTGTTCTTGTCCAATAGTTCTGAAGTTGAAGATAAGTCTAGTATAAGCCATGTCAGGTGGTTCTATGTGAGATTAGGGACGTTGGATAAAGGGGATTTAGTATGCTATCCCAGGGATCACAGAAGATGTATATCTTAATATTCATTTGACTGGAGATCGATAGAATATTGAAAAGAGGACGGTAAGGTCTGTATAATATGTGACAAGGGGAATAACTCTGAATGATATGACAAAAGGCATTTGTAATCCTTCTGTCGAACTATAACTTTTGTCATGTACGAAACATGTATGTAGATAATGAAAAAAGAGGACCACAGATCAGGTCAGTCTGATGTGACATTCATCAAACTTTAAAAAGGGAAATAATGTTCATACCGGGAAAGGAGTGACAACACTAGTGTCACTGTCACCTAATAGGTTAGCGAATTCTTTCAACATGCAACATAGGTACTAGTATTCTTTTAGCAGACATCATAGTTGTTCCGTCATAAGGCGAAATAGGTGTTCCTTCAACAGGTGACATACTGACGACATAGGTGTTCCTTCAACAGGTGACATACTGACGACATAGGTGTTCCTTCAACAGGTGACACGCTGACGACATAGGTGTTCCTTCAACAGGTGACATACTGACGACATAGGTGTTCCTTCAACAGGTGACATACTGACGACATAGGTGTTCCTTCAACAGGTGACACGCTGACGACATAGGTGTTCCTTCAACAGGTGACACGCTGACGACATAGGTGTTCCTTCAACAGGTGACATACTGACGAAATAGGTGTTCCTTCAACAGGTGACATACTGACGACATAGGTGTTCCTTCAACAGGTGACATACTGACGACATAGGTGTTCCTTCAACAGGTGACATACTGACGACATAGGTGTTCCTTCAACAGGTGACATACTGACGACATAGGTGTTCCTTCAACAGGTGACATACTGACGACATAGGTGTTCCTTCAACAGGTGACATACTGACGAAATAGGTGTTCCTTCAACAGGTGACATACTGACGACATAGGTGTTCCTTCAACAGGTGACATACTGACGACATAGGTGTTCCTTCAACAGGTGACATACTGACGACATAGGTGTTCCTTCAACAGGTGACATACTGACGACATAGGTGTTCCTTCAACAGGTGACATACTGAAGACATAGGTGTTCCTTCAACAGGTGACATACTGACGAAATAGGTGTTCCTTCAACAGGTGACATACTGACGACATAGGTGTTCCTTCAACAGGTGACACGCTGACGACATAGGTGTTCCTTCAACAGGTGACATACTGACGACATAGGTGTTCCTTCAACAGGTGACATACTGACGACATAGGTGTTCCTTCAACAGGTGACATACTGACGAAATAGGTGTTCCTTCAACAGGTGACATACTGACGACATAGGTGTTCCTTCAACAGGTGACATACTGACGACATAGGTGTTCCTTCAACAGGTGACACGCTGACGACATAGATGTTCCTTCAACAGGTGACATACTGACGACATAGGTGTTCCTTCAACAGGTGACATACTGACGACATAGGTGTTCCTTCAACAGGTGACACGCTGACGACATAGTTGTTCCTTCAACAGGTGACATACTGACGACATAGGTGTTTCTTTCGTTAGGTAACGTAGGTGTTCTTAAGCGACATAGGAGTTCTTTCTACCGGTGGCATAGGTGTTCCTTCATAGATGACATAGGTGTTTATACAACAGGTGACATAGGTATTCCTTCAGCTGACAACATAGGCAGCTACAGCTGACATAGGTATTTCTTCAGCCGACATCATAAATTTTCTTTTTACCGACAACATACGTGTTCTTTTGACAGAGAAAATAGGTGTTATGTTTACACACAATATAGGTGTTCTTTTTACAGACAACGTAGGTGTACCTTGACAGACAACAGAGGTGTTCCTATAACCGACAACATATGTGTTCTGTTTACAGACAACTTAGGTATTTTTACCGACAACAGGTTCTTTTTTCCGACAACATAGTGTTCGTTATACAGACAAATTAGGTGTTCCTTTTACCGTCAACATAGGTGTTTCTTTTACCTACATCGTAGGTGTTCCTTTTACAGACAACTTAGGTGTTTTTACAGACAACATGGGTGTTCCTTTTACCGACAACATAGGTGTTCCTTTTACCGACAACATAGGTGTTCATTTTACAGACAAAATAGATGGTCTGTTTACAAATAACATAAGTGTTCCTTTTACCGACAACATAGGTGTTCCTTTTACAGACAAAATAGGTGTTCCTTTTACAGACAATATAGGTGTTCTGTTTACAAACAATATAGTTGTTCCTTTTACAGACATCGTAGGTGTCCCTTGAAATACAACATAGGTGTTCCTAGTACCGACAACATATGTGTTCTGTTTACAGACGACAAAGGTGTTTTTACTGACAACATAGGTGTTTTTTACCGACAACATAGGTGTTCTTTATAAAGACAATATAGGGGTTCCTTTTACCGACAACATAGGTGTTCTTTTTGCAGACAACATAGGTGTCCCTTTTACCGACAACGTTGGTGTTCATTGAACAAAAGACGTTATGAGTGATACTTGGCATCAGATGTCCTACATCTATGTGTTCATTCAGAAATTGGTATTGAACAAGTGACACATGCGTTCTTCCAACAGTCGACACAGCTTTCCTTTTAAATAGACATTTCTCTTTCAATTATGTCAGTCTTATTGGAGATTTTTTTAGGAAAGGGGGGATATTGCTTTTGTTTGCCGGCACAGGTGTGATTTCCTACGTTATTTCCCGGGGTGCCAATTTATCACAGCATAACATTTATAAATCCTGCATACTTGTAAAAGCTTTGTTTTTACCAAAATTAAACCTGTTCTTATCGTACCCAATATATTAAAGGTTTGTAAAGAATATCTTTACTACATTTATTACACGTTCTTTGATGGGGTCGGGCCGGCATTTTACACTATAATACACAGTGCTAGGCAATAGAAGATCGCAGACTTTCCACTAATCATTGGTGAGGTTGATAAGCCCCCATTAAGGTAGGATTTAGTTAGATATGCTGATATTTTGATTCCTCCTGATTTTATATAGGTGGGTAACGTAATCCTTTAATAAATATTCCAGCGGAGATTTTCTTGTATGTTTCTGGAGTCCTATGTAGCCTGAATAAAGCCTAGGACAAGTGCTATCTGGCAGTGTTTTTCCCTTGTTTTGGGGCCGAATTTCGGCCCCTTCCAAATGCCATATTCCCTCTATATTTTATTTATTTATTTTTTTTTGAGAGGAATTATGAAAAAATCACCTGAGAAAATGAGGACTCAAAATCTGGAAGTCAGCACAGATGTCCTATTTCTATGTGAATTTTTAATCTTTTATTCATTCCTTGTTTAGTTCAAGCAAATCAATGGATTTGCAGTGTTAATAAATGATACTTCGGGGTTATACTTTGGTGAGAATTTGTATTAAAATTCACCCAATTTCAGCAAACTGTGACTGTCACAAATGGGACAGGCACAAAAACCCTGTCTGGGAAAGTAAGGAAGTAGGTACGATGTCAATTTAGTCGTACATTGTTCTATACATATTTACAAAAAAAATCTGCTTTTTACGCCTATGTAATCTGACAATTTGATAAAAGGTACAATCGACGCAAACAGATGATTAGTTCTATTAACATGTATAACTGACGGAGTCCAGGGTTTTTGCTATATCCTATCGCAACCCTGGGTTTTCAATCATAGTTACGTTAAAATTTTACCACTGGATGAGGGGTTTTAACCAGAATTTGGTTGCGATTTTCCTGATAAAATCCGAATTTTCAATTTGGTTGACCCTATTTAGGCTTGAGTTATCTGGGATTTTCAAGCTGTTTGGTTGATGGAATCCTGGTTTTTCATTCAGAGGTTGGTTGACCTTATTAAGGTTACGTTATATGCCTGGCGGAATTAAGGGTTTTCAGTCAGTTTGGTCGTGACTTTGTGGACGGAATCCTGGGTTTCAGTCAGAGATTGGTTGACCTTAGTCAGTTTGGTTGTGACTTTCAGGATGGATTCCGGGTTTTCAGTTAGAATTTGGTTTACCTTATTAAGGTGGAGTTATATCCCTGCTGGAATCCAGGGTTTTCAGTCAGTTTGGTTATGACTTTCAGGATGGATTCCGGGTTTTCAGTTAGAATTTGGTTTACCTTATTAAGGTGGAGTTATATGCCTGCCGGAATCCAGGGTTTTCAGACTTTCAAGATGAAGTCCTGGTTTTCAGTCAGAGTTTGGTTGACCTTATTATGGTCGAGTCCCTGTCAGAATTTAGGGTTTTCAGTCAGTTTGGTCGTGAATTTCCAGAGAGAATCCAGGGTTTTCAGTCAGAGTTTTGTTTACCTTATTAAGGTCACGTTATATGCCTGGCGGAATTCAGGGTTTTCAGTCAGTTTGGTCGTGACTTTGTGGATGGAATCCTGGGTTTCAGTCAGAGTTTTGTTGACCTTATTAAGGTCGCGTTATATCCCTGCCGGAATCCAGGGTTTATGCGCTGAATTCTGCAGTAATCCTGGTTGGATTAAGCCTTGAACGGTAAAGTCGATAAATGTGGAACTCTAATCTGGCTGTCAGCGCGAGGTAATCAGGGCATCAAGTCCAATATATAACGCTCCCACTTATACTAATCATTCAAATGTGCCTTAAAAGGACAAAATAAGGTACCTAAAGCTAGATTTGACGCTGTGTTTTTGTGGTGAAGTCTTGGATTTCTGTAGACATAAATAACATAATTAAAGTCAGATAGTGTTACTACACCTGTGAGAGGTGAATGATGTGATATTTGATCCACAGGAATATTTGGCTGCTACACACATAAGGTTGGTGTATTAACATTATTATTTCCATGAGTTTACTAGCTTCAGAACGTTCATTTTGATGTATTATGAACTTATTTATTCGTACACGGAAGCACTACCAGGGGCGGATGGAGAAATTTTTAATGAGTTGTAGATTGCGAGACGAGGGAAATTGTGCCATTGAGGGATTAGAGGGGCACGAGGGCGCACAGCCTCCCTCCTGTTTCCCCCTCCGCACCAAACAAACGCTTGAATAGGACTAACGTATTCGGTTTTACAAAGTATTTAGACCATTTTTCGTCGGAGGACTCAGCCCTCCCTCTTCCTACCATGCTAGAGTCTAGGCTGGACCGGTCCCTATTGTCAATAAGCACGCACTTGTTTTGTATTTGGACTGTGGACAGGGATGTCAACATAATCGAAGGTTGATTGATATCTGTGAATATGGAAGTGTAGTTTAAGAAATGATATTAAAATGATATCTAAACGTAGATTGAGAAAATGATTTAAAAAAATAGCAGAATAGTCTCCATTCAATCGACTGTTGCGAACGACAAAACGTAGAATACTGATCCCCATTGGTTCTCGCGTTGTCTGGCATTCTCAGTTGCAGTTCTAGGGTGGCGAGCTTATACTACCACGTGGTAAACAGACAGGTTCTCGGGTTGATGTTTGTATGTTGTGTTTACTTTATAACAGTAGCCCTTCAGCTAAATCTGGTTAGGGAGTTTGATTTGATTGTAATAATCACCCACGGTAGTGTATACCTCGTGTATACAGCACTCACACACAATCATATAAAACTATCAGTGACGACAGATCTATAACTGTTACGTAAACACACGATGGCAGGCTGAAAACCTACAACCATCCATTTATTAACTCCTATTTTACTCAAAATGAAGTATGTGAGGGGGTACTTCTAGTATGAATGGTATATTTTCCTACGTCTCAGGATGATAATATGTATTCTTACTTTATATTACATTACTCCGCACTACTTTAATAACTCGGCTCCGATACAGTGCAATAGGTCGACTTAAAAAAAATTCAAATTTTGTTCTTGACTACTATTGATGTGCTTTCATATTAATTTTGTGTTTGAGTGGTTATGTGGGGACACGAAGCTAAGCGATTATGAATTGCAAATCGGACATTGAGAGAGAAAGGGGAACAAAGCGCATGATTAGAGGTTTGAAATTCATGTTATTGATTTGTTAGCGTTATTTAGCTCTTAACAAAGCTGTTTTGAGGTACCGTGCTTCAATTTCTAACATAACTTGAGATTTTCTCCCTATATGTTATATAGAACAAGCATGGTGTAAAATCTCCAACAAACTTCCAGTTCGCTAAGCTCCGCCCATGCACGTGCCATAGAGATCGTGCAGAACAATAGAAATTACAACTAGCTAGCCGTGGTTTGTTGTCTAGTAATTCCCTGAGTCGCATAAACCAATCAAATTATCACCTCGCAGGTTCGCGGCTCGGTGATGATTTGATTGGTCCATGCGAATCAGGGAATTACTGGTCCATGCGAATCAAGGAATTACTGGAAAACAAACCACGGCTAGCTAGTTGTTGTTTCTTGAATATCTCACTGCCGATTAAGGTTTTTTTTTTCAAACGTTTCAATATCCGTTTAGATCTACAGAAAAATCAATGAAAACCATGTAGAAGCCAATCACCGGAAATCCCCACATCGTTATAAATGACGAACTTATCCCGTGTTATGAGGACATTTCATGGTTTCCGTGATGTTTTAAAGCTTCACAAAAACGCTTGTATCGTTGTATTGGGTTCTTTGGAGCTTTATACCTATCAAAGTATCAACGTTTTGAAACAAATTTGATAAAATAGCAAAGAAATTACGACAGCCCTGGAATCTGATGAAATGTTGATAGTTTAAGCGTCTAGAGGATTATGAGCCGATTGAGATCAAGTGAATGTTTGAGGTAATATTTTTGTTTTTAATCTGGCGATGGACTGCCTCGTTTGATTTCCTCTCTAACATTGCTATGTATTGAGTATCAGCTCTTCAGGGACTCCTAGCAATGTAGAAGAAGTAAAACAGTAATCTCCTAGACTGTCAGGTAAAACTATGTTAGGGGTCCCAGGTCGGAGCTGTGTGAGGGATTATCTCCCATTAAACAAGACTCCCTCTGACTTCATATAACATGGTTGTCTCTCCTAGAAACATGAAGGACAGGTGTAAAATGTTCAAATTACAGAATACTACGTACTAAACACGAAGTACAGGTATAAAATGTTCAAATAACAGAACTGAGAATACTACTTGTGCTTTGTCCGTTCGTGTATCTGTCAAACGTCACTTAAAGATAAGGAATAAAATGAAATTTTGTTGTGATTTCTACTCATTAGCCTGCTGTTATTTGTCGGCAAAACTTCTTTTGTAACAGACAAACTTCTTTTGCAACAGACAAGACCATGAAGTGACATGAAAATCAAAACTTTTATACCCAAAATCACAAGTCGAGGCGCGTCATGGAGTCCCGTTATCACACAACGAGTACGGTACATATTTCTTCTGTTGGAAAAGGGGAACTTGGTTTAAGATTACTCACTTAGACTCAGTAATATGGAAACTCAAATATGAAGAGAATTCACCGATTCTCCAGCCTGTCTTAACATAGAAATGTATGTCAGAATGAACAGAAATACAGAATCTTTACATTCAGATTGTACTTCACAAATCCCGTAAATAGTTGATCACGTGACCATCACATTGGCCCTTGACCTCCACTTATCATTCATTGAGCATTTACTCTGTAATCATATAAATTGCTCCTTTGATGTTCACATATCTACTTTCATCATAGTCAGTGGTTGTAATTGTGCATTCACTCTTGACATTTAAAAAATAGAAAATTACTAGTTACCAATGTCGAGATCTTCAAATATATTTCATACGTATGTCATTATTATGAATTGACTTTCTATGGGGTACCACATGCTACATGTCTTTTATAACTCACTGTATGGAATTATATGTCACCGAAAGGAGGAATGTAATACCCCATATATGGTGTTAATAATTTGTACCCCTTTTGGTTTCAACATAACACTTCTTACTGTATAGTGTATTACAACTTTCAATTTAGTTTCCACATGACTCCTATCTGGAGAGCTGGGCTGCGTTTCATTATGCGAAACGTTCAAGAACGATACCATTCTGATAATTGAACGAAAACAGTGCCAGAAGGACTTCACCATAGCAACAGTGGATAGAGCAATATCTTGATATTCACAAAATCCAAAAATATAGCCAAAATTGATGTGGAAATAGTTCTCTAATTTTACTTATTTTATCAATTTCTTTTTATCATTTCTTGTGTCATCCATACAAAATTTCCAATTACAATAAAATTTCCCAGCTTTGTAAGGAGATCGTAACCATGTCCACCATATTGGAACAGGCTGGAACGTCGGTCCTAGACGTGCAATACGATCCGATCCAATTCGCTGGAACGGCGCGTTCCATTACCAGAGACAGCCGGATCAACCGGAACGTTTCTCATAAAAGAACACACCTCTGCATTTCACTTGACATCTGATATTGAGTGATACGCGTCTTCTATGGGTTTCCGTATGACTCCTTATATGGATTGACGCACATCTCTCTTTGGTATTTTACACTTTGCACCTCATATGGAGGGTCACATACCCCATTTTAGGTGCTACCATACTCTTTGAGGCGACACTTTACACCTCATATGGAGGGTCACATACCTCATTTGAGGTGCTACCATACTGTTTGAGGCGACACTTTACACCTCATATGGAGGGTCACCTGACCCATTTGAGGTGCTTCCATACTCTTTGATTTTACACTTTACACCTCATATGGAGGGTCACATACCCCATTTGAGGTGCTTCCATACTCTTTGATTTTACACTTTACACCTCATATGGAGGGTTGCATACCCCATTTGAGGTGCTTCCATACTCTTTGAGGCGACACTTTACACCTCATATGGAGGGTCGCATACCCCATATGAGGTGCTACCATACTGTTTGAGGCGACACTTTACACCTCATATGGAGGGTCGTATACCCCATATGAGGTGCCACCATACTGTTTAGGCGACACTTTACACCTCATATGGAGGGGTCGCATACCCCATATGAGGTGCTACCATACTGTTTGAGGCGACACTTTACACCTCATATGGAGGGTCACATACCCCATTTGAGGTGCTTCCATACTCTTTGATTTTACACTTTACACCTCATATGGAGGGTCACATACCCCATTTGAGGTGCTTCCATACTCTTTGATTTTACACTTTACACCTCAAATGGAGGGTCGCATACCCCATTTGAGGTGCTTCCATACTCTTTGATTTTACACTTTACACCTCATATGGAGGGTCGCATACCCCATTTGAGGTGCTACCATACTCTTTGAGGCGACACTTAAAAACCTCATATGGAGGGTCACCTGACCCATTTGAGGTGCTACTATACTCTTTGAGGCGACACTTAACACCTCATATGGAGGGTCACCTACCCCATTTGAGGTGCTTCCATACTCGTTAGGCGACACTTTACACCTCATATGGAGGTTCACGTACCCCATTTGAAGTGCTACCATACTCTTTGAGGCGACACTTTACACCTGATATGGAGGGTCGCATACCCCATTTGAGGTGCTACCATACTCTTTGAGGCGACACTTTACACCTCATATGGAAGGTCACATACCCGATATGAGGTGCTACCATACTGTTTAAGGCGACACTTTACACCTCATATGGAGGGTCACCTACCCCATTTGAGGTGCTTCCATACTCTTTGAGGCGACACTTTACACCTCATATGGAGGGTCACGTACCCAATTTGAGGTGCTACCATACTCTTTGAGGCGACACTTAACACCTCATATGGAGGGTCACCTACCCCATTTGAGGTGCTACCATACTCTTTGATTTTACTTTTTACACCTCATATGGAGGGTCACATACCCCATTTGAGGTGCTTTCATACTCTTTGAGGCTACACATTTAAACCTCATATGGAGGGTAACATACCCCATTTGAGGTGCTTCCATACTCTTTGATTTTACACTTTATCTTCCTATGAAGGGTTGCATACCCCATATGAGGTACTACCATACTGTTTGTGGCGATACTTTACACCTCATATGGAGGGTCACATACCCCAAATGAGGTGCTTCCATACTGTTTGAGGCGACACTTTACACCTGATATGGAGGATCACATACCCCATTTGAGGTTCCTCGTTTCTGTTTGAGGCGATGCTTTACGCGTTGCATTATTCTTGTTGTAGATCACGTGTCACACTTCTTTGAGTTTCTAAGTCATTTATAGGTCCATGCTAATGTCCTTAGCGATGGTAACTTCTGATGTTGACGAAATTCGCCTGATGTGAAAAACAAGAGCTAACGAATATATACATGTACCTATCTAGTAGTACACTACCGTTTATGGTATTATCTTTGACATGGAGTAGCCAGTGTAATAATATCAGGGTTTATGGCGGCTTACGTGGCCCTCAATCTTGCCGACTCCCCATGGTTGATATCTTTTCAAAGTGACAGATAAATCCCTAAGTAAATTTTGTCATCGGAAAGGAGCTTGAGTAAATTACTTTCAAGAGGTAAAACGGGCAGTATGTTTCTAAGATGAAGTCGATAGGTGAGTCCCTAGTGAGCCTAATTATATAAATTTATCTGTTGTAAGGCGATAAAATAACCAGGGGATTCTATGGTAGTCAGGATACACAGTTAGCGTACATTATTGTGCTGAAGCCTCGTTCTCCGGAACGATAATAACAAGGTTATGATAAGTTGTGAGGCCTTCCGTCACGGATATGGACATTCGGATAATCTCTGGTCTCGTCCGTATTATCGTCGTTTCTAAAGAAATTTGGTGCTTTTTGACATAATCGATATTTGTTACTTGAACGGATATCGATCTCGATTAACGGCTTTTGCCTGACCTTGAGAAGTTATCGGGTTAACGAATTATAGTTTACGGGCTTTCTCAATTCTCTTGAAAGCTTACTCAGTATAGTTCCCTGATTACTCAGTATACTTCCCTGATTACTAGGTGTAGTTCCTGCGTTTACTCAGTATAGATCCCGAGCTTACTCAAAAGATTTCCTCGATTACTCAGTATAGTTCCTGAGTTTACTCGGTATTATTTCCTGATTGCTCAGTATAGTTCTCGAACTTACTCAGAATAGATTCCGAGCTCACTCAGTATACTTCCTTGATTACTCGGTACAGTCCCGCGTTTACTCAAGATATTTATCGAGCATACGCAGCATACTTCCCTGATGACTTAGTATGGTTCCTGAGTTTACTCAGTATAGATCCCGAGCGTACTCATCAGTTTACTTCCTTGAATACTCGGTATAGTTTTCGAATAAACTCAGAATATTTAGAGCGTACTCATACTTCTCTGATAAATAAGTATAGTTCCCAAGTTACTCAGTAAAGTTCCTGAGTTTACAACGTATAGTTCCAGAGCTTACTCAGTATAGTTTCACAGCTTACTCAGTATTGTTTCACAGCTTACTCAGTATAGCTTCACAACTTACTCTGTAGTTTCACAGCATACTCACGATAGATCCTGAGCTGACTCAGTATACTTTCTTTATTAGTCCCCTACCGGCAACGCCGAAGGGGACGCTTAGTTTTTACTGAGTATAGTTCCAGAGTTAATTGAGTATTGTTTCCTAATGACTCGGTATAGTTCCAGAGCTTACTCATTGCAGTTCCTGAGTTAACTCAGTATATTTCTCAAGCATACTCAGCATGCTTTCCTGATTACTCAGTTTAGTTCCAGAGTTTTCTCAGTATAGTTCCTGAGATTTCTCAGCATTCTTCCCTGATTACTCACTTTAGTTCCAGAGTTTTCTCAGTACAGTTCCTGAGATTTCTCAGCATTCTTTCCTGATTACTCTGTGTAGTTCCTGAGATTTCTCAGCATTCTTCCCTGATTACTCTGTGTAGTTCCTGAGATTTCTCAGCATTCTTCCCTGATTACTCTGTGTAGTTCCTGAGATTTCTCAGCATTCTTCCCTGATTACTCTGTGTAGTTCCTGAGATTTCTCAGCATTCTTTCCTGATTACTCTGTGTAGTTCCTGAGTTAACTCAGCATTCTTCCCTGATTACTCTGTGTAGTTCCTGAGATTTCTCAGCATTCTTTCCTGATTACTCTGTGTAGTTCCTGAGATTTCTCAGCATTCTTCCCTGATTACTCTGTGTAGTTCCTGAGATTTCTCAGCATTCTTTCCTGATTACTCTGTGTAGTTCCTGAGATTTCTCAGCATTCTTTCCTGATTACTCTGTGTAGTTCCTGAGTTAACTCAGCATTCTTCCCTGATTACTCTGTGTAGTTTCTGAGCATACTCAGTATCAATATTCGTTTCTTTGAACGGAATTCGAACTCGATTAACGGCTTTTTCTTGACCTTGAGTAGTTATCGGGTTTACGGACAATAGTTTACGGGCCTACTTAATTAATTCTAAAGCTTACTCAATATAGTTACCTGATTACTCAGAATACTTCCTTGATTACTCAGTATAGTTCCCGAGTTTACTAATGTACCTGATTACTCAGTATAGGTTCACAGCTTACTCAATATAGGTTCAGAGCTTACTCAATATACTTCCTTGATTACTCAGTATAGATCCCGGGTTAACTCAGAATATTTCTCGAGCATACTCAGCATACCTCCTTGGTTACTCAGTATAGTTCCCGAGCTTACTCAGTATAGTTCACGAGCTTACTCAGTATAGTTCCCTAGCTTACTCAGTATAGTTCCCTAGCTGACTCAGTATAGTCCTCGAGCTTACTCAGTTTAGTTCCCGAGCTTACTCAGTATAGCTCCCTAGCTTACTCAGTATAGTTCCCAAGTTTACCCGGTATAGTTCCCTATCTTCCTATAGTTAACGTGATTACTGGTATATCTCAGTATAGTTACTATGTACCAACATGCGGCATACAAGCTGTTTCGACATTACTTGACCTTTAAGAAGTTCAAAGAGGAGAGTTCAGATGTTTGTAGAGGGTCGTCCACAGAAGACTTCAATCACTCACAATGTCACCAAAACGGTGTTAAGCCAGTTAAAATTTGACATGCTCCCTTAAGCGGAAGGAGCTTTTATACCTCCAACAAAGGAGAGTTCTTGTTGTATTGGTTGACTTCCCTTAAGGCGTTATAGTTAGGATCTCTTTCTCCAATCTGTATAGGCGCCCCACAGTGACGAGAATCAGGAATGATTTCACTCAATATAAAACCGAGCAAATTATGAACAGGATATTTAAATACCTTGATCAATGCGCCAGTGTTCAATACATGGTCATTTAGTCGAGAAATTGCTCCGAATTTCATTTTGTTATTGATGATTTATGCAAATAAAAATGCATTAGAGGATTTTGAAAAGCCGGTAAATATAAAGGAGCAATTATAGCGCTCTGAAGAGTGAAGGTACCAATCGATGTAAATTGTGCAAGTTGAAACTTACTTAATAAGCTTAAATCTTGACATATAATTGTACGTCGACAAAAATCTTATTCGTATTTTGCGCATGACTAACGTCAATATGGTAGGTTACCGTGTAATATCGATTTTAGCGAGATTTGGATTATGGCGCTTAATTCTACTTAGTTGACGTCGCGTGATCCGCGCGAGATCTGTAATCACTATAATTCTATACAATACAGAGCTTAATGATGGCTGTGCTGTCTTATTACGCTCCAGAGCTACCATAGCAATCTTAACCTTCATCAAATTGTCGCCATAAGGCCATACATTTAGATAGAACCTCGCAAGTCCTTAATTACACGCCTTGCTTCCAATCTTTTCCTTTGGATGAGAATTAAGCCAGTAAAGGGTGTAGTTAGCTCGCTGAATTACCATTACAATAGTATGTTTTGTGGAAACTATTTTGGTAAAACGCGGCATAATTATAGAGAGATGGACAATCGTCTGAGGACAGTTAGTGATTTGTTATAAACTTTAGGACTTATACGAACCAGAATAAAAAGGAGGGATGGGGATTGAAGGTCTGTCAAAGTCATTTGAATCAGGGGGAAAACAGGGGTTTTAATCAAATATTTTACAACCCTTGTAACTCACTCACACAGGAAATAAGCAGAAAGATTTGTTTTCACTCCTATTCGATTTCACCAAAACTGCTGGATAAAGATCTAAGACTTTTATGTCTGTCCGTAGGTCGGTTTTTTGTGTCGCCTGCGAAGCATAGCGACACTTAGGGATCACTTTGTCCGTTGTCCGTCTGTCCGTCTGTCTGTCTGTCACACTTTGGGTGTCACAGCCCATAACTTTTGATTGGTAAGTGATAGGGCTTTGATATTTCACATGTTTATTCCTTGTGACAAGACCTTCTTACACATACCATAATTTTTTACCTAGTGACCTTGACCTAGAAATTTGACCTACTTTTCAAAAAAAAAATAAGAATGGATATATCTTTTGATTGGTAAGTGTTAGGACTTAGATATTTCACATGTGTATTCCTTGTGGCAAGAACTTTCGACCCATACCATAATTTTTGACCTTGTGACCTTAACCTAGATATTTGACCTACTTTTGAAAAAAAGATAAGATTCGCTATATCTTTTGATTTTTTGATTGGTAAGTGATAGGGCTTTGATATTTCACATGTGTATTCCTTGTGACGAGACCTTCCTACACATACCATGGTTTTTGACCTATTGACCTTGACCTACATATTTGACCTACTTTTTACACAAAAATAAGAATGGATATATCTTATGATTGGTAAGTGATAGGGCTTTGGTATTTCACATGTGTATTTCTTGTGACAAGACCTTCTTACACATACCATAATTATTGACCTAGTGACCTTGACCTACAAATTTGACCTACTTTTCAAAAAATTAAGAATGATTATATCTTTTGATTGGTAAGTGTTAGGACTTTGATATTTCACATGTGCAATCCTTGTGGCAAGACCTTTCTACACATACCATAATTTTTGACCTTGTGATCTTGACCTAGATATGTGACCTACTTTTTAAAAAAAGATAAGATTCGCTATATCTTTTGATTGGTAAGTGATAGGGCTTTGATATTTCACATGTGTATTCCTTGTGACAAGACCTTCCTACACATATCATGGGTTTTGACCTTTTGACCTTGACCTACATATTTGACCTACTTTTCACAAAAAATTAAGAATGGATATATCTTATGATTGGTAAGTGATAGGGCTTTGGTATTTCACATGAGTATTCCTTGTGACAAGACCTTTCTACACAGACCATAATATTTGACCTTTTGAACTTGACCTAGATATTTGATCTACTTTTCAAGAAAAGTAATATTGGCTATATCTTTTGATTGGTAGGTGATAGGGCTTTGATATTTCACATGTATTTTCCTTTTAACATTGTCATTCTACACATACCATAATTTTTTACCTTTTGACCTAGACCTAGATATTTGACCTACTTTTCTAAGGTTGTATATATCTTTCAATTGGTACAGTAGGTGATAGGTCTTTAATATTTCTTATGATGAGACATTTTTGTTACCAATTTTTACCTATTGACCTTGACCTAGATGATTGACACTCTTTTCTGAAAATTTGAGAATCACCACATCTTTTAATTTGTAATTAAGTGGTCTGATATTTCGTTTGAAAAGACTTTTCTACTGATACCAATAATTTTGATCCACTTTCTAGAATAATAATCAAACCGCTTCGCAGGCGACACAAGCATTCCTTGGATTGCTATTTTTTTTTAACAATACATAAGGTAAAACATTCTTTTTTCTCTCCGGAAGTGGTAATTGGGATTTTGCGCTGTTTATGTATTGTAGTTTCAATTTAAACACCCCTAAGTTCATTTCCTGAAAGAATTGTTGTCTGTGGGGTCGTACTTATTTTCTCCAAAACTTACTTTTTTGAATTTCTAACAGGATTATAGTTGATAGTGAAGACGGAGTAAGAACTACAGGGAGGAACTTTTTAAGCAAATATAAATTTGTCACACTAACTGTGGTGCTCAAATTTGTCTCCCTTGATTATTACCGTAAATGTTGTAATAAAAGCCCCTTTGTGACGGAAGTCATCTCCCGGGGAATTCGGGTTTTAAAATCTTGATAAATGTGTAAGCGTTTTCACTGAAGGGAATTCAATTATGATGGAATCGGCTGGCAATGAGTTTGTCAGATTATGAGCCGTTAGAATTCGTTTTTCTCGCTGATTAGCTACCTAATGGGTTCCCGGGGACCATTAACAGAGTGGTAAAGTCGTTTTTACACCACCAATAGGATCATTTGCCTTATATTGATCCAGTATCATTCAACTTCTATGAGGTATACTATTTGTATCTAACTCGGCTAACGTACATACTGGGAGTCCTTAACTCCCCCTTAGGACACATATTCCTGCAAAATAAAGACAAACGCTGAATTAGGAGTAGTTTATAGATTGACAGACTGATGACATGGCGCTCCCTGAGGTCGTAAAGCCGACTTACTCTCATATCACTTTGTGGGATGAATATGTATGCGAGATTATCACCGTGTTTGTGTGGAGACGCTAACGTCATTACGCACTCCAGAGAGTTTGTAACCGATGTCGGTAACGCATGCGCAGAATCCATCCACGACACCGCTTTGTACCAGCTTTATATGTAGAAAATAAAGGAAGAGGCTAATTTAAACGTTGGAGTTTCTGTCGGGAAAATGAAACTAAGAAGACCTCATCATATCATTAAGAAGACCTCATCATATCATTAAGAAGACCTCATCATATCATTAAGAAGACCTCATCATATCATTAAGAAGACCTCATCATATCATTAAGAAGACCTCATCATATCATTAAGCCGACCTCATCATATCATTAAGAAGACCTCATCATATCATTAAGAAGACCTCATCATATCATTAAGAAGACCTCATCATATCATTAAGAAGACCTCATCATATCATTAAGAAGACCTCATCATATCATTAAGACGACCTCATCATATCATTAGAGAGAAAAATGAATTGTTCTGTCATAATGAACTTTTCTACTACCATTGACTCCCTTTACATTGTTTATTAGTGAAAGTATTTGTTCCTGTCATACTTTCTTCTCAAAGTATGTGTGTCGATTGCGGGGATGAAGCCGAAGGATGAACCCCTACATATTTACACACCTACTTTGAGTAGGAAGTATGACAGGAACAACCCCTATAACGAATTTATCACACTGAGAACCGGCCATTTTGTTACATTTTCTTCGTCATTTTTGACCTTTGAAAATATAGTGACCTACTTATCTGCATCAAAGTAGGACACCACGTGACCGTTATACTGCGACGCCTCTGGCTGATATGAGTACGAGGCGTGATTAATTATAAAAAACGGTCTCCTAAAAATCCTCATGGAGGCTATACCGGAGAAAGACACAAAACTACGTTTACACGACCGTAAATTGATCGTGTCATGATCTATTTCAGACTTGCAGTCCACCCTCCCCCCACTTGCCGAGGTTGAGTGACAGTTCCCCCGTGGGGAGCCCCTCCAGTGACCAGACAGAGGATCTCTCAGATACCCCTACCCACTCCCACACCCGGGAAAGGCGACTCAGCGAGGCAAGTACTACCCTTATTGTCTGTTTGTCTGTCTAGTTGGTCGTCACTCCCACACAAGGGAAAGACGGCTCAGCGAGGGGAGTAATTAGTTGTCTGTCTGTCTGGTTCTTATTTACATGTATAAGTTTTTCCACGAAATTTTGTATTTGTTTGTGATGAGGAAAAAAAATCCGTTGTCAGTTCAGTAGTAGATAAAAACTTTCTGCTTTATTTCATGGTAACACCTTGTGATAAACTTCTTTAGAATGGAAAAGGTAGTCAATGTCAAGCGATCAAGGTCAAGAGGCAAATGAACAATAGAGAAGATGATGATTACGAAGACAACTAGATTTGAGCAAATATGAGTACATTGTGAATTTTAATGTAAATTGGAGTGAGATGTCAGAATTGTCACAGAAGTCGCGTTAAATGATGAATAATGTATATAAGATGCTGCTTCCAAGTAATATAGCAAAATATTAGTAGAAAACGTAGTTAGGCGAGTTTCGCGTAGCGATCTCGGCTATAGTGATCGCAAGATTTTCATGACGTCACATCCGTGACATCCACGGGCCCCAAAATGTATAAATCGAGTGAAGATAAATATATATGTTGAAGCCCCCTGGAATCTCTTGAATTTCAGCCTTTTTAGGACCCATTTTCGTGACTGTAATTAATTAAAGAATGGAATTTGATGCATTTAACAATTATATTTACTAAAAGGTAGGTAATATTCACTAATATTCACTCTTTCTTGATTTAAACTGATTGTTTTACCCATGATTGGAAAATTTTAGGGGGCCCTACGCCCCCCCCCCCCCCCCCCTTCAATTCGTCACTCACTAGCAGTCATGCTGACATAGGTTCATAAATGTTTTGTTCCCGAACATTGGATAATGGATTTGTTCTATCTACTAATACAATATTTAAAAATCCCATAAAATAGTTTGATATCATTCTAAAATGAATAAACGAAACTCGCCATCAGTTCCTTCAGAGCTTTGATTTTAAATATGGCCAAGATATTTCACAGAAGGTTCATTGTAAGAAATACTTGAATGTAAGAGGTTTTAGTAAAAATGAATGACCGCATTCTATTTTAATATTTCAGGCAAGTTTCCAATCAAGTTCCGGGCGAGGCTACGAGGTAAGAGTAGATTAATAAAACAATAATCATTTAAGTATAGTGCTCCCTATAGTAATATTGATAAGAAATGCAGTAATTATGGAGGCCAAAGAACTGTACGATTAAATCACAAATATACAAAATTACCCTTCCAGAATGAATTACACTAAACCACAGGGATTTATCTCGCTAATACCGGTTGCTCTATTTACTATATATGTGTTATATTTATGTGTATGTTATATTTATGTGTATATACCGGTTGCTCTATTTACTATATGTGTATAACACATAGCGTGATCCCTGTGCACTAAACATAGAAATGACTTGTCCAACATATATTGCATTCACCAAGGGCAGAGAACGATTGATGGAAATAGCCATTTTCATTATTCGAAAATCTTTGTTGGTGCGAAGAAATAACATTATACTATAGAGAGAATAAAAGTCTGAAGGAGCTAGTAATAAGATTAGGATAGAGAGATATCCAGTCCCCCGTGTGTCTAGTACACTGGGGACTTAATTTTATTGAATTGCTTTATTTGCTATAGTCCAAGGTATGGTTAGACTACATTCCTAGTTGTCTTGTATTTCGTGACAGTATTGTTACAATGACATACAAGAACGTTTTTTTTTTCTTCTTTAATTTTCTTTTTTTTTTTTGTTCATATATATGCTATTAAATACAGACATACAAGAACGTAGATTGTTGTTGTAGATTTGCCCAATCATTGTTTGAGGTAAAACTACATGTTAATCAAAAGTGTGGAAATTCATGTGTAATGTTACATTGATGTTTAATTATCATCAGTTCATGTCTGGTCGTCTTCAAGCTGTTACCCTCAAGGAAGATTGTTTGGTCGTGTGATATTGGAGGACTGTTGATATATTGGAAATCGAACCTTTATCTATTTGATCTCATAGTTCTTCCAAAAAAGAAGAAGAAGAAGAAAAAATAGAATGCAATAAGGAAAAAGAAAATGGGGAAGTGGGTTCTGAGTCTCCCCCACCTTGAAAAAGTCGTCTGGACCCGCGACCGGAGTAAATACATGTATGTCATCTTACAGGAATGATTGAAAAGCCTGTATTTAGACTGGAAATCAATAAGGAGTTGGTTTGGTAATCCCCCTAGAAAAAGTCGGTCTGTCTGTCTGGTTTCGCGTATAGTTGATCTGTCATTTCAGAATAAATGCCCACAAGCTTGACTGCAGGCAAATCAATAGAAAAGGGTAATCTATAATGAAGTGATTGTCGTCTTGGAAGGATAAAGACAAGTGACAGCACGGGGCAATCGTAAGGTTGTTAGCCACTCGAGTTGAAGCGATGGCGGCCGTCTTGATGGGAAAGTTGTAGGCTTGACAAATTACAAAGTGCCTTAAGGATTCCTGGGTTCATGGTGTCGTTAGTGAAGGGGAGGTAGCCAAGCCGACTTACTCTGTATAGCAGATGGTCACTGCCCCTTGTATACGGACCACAGGACAAAATTAATGCCCTTTTATCCAATCCTAAAACTCTTTATAGGTTTGAAGTGGGCATTTGAAATGAGTGGTTTGGATTTGTAGAGTGGTAGAGGGCAAGTCAAAAAGCTACATCGATGGTCCAGAAAGGAATTTGTATAAGGACTCTATAAGGGAAAGTTATGTGCATTTAAGGATTTTAGTCATACACAATGAATTCTCAGGAAAGTTAAAGAGAAGTAACATAGATGATCCAGGAATAATATCAGCCCCACCCCTACCACCTACCACCCCTACCTCGCACTACTTACCTGAAAGGAGTCCTGATTTAGGCATCGTATTAGAACATGCGGTTTATTTTGTATTATGTCAACAATATTTTGGTCAATAAACATATATGAAGGAGTTTATGATTTCTTGTGATCAAATAAAGTTAAATGTTTGATAGGAAATATTTCATGAAAGTAGACGGACATGTATCTCTTAAAAACCTTGAATAATTATAACGTTTTAAGAAATACGATTTTTAGCTCACCTCGACGAAGTTGAGATGAGCTTATGCTATAACCCCGACGTCCGCGTCCCCGTCCCCGTCCGCGTCCCCGTCCGCGTCCGCGTCCGGTTAAAGTTTTTGGGGTAACTCAGTATCTGACAAAGTACTGATGTTACAGTAACCAAACTTGCACAAGTGATTCATCTTGGGATGCTGAGGTGAACCCATGCATCGGATGCAGCATCTGACCTACATTTTCCGGTTGAATGACTTTGTCAATGTCTGGTTAAAGTTTTTGGGGTAACTCAGTATCTGACAAAGTACTGATGTTACAGTAACCAAACTTGCACAAGTGATCCATCTAGGGATGCTGAGGTGAACCCATGCATCGGATGCAGCATCTGACCTACATTTTCCGGTTGAATGACTTTGTCAATGTCTGGTTAAAGTTTTTGGGGTAGTTCAGTATCTGACAAAGTACTGATGCTACAGTAACCAAACTTGCACAAGTGATTCATCTTGGGATGCTGAGATGAACTCATGCATTGGATGCAGCATCTGACCTACATTTTCCGGTTGAATGACTTTGTCAATGTCTGGTTAAAGTTTTTGGGGTAGTTCAGTATCTGACAAAGTACTGATGCTACAGTAACCAAACTTGCACAAGTGATTCATCTTGGGATGCTGAGGTGAACCCATGCATCGGATGCAGCATCTGACCTACATTTTCCGCTTGAGTGATTTTGCCTTATATGGCCAATATTGAGCAAAGTATAAGTGCTACATGTACCAAACTTGCATATTGGATGTATCTTTGATCAAACTTTCATAATATGACCTTGACCTACTTTTTCCACTTGAGTGATTCTGCCTTTAAAGGCTAATATTGAGCAAAGTATAAGTGCTACATGTACCAAACTTGCATATTGGATGTATCTTTAATCAAACTTTCATACAATGACCTTGACCTACTTTTTCCGCTTGAGTGATTTTGCCTTTAAAGGCCAATATTGAGCAAAGTATAAGTGCTACATGTACCAAACTTGCATATTGGATGTATCTTTGATCGAACTTTCATAAAATGACCTTGACCTACTTTTTCCACTTGAGTGATTTTGCCTTGAAAGGCCAATATTGAGCAAAGTATAAGTGCTGTATGTACCAAACTTGCATATTGGATGTATCTTTGATCAAACTTTCATAAAATGACCTTGACCTACTTTTTCTGCTTGAGTGATTTTGCCTTTAAAGGCCAATATTGAGCAAAGTATAAGTGCTACATGTACCAAACTTGCATATTGGATGTATCTTTGATCAAACTTTCATGAAATGACCTTGACCTACTTTTTTTCACTTGAGTGATTTTCTTAATATACATGTACTTAGAGATATGATTAAATTGAACTTTGCTGCCGCGAGGTGAGCTTCGTAATCTTTGATTTCACTATGTTTAAGAATAAAAGTGACGGTGTATTTTGTGACGATATGCTCATCAGTGCACACTGTAAAGAAGGGACACTTAGCCTAAGGTTTCAGATCGATGAATTCACAGGAAATTACTTGCAATCCTAAATGAGTTTTAACGGTAGTAATTTAACCAGTTTGATGTATGCATAGTATAAGTGATTTTATCGGCTAAATTCACTCAACCGGAAGTCACGTGATATGCGCCGTGAACACCAGACTGTTGGCTGTTTAACCCATGGCGTATTGATATTGTGATATATTGTTTGACTTGGGAATCTGTGTTAATTTGGGAGTAGATAACACTTTAGTAACATTTTTATTGATATTTTATATGTATTTTACTCTCTCATAGAATACAATGTCATATTTTATGAGTTGATTACTTGATAGCTTTTAGCCCGCTGCAGTTCAATAAATCCTGTCGATCGATATCCAATTTTATTGAACCTCTTAAAAAGGTTGTAGACGCCGGGAAGTAGGATCCCGAGGGACATGACGGCTTTGTCTGGGATCATGTTAAGCCATAACACGACTTTTATCTATCAGATCTCCAGGAAGAGCCCTGCTCCCTTGGGAACCCCGCAGATTCACTTTATTGGTAGCTCTTGCCATAATAGGCAAATTGCCTTTGAAATAACAGCTCATAAAATCACCCCAATCTCTTTTTCTCTCTCAGGCGTTTGCCATCAAATGATGAAAATAAATTATTCACTTTTTTGGATAGGCGTTTTAAAGTATCTTTGTTTTGTAACCCTCTGTAGCCTGATTTACTCGGTGCATTCTATGTTATCTTTGGTACACTTCACAAGGATATAATTATAGAAATTCTGGTAAAAACCTACACAGAAATACTTATAGAGCCCGAATATGGCGCCCAGCTAAAGAAATCAAAGTAAAATTATTAGACTGCTTTTTACTGAAATATCTATCAGAAATATTTATGGGAAACCCCCATGATGTCTATTATAAGTAAGAACTGACTATGCAGGTACCCTTTGTTTGTCGTTATCTATGGTCATAAGTTATCATTGTGACCGTTAACTGTTTGATACAAATGAAAGACATAGTCTCGTAAGTTTGTTTCTCCTTTGTATATCTCAAAATGATCCCAAAAGTTTAACTTTTCATCCGAGGAAAATATGCCATGTTTATAAGCATGCTAATTTGTCCTAGGACGAATTACCCGTGGTAGCTTGAACATTTTAAATGTCAAGGTTACCGATAAGACATACAGGTACATGCTATTTGTTCACTGCCAGGCGTAAGTCTGACCTAGGTCAACAAGTCAATTGTTCACTGCTAGGCGAAAGTCTTTCCTAGATCAAGGTTACCGATAAGACAGACAGGTACAAGTCATTTGTTTTATGCCAGGCGTAAGTCTGTCCTAGGTCAAGGTTACCGATAAGACATACAGGTACATGTCATTTGTTCCCTGCTAGGCGAAAGTCTGTCCTAGGTCAAGGTTACCGATAAGACATACAGGTTCATGTCATTTGTTCCCTGCTAGGCGTAAGTCTGTTACCGACAAGACATACAGGTACAAGTCATTTGTTCCCTGCTAGGCGAAAGTCTGACCTAGGTCAAGGTTGGGCTTAATATGACCTACGTTACTTTTTCAAAGTCAAGGTAATCCGTTGCTGTGCATGGCAACTTTCCCAAAGTAAGGTTGCCCATTGATGGGCAGTTTAATTTAATCGTCCAAGGTCAAAATTGTTTACAGCTATGTAATTGAATTGTCTTAGTTCAAAGTTATTCAGATAAATTATCCAAGGTCATGATTGTCGACTCTTTGCAAGACAGGTCAGCTTTCGAAAGATTTTAGACAGGTCAAGTTGTTCAAGGTTAAATAAATAAAAAACAGCCAGTTGTGATTTTAATAAAGTATGTATTTTATTTTCCCTCAAATTGTCTTCTTATGCTTTTGTTTGGTCCATTCCGAGATATTTTTAAAATCTATGTTATTGAGGTAAATTCTCTAAAGTATTCCTTTCCTTCAATTGTTGTTTGTTTAGACTTTAGAGCCTAGTCTGTGTTGATTCAAAATCGGTTAGGACCAAAATGAAGGACCAGATAAATACCAGCCCTTTAATACGCCTGGGCAGTTAGATAATGCTAGGCTGTGTTTATTGTCAGGATTGTTTAAGGACAGGAGAAACCTGATCTAGCCTGACAATTCAGTCTTTTATTACTGTTCCCTTTTGGCACACTTCTCCGTATCGACCACACGTAGAATTGGGTTTAAGTTACCCATAATTCAGTCGAAAAGCCTGTGTATGAATATTAATAAGCGTTCTTTGTCCTTTTTTCAGTGTGACAGTGAAAGCGGGGACGAACGGGTGAGTCAAATATCTCTATTTACAAATTTTATGACTTCGGATTTGTGCTTCTGTGTTGTAGGTAGTCAGGCGGCTTTAATGTACGCTGTGATTTGTGTTAGGTAGAAAAATGGAAGAAAATGGATGAAGGTTTGCTTCTGTAGAGCAATATTAGACGTCTGATACGCTGTGAAGCGTGTGGAAATTAACCTAATTGGAGTGAATCATCGGGAGCCTTTAAGGTAGGCTGAGTGGGGAGACACTGAAGTGACACAAAGGAATACAGCAGCTCTCCGTCATGTGACAAGGACACTTGTGTACGGTTAGGATGGCTTGTTACTGACAATACACTTGTGTACTGCTAGCACAATACACGAGTAAGGGTAGCTTGTAGCTGACAATACACGAGTGTGTATCTTGACATTGTCACAATACTGTATTATAGTGTAGCCTTACAAACATGTTTACTGTATCAAGGATTGTGAGAAATTGTTAAACTTGCTTGTTAGTTTCAGGTAAGTAACATGTAATCTAACGGGAAAAAAGATGTACTTGCAGTAGTTATGTGTCTGTCTTTGGATGTCCGTAGGTTCTGTCTGTCACCGCATGTGTTGTTGTCAGCCTATGGAATTGTCCATAATGCCTGTCAATCCCTTTACTGTCCAATATTCTTCTTAGTCTTAGGATGTCCATAGTGTATCTCAGTA
Source organism: Pinctada imbricata (assembly GCA_033119305.1). NCBI lineage: Eukaryota > Metazoa > Mollusca > Bivalvia > Pterioida > Pteriidae > Pinctada > Pinctada imbricata. Next base: position 17,303,225 of record VSWD01000014.1, on the reverse strand, counting down.
TTACCGGGAGTCTTTTTCCAGGATTCTTGTCGGTCTTAGGATGTCCGTAGTGTATCTCAATATTGTTGCGAGCCTTTCCCAGGGTTGTTGTCAGTCTTTGGATGTCCTTAGTATACCTCAGTAATGCTGTGAATCTTTTCCAGGGTTTTGTCAATCTTTTGATGTTCGTACGTAGTGTAACTTAGTACCAATTGCTGTCTTTTTTCCAGGGTCTTTGTCAGTCTTTGGATGTCCGTAGTGTATCTCAGTATTGTATTGCTGTGAGTCTTTTCCAGGGTTTTTTGGTCAGTTTTTGGATGTTTGTAGTGTATCTCAGTATTACTGTGAGTTTTTCCAGGGTCCTTGGCAGTCTTGGATGTCCGTAGTGTATCACAGTATTGCTGTGAGTTTATTCCAGGGTTAAAGTCAGTCTGAGGATGTCGGTAGTGTACCTCAGTATTAATGCGAGTCTTTTATCCAGGGTTCTTGTCAGTCTTCGGATGTACGTAGTGTATCTCAACATTGTTGTGAGCCTTTTCCAGGGTACTTGTCAGTCTTAAGATATCGATAGTGTACCTCAGTATTGCTGTGAGTCTTTCCAGGGTCCTTGTCAGTCTTTGGATGTCCGTAGTGTATCTCAGTATTGTATTGCTGTGAGTCTTTTCCAGGGTTTTTTGTCAGTCTTTGGATGTCTGTATCTCAGTGTTACTGTGAGTCTTTTAATTCAGGGTTCTTGTCAGTCTTTGGATGTCCGTAGTGTATCTTAGTATTGCTGTGACTCTTTTCTAGGGCTCTTGTCAATCTTTGGATATCGATAGTGTACCTCAGTATTGCTGTGAGTTTATTCCAGGGTTTTTGTCAGTCTTAGGATGTCCGTATTGTATCTCAGTAATGCTGTGACTCTTTTCCAGGGTTTTTGTCAGTGTTTGGATCTCTGTAGTGTGTCTCAGTATTGCTGTGAGTCTTCCCAGGATCCTTGTCAGTCTTTGGATGTGTGTAGTGTATCTCAGTTTTGCTGTGAGTTTATTCCAGGGTTTTTGTCAGTCTTAGGATGTCCGTATTGTATCTCAGTATTGCTGTGACTCTTTTCCAGGGTTTTTGTCAGTGTTTGGATCTCTGTAGTGTGTCTCAGTATTGCTGTGAGTCGATTTTCATAGTGTCTTTCATATCGTTGATCTCCATAATGTCTTGCAGAGTTTGGATGTCCGTAGTGTCTGTTAACGCCCTGCTTATAATCATTCTTAATTTAAACCCCCACCTCATCCCAATTAAGTCCTTTTCTCGTCTCAGTGTTACACATAACGCTGTGTTTAGGTACACACAGTGTAGTGATACGATCTGACTATAATTACGGGATTGAGAAGTACATGACACTCAGATCCATTATGTAAAAGGAGATCCTTGCTATCATTCTTTAAAGTTTTGAGTAGAAAGAAGGCGCGGTCTCTCTATACTCAGTCAACAACTGGATACGTACAAAAACAAAAACTGAGAGCTAGGTCACTCGGTTATTTTCATTGTGAGTTGTACAATAAGCGCTGCGTTCGGAACAGTACATTCTAAAATGTCCCTGAATTGTGTTGCAATGACTTGGCTAAACTGGCCTTTTGTTGCATTGCTGTTTTTTTAAACACTTAGGTTCCTCTCTAACGTCTGTCCATTCTGTCTGTGATGTATATATTAGGTTCATCTCGGTCAAACGCCTGTCCATTCTGTCTGTGATGTATATATTAGGTTCATCTCGGTCAAACGCCTGTCCATTCTGTCTGTGATGTATATCTTAGGTTCCTCTCGGTCTAACGCCTGTCCATTCTGTCTGCGATGTATATCTTAGGTTCCTCTCGGTCTAACGCCTGTCCATTCTGTCTGCGATGTTTCTTAGGTTCCTCTCGGTCTAACATCTGTCAGTTCTGTTTGCGATGTATATCTTAAGGTTCCTCTCGGCCTAACGCCTGTCCATTCTATCTGTGATGTATATCTTAGGTTCATCTCGGCCTTACGCCTGTCCATTCTGTATGTGATATGTCTTAGGTTCCTCTCTAACGCCTGACCATTATGTCTGTGATATGTCTTAGGTTCCTCTCTAACGCCTGTCCGTTATGTCTGTGATGTGTCTTAGGTTCCTCTAGGTCTAACATCTGTCATTCTGTCTGTGATGTGTCTTAGGTTCCTCTCTAATGCCTGTCCGTTATGTCTGTGATGTGTCTTAGGTTCCTCTCTAACGTCTGTCCATTCTGTCTGTGATATGTCTTAGGTTCCTCTCTAACGCCTGTCCATTATGTCTGTGATGAGTCTAAGGTTCCTCTCTAACGCCTGTCCATTCTGTCTGTGATGAGTCTTAGGTTCCTCTCTAACGCCTGTCCGTTCTGTCTGTGATATGTCTTAGGTTCCTCTCTAACGCCTATCCATTCTGTCTGTGAGGTGTCTTAGGTTCCTCTCTAACGCCTGTCCATTCTGTCTGTGATGTGTCTTAGGTTCCTCTCTAACGCCTGTCCATTCTGTCAGTGATGTGTCTTAGGTTCCTCTCGGTCTAACGCCTGTCCATTCTGTCTGCGATGTATATCTTAGGTTCCTCTCGGTCTAACGCCTGTCCATTCTGTCTGCGATGTTTCTTAGGTTCCTCTCGGTCAAACATCTGTCAGTTCTGTTTGCGATGTATATCTTAGGTTCCTCTCGGCCTAACGCCTGTCCATTCTATCTGTGATGTATATCTTAGGTTATCTGTGATGTATATCTTAGGTTCATCTCGGCCTAACGCCTGTCCATTCTGTCTGTGATATGTCTTAGGTTCCTCTCTAACGCCTGACCATTCTGTCTGTGATGTGTCTTAGGTTCCTCTCTAACGCCTGTCCATTATGTCTGTGATATGTCTTAGGTTCCTCTCTAACGCCTGTCCGTTATGTCTGTGATGTGTCTTAGGTTTCTCTAGGTCTAACATCTGTCATTCTGTCTGTGATGTGTCTTAGGTTCCTCTCTAATGCCTGTCCGTTATGTCTGTGATGTGTCTTAGGTTCCTCTAGGTCTAACATCTGTCCATTCTGTCTGTGATATGTCTTAGGTTCCTCTCTAACGTCTGTCCATTCTGTCTGTGATATGTCTTAGGTTCCTCTCTAACGCCTGTCCATTATGTCTGTGATGAGTCTTAGGTTCCTCTCTAACGCCTGTCCATTCTGTCTGTGATGAGTCTTAGGTTCCTCTCTAACGCCTGTCCGTTCTGTCTGTGATATGTCTTAGGTTCCTCTCTAACGCCTATCCATTCTGTCTGTGAGGTGTCTTAGGTTCCTCTCTAACGCCTGTCCATTCTGTCTGTGATGTGTCTTAGGTTCCTCTCTAACGCCTGTCCATTCTGTCTGTGATGTGTCTTAGGTTCCTCTCTAACGCCTGTCCATTATGTCTGTGATATGTCTTAGGTTCCTCTAGGTCTAACATCTGTCCATTCTGTCTGTGATGTGTCTTAGGTTCCTCTCTAACGCCTATCCATTCTGTCTGTGAGGTGTCTTAGGTTCCTCTCTAACGCCTGTCCACTCTGTCTGTGATATGTCTTAGGTTCCTCTCTAACGCCTGTCCATTCTGTCTGTGATGTGTCTTAGGTTCCTCTCGGTCTAACGCCTTCCATTCTGTCTGTGATGTGTCTTAGGTTCCACTCTAACGTCTGACCATTCTGTCTGTGATGTGTCTTAGGTTCCTCTCTAACGCCTGTCCATTCTGTCTGTGATATGTCTTAGGTTCCTCTCTAACGCCTGATCATTCTGTCTGTGATGTGTCTTAGGTTCCTCTCTAACGCCTGTCCATTCTGTCTGTGATATGTCTTAGGTTCCTCTCTAACGCCTGACCATTCTGTCTGTGATGTGTCTTAGGTTCCTCTCTAACGCCTGACCATTCTGTCTGTGATGTGTCTTAGGTTCCTCTCTAACGTCTGTCCATTCTGTCTGTGATGTGACTAAGGTTCCTCTCTAACGTCTGTCCATTCTGTCTGTGATGTGTCTTAGGTTCCTCTCTAATGCCTGACCATTCTGTCTGTGATGTGTCTTATGTTCCTCTCTAACGCCTGTCCATTCTGTCTGTGATGTGTCTTAGGTTCCTCTCTAACGCCTGACAATTCTGTCTGTGATGTGTCTTAGGTTCCTCTCTAACGTCTGTCCATTCTGTCTGTGATATGTCTTAGGTTCCTCTCTAACGCCTGTCCATTCTGTCTGTGATGTGTCTTAGGTTCCACTGTGACGTCTGTCCATTCTGTCTGTGATGTGTCTTAGGTTCCACTCTAACGTCTGTCCATTCTGTCTGTGATGTGTCTTAGGTTCCTCTCTAACGCCTGTCCATTCTGTCTGTGATGTGTCTTAGGTTCCTCTCTAACGCCTGTCCATTCTGTCTGTGATGTGTCTTAGGTTCCACTCTAACGCCTGACCATTCTGTCTGTGATGTGTCTTAGGTTTCTCTCTAACATCTGTCCATTCTGTCTGTGATATGTCTTAGGTTCCACTCTGACGTCTGTCCATTATGTCTGTGATGTGTCTTAGGTTCCACTCTGACGTCTGTCCATTCTGTCTGTGATATGTCTTAGGTTCCTCTCTAACATCTGTCCATTCTGTCTGTGATGTGTCTTAGGTTCCACTCTGACGTCTGTCCATTATGTCTGTGATGTGTCTTAGGTTCCACTCTGACGTCTGTCCATTATGTCTGTGATGTGTCTTAGGTTCCTCTCTAACGTCTGTCCATTCTGTCTGTGATATGTCTTAGGTTCCTCTCTAACATCTGTCCATTCTGTCTGTGATGTGTCTTAGGTTCCACTCTGACGTCTGTCCATTATGTCTGTGATGTGTCTTAGGTTCCACTCTGACGTCTGTCCATTCTGTCTGTGATATGTCTTAGATTCCTCTCTAACATCTGTCCATTCTGTCTGTGATATGTCTTAGGTTCCACTCTGACGTCTGTCCATTATGTCTGTGATGTGTCTTAGGTTCCTCTCTAACGTCTGTCCATTATGTCTGTGATGTGTCTTAGGTTCCACTCTGACGTCTGTCCATTATGTCTGTGATGTGTCTTAGGTTCCTCTCTAACGTCTGTCCATTCTGTCTGTGATATGTCTTAGGTTCCTCTCTAACATCTGTCCATTCTGTCTGTGATGTGTCTTAGGTTCCACTCTGACGTCTGTCCATTCTGTCTGTGATGTGTCTTAGGTTCCACTCTGACGTCTGTCCAGTATGTCTGTGATGTGTCTTAGGTTCCACTCTGACGTCTGTCCATTATGTCTGTGATGTGTCTTAGGTTCCTCTCTAACGCCTGACCATTCTGTCTGTGATGTGTCTTATGTTCCTCTCTAACACCTGTCCATTCTGTCTGTGATGTGTCTTAGGTTCCTCTCTAACGCCTGACAATTCTGTCTGTGATGTGTCTTAGGTTCCTCTCTAACGTCTGTCCATTCTGTCTGTGATATGTCTTAGGTTCCTCTCTAACGCCTGTCCATTCTGTCTGTGATGTGTCTTAGGTTCCACTGTGACGTCTGTCCATTCTGTCTGTGATGTGTCTTAGGTTCCACTCTAACGTCTGTCCATTCTGTCTATGATGTGTCTTAGGTTCCTCTCTAACGCCTGTCCATTCTGTCTGTGATGTGTCTTAGGTTCCTCTCTAACGCCTGTCCATTCTGTCTGTGATGTGTCTTAGGTTCCTCTCTAACGCCTGACCATTCTGTCTGTGATGTGTCTTAGGTTCCTCTCTAACATCTGTCCATTCTGTCTGTGATATGTCTTAGGTTCCACTCTGACGTCTGTCCATTATGTCTGTGATGTGTCTTAGGTTCCACTCTGACGTCTGTCCATTCTGTCTGTGATATGTCTTAGGTTCCTCTCTAACATCTGTCCATTCTGTCTGTGATGTGTCTTAGGTTCCACTCTGACGTCTGTCCATTATGTCTGTGATGTGTCTTAGGTTCCACTCTGACGTCTGTCCATTATGTCTGTGATGTGTCTTAGGTTCCTCTCTAACGTCTGTCCATTCTGTCTGTGATATGTCTTAGGTTCCTCTCTAACATCTGTCCATTCTGTCTGTGATGTGTCTTAGGTTCCACTCTGACGTCTGTCCATTCTGTCTGTGATGTGTCTTAGGTTCCACTCTGACGTCTGTCCATTATGTCTGTGATGTGTCTTAGGTTCCACTCTGACGTCTGTCCATTATGTCTGTGATGTGTCTTAGGTTCCTCTCTAACGCCTGTCCATTCTGTCTGTGATGTGTCTTAGGTTCCTCTCTAACGTCTGTCCATTATGTCTGTGATGTGTCTTAGGTTCCACTCTGACGTCTGTCCATTATGTCTGTGATGTGTCTTAGGTTCCACTCTGACGTCTGTCCATTATGTCTGTGATGTGTCTTAGGTTCCTCTCTAACGCCTGTCCATTCTGTCTGTGATGTGTCTTAGGTTCCTCTCTAACGTCTGTCCATTATGTCTGTGATGTGTCTTAGGTTCCACTCTGACGTCTGTCCATTATGTCTGTGATGTGTCTTAGGTTCCTCTCTAACATCTGTCCATTCTGTCTGTGATGTGTCTTAGGTTCCACTCTAACGCCTGTTCATTATGTCTGTGATGTGTCTTAGGTTCCTCTCTAACGCCTGTCCATTATGTCTGTGATGTGTCTTAGGTTCCTCTAGGTCTAACATCTGTCATTCTGTCTGTGATGTGTCTTAGGTTCCTCTCTAATGCCTGTCCGTTATGTCTGTGATGTGTCTTAGGTTCCTCTCTAACGTCTGTCCATTCTGTCTGTGATATGTCTTAGGTTCCTCTCTAACGCCTGTCCATTATGTCTGTGATGAGTCTAAGGTTCCTCTCTAACGCCTGTCCATTCTGTCTGTGATGAGTCTTAGGTTCCTCTCTAACGCCTGTCCGTTCTGTCTGTGATATGTCTTAGGTTCCTCTCTAACGCCTATCCATTCTGTCTGTGAGGTGTCTTAGGTTCCTCTCTAACGCCTGTCCATTCTGTCTGTGATGTGTCTTAGGTTCCTCTCTAACGCCTGTCCATTCTGTCAGTGATGTGTCTTAGGTTCCTCTCGGTCTAACGCCTGTCCATTCTGTCTGCGATGTATATCTTAGGTTCCTCTCGGTCTAACGCCTGTCCATTCTGTCTGCGATGTTTCTTAGGTTCCTCTCGGTCAAACATCTGTCAGTTCTGTTTGCGATGTATATCTTAGGTTCCTCTCGGCCTAACGCCTGTCCATTCTATCTGTGATGTATATCTTAGGTTATCTGTGATGTATATCTTAGGTTCATCTCGGCCTAACGCCTGTCCATTCTGTCTGTGATATGTCTTAGGTTCCTCTCTAACGCCTGACCATTCTGTCTGTGATGTGTCTTAGGTTCCTCTCTAACGCCTGTCCATTATGTCTGTGATATGTCTTAGGTTCCTCTCTAACGCCTGTCCGTTATGTCTGTGATGTGTCTTAGGTTTCTCTAGGTCTAACATCTGTCATTCTGTCTGTGATGTGTCTTAGGTTCCTCTCTAATGCCTGTCCGTTATGTCTGTGATGTGTCTTAGGTTCCTCTAGGTCTAACATCTGTCCATTCTGTCTGTGATATGTCTTAGGTTCCTCTCTAACGTCTGTCCATTCTGTCTGTGATATGTCTTAGGTTCCTCTCTAACGCCTGTCCATTATGTCTGTGATGAGTCTTAGGTTCCTCTCTAACGCCTGTCCATTCTGTCTGTGATGAGTCTTAGGTTCCTCTCTAACGCCTGTCCGTTCTGTCTGTGATATGTCTTAGGTTCCTCTCTAACGCCTATCCATTCTGTCTGTGAGGTGTCTTAGGTTCCTCTCTAACGCCTGTCCATTCTGTCTGTGATGTGTCTTAGGTTCCTCTCTAACGCCTGTCCATTCTGTCTGTGATGTGTCTTAGGTTCCTCTCTAACGCCTGTCCATTATGTCTGTGATATGTCTTAGGTTCCTCTAGGTCTAACATCTGTCCATTCTGTCTGTGATGTGTCTTAGGTTCCTCTCTAACGCCTATCCATTCTGTCTGTGAGGTGTCTTAGGTTCCTCTCTAACGCCTGTCCACTCTGTCTGTGATATGTCTTAGGTTCCTCTCTAACGCCTGTCCATTCTGTCTGTGATGTGTCTTAGGTTCCTCTCGGTCTAACGCCTTCCATTCTGTCTGTGATGTGTCTTAGGTTCCACTCTAACGTCTGACCATTCTGTCTGTGATGTGTCTTAGGTTCCTCTCTAACGCCTGTCCATTCTGTCTGTGATATGTCTTAGGTTCCTCTCTAACGCCTGATCATTCTGTCTGTGATGTGTCTTAGGTTCCTCTCTAACGCCTGTCCATTCTGTCTGTGATATGTCTTAGGTTCCTCTCTAACGCCTGACCATTCTGTCTGTGATGTGTCTTAGGTTCCTCTCTAACGCCTGACCATTCTGTCTGTGATGTGTCTTAGGTTCCTCTCTAACGTCTGTCCATTCTGTCTGTGATGTGACTAAGGTTCCTCTCTAACGTCTGTCCATTCTGTCTGTGATGTGTCTTAGGTTCCTCTCTAATGCCTGACCATTCTGTCTGTGATGTGTCTTATGTTCCTCTCTAACGCCTGTCCATTCTGTCTGTGATGTGTCTTAGGTTCCTCTCTAACGCCTGACAATTCTGTCTGTGATGTGTCTTAGGTTCCTCTCTAACGTCTGTCCATTCTGTCTGTGATATGTCTTAGGTTCCTCTCTAACGCCTGTCCATTCTGTCTGTGATGTGTCTTAGGTTCCACTGTGACGTCTGTCCATTCTGTCTGTGATGTGTCTTAGGTTCCACTCTAACGTCTGTCCATTCTGTCTGTGATGTGTCTTAGGTTCCTCTCTAACGCCTGTCCATTCTGTCTGTGATGTGTCTTAGGTTCCTCTCTAACGCCTGTCCATTCTGTCTGTGATGTGTCTTAGGTTCCACTCTAACGCCTGACCATTCTGTCTGTGATGTGTCTTAGGTTCCTCTCTAACATCTGTCCATTCTGTCTGTGATATGTCTTAGGTTCCACTCTGACGTCTGTCCATTATGTCTGTGATGTGTCTTAGGTTCCACTCTGACGTCTGTCCATTCTGTCTGTGATATGTCTTAGGTTCCTCTCTAACATCTGTCCATTCTGTCTGTGATGTGTCTTAGGTTCCACTCTGACGTCTGTCCATTATGTCTGTGATGTGTCTTAGGTTCCACTCTGACGTCTGTCCATTATGTCTGTGATGTGTCTTAGGTTCCTCTCTAACGTCTGTCCATTCTGTCTGTGATATGTCTTAGGTTCCTCTCTAACATCTGTCCATTCTGTCTGTGATGTGTCTTAGGTTCCACTCTGACGTCTGTCCATTATGTCTGTGATGTGTCTTAGGTTCCACTCTGACGTCTGTCCATTCTGTCTGTGATATGTCTTAGATTCCTCTCTAACATCTGTCCATTCTGTCTGTGATATGTCTTAGGTTCCACTCTGACGTCTGTCCATTATGTCTGTGATGTGTCTTAGGTTCCTCTCTAACGTCTGTCCATTATGTCTGTGATGTGTCTTAGGTTCCACTCTGACGTCTGTCCATTATGTCTGTGATGTGTCTTAGGTTCCTCTCTAACGTCTGTCCATTCTGTCTGTGATATGTCTTAGGTTCCTCTCTAACATCTGTCCATTCTGTCTGTGATGTGTCTTAGGTTCCACTCTGACGTCTGTCCATTCTGTCTGTGATGTGTCTTAGGTTCCACTCTGACGTCTGTCCAGTATGTCTGTGATGTGTCTTAGGTTCCACTCTGACGTCTGTCCATTATGTCTGTGATGTGTCTTAGGTTCCTCTCTAACGCCTGACCATTCTGTCTGTGATGTGTCTTATGTTCCTCTCTAACACCTGTCCATTCTGTCTGTGATGTGTCTTAGGTTCCTCTCTAACGCCTGACAATTCTGTCTGTGATGTGTCTTAGGTTCCTCTCTAACGTCTGTCCATTCTGTCTGTGATATGTCTTAGGTTCCTCTCTAACGCCTGTCCATTCTGTCTGTGATGTGTCTTAGGTTCCACTGTGACGTCTGTCCATTCTGTCTGTGATGTGTCTTAGGTTCCACTCTAACGTCTGTCCATTCTGTCTATGATGTGTCTTAGGTTCCTCTCTAACGCCTGTCCATTCTGTCTGTGATGTGTCTTAGGTTCCTCTCTAACGCCTGTCCATTCTGTCTGTGATGTGTCTTAGGTTCCTCTCTAACGCCTGACCATTCTGTCTGTGATGTGTCTTAGGTTCCTCTCTAACATCTGTCCATTCTGTCTGTGATATGTCTTAGGTTCCACTCTGACGTCTGTCCATTATGTCTGTGATGTGTCTTAGGTTCCACTCTGACGTCTGTCCATTCTGTCTGTGATATGTCTTAGGTTCCTCTCTAACATCTGTCCATTCTGTCTGTGATGTGTCTTAGGTTCCACTCTGACGTCTGTCCATTATGTCTGTGATGTGTCTTAGGTTCCACTCTGACGTCTGTCCATTATGTCTGTGATGTGTCTTAGGTTCCTCTCTAACGTCTGTCCATTCTGTCTGTGATATGTCTTAGGTTCCTCTCTAACATCTGTCCATTCTGTCTGTGATGTGTCTTAGGTTCCACTCTGACGTCTGTCCATTCTGTCTGTGATGTGTCTTAGGTTCCACTCTGACGTCTGTCCATTATGTCTGTGATGTGTCTTAGGTTCCACTCTGACGTCTGTCCATTATGTCTGTGATGTGTCTTAGGTTCCTCTCTAACGCCTGTCCATTCTGTCTGTGATGTGTCTTAGGTTCCTCTCTAACGTCTGTCCATTATGTCTGTGATGTGTCTTAGGTTCCACTCTGACGTCTGTCCATTATGTCTGTGATGTGTCTTAGGTTCCACTCTGACGTCTGTCCATTATGTCTGTGATGTGTCTTAGGTTCCTCTCTAACGCCTGTCCATTCTGTCTGTGATGTGTCTTAGGTTCCTCTCTAACGTCTGTCCATTATGTCTGTGATGTGTCTTAGGTTCCACTCTGACGTCTGTCCATTATGTCTGTGATGTGTCTTAGGTTCCTCTCTAACATCTGTCCATTCTGTCTGTGATGTGTCTTAGGTTCCACTCTAACGCCTGTTCATTATGTCTGTGATGTGTCTTAGGTTCCTCTCTAACGCCTGTCCATTATGTCTGTGATGTGTCTTAGGTTCCTCTCTAACATCTGTCCATTCTGTCTGTGATGTGTCTTAGGTTCCACTCTGACGTCTGTCCATTCTGTCTGTGATGTGTCTTAGGTTCCACTCTGACGTCTGTCCATTCTGTCTGTGATGTGTCTTAGGTTCCTCTCTAACATCTGTCCATTCTGTCTGTGATGTGTCTTAGGTTCCACTCTGACGTCTGTCCATTCTGTCTGTGATATGTCTTAGGTTCCACTCTGACGTCTGTCCATTCTGTCTGTGATGTGTCTTAGGTTCCTCTCTAACATCTGTCCATTCTGTCTGTGATATGTCTTAGGTTCCACTCTGACGTCTGTCCATTCTGTCTGTGATGTGTCTTAGGTTCCTCTCTAACGCCTGTCCATTCTGTCTGTGATGTGTCTTAGGTTCCACTCTGACGTCTATCCATTATGTCTGTGATGTGTCTTAGGTTCCACTCTGACGTCTGTCCATTATGTCTGTGATGTATGTTCAATTTTCTGTGCTGTATGTCCCCGGTCTACCGACCAAAAGGGGGCGTATTATGTTTGGATATATTTTCGTAAAGATTCTATATGATGACCTTTCATTGGACTTGGAACCTAGTAACCTTGATCTGTGACCCAGTCATTACCTTGGCATTCGGTTTTAGGGCCAAAATCATGGATTGTGCGACTTCACTTACTGTCAAAGAGCACACGTAATCTGGCGTTACGTTAGTGATTGTTTGCGATATCTGCCAGCGAAATAAAAGCTGTGCTTTGGCTATAATTGCTCTCTGTATTGTCGATAGAACAATTGGTCTTTAGGGGTTTCGGTATTCAAAGGGATAAAAACGAAGCCCTTTTACGGAAGCTATTATGGTACAATTCTTTAGCGAAACGCGGTGAATTTAGCACCGGAACTTGGCGCCTGTCTCCGCTCTAGTACTGCATAGAAAGCCGTACAATTCCCCGGAGACAATGCTATACCGGAGTTCGCCGCACAAAGCCAAACCATCTCTGGTCACCAGAGAAAAAAGCTATTTACACGGAAATTACATTACTAAGATTAAATTCTGGTATCTCAGTGTGCAAAGTTAAAATAAAGCGTTGCCTATACGAAATAGATGTCACAGAGGTGACAGAAAACGACCTCAGACAAATTAGATTGTAGTTTCTACTTCATTTCCCTTGGGTGTATAATTTGTAGTCCCGTTTCCCGCTTTCTCGCCTTTCCTGGAGGATTATTACTTCCTAAACGCTAAGCCCCGTAGCGCCCTTAATTTTCATTCGCTTTTCGGAATACGTATCCAGGTTTAAGAAAGGGTTTAGGGTTGGTGAAAACAAAACATATCTATCCTCTTTCATCCCCCTTTCCCCAGACGAGTGGTACATTTTATATGTCGGATTACTGAGCCAAAGCTGACAATAATCCTGAATACTGATACTATATTATCTTTGTTCTTCCTTTAGTCCACCTGAAGGTGGATAAGGGTCCATGCTGTAAATTATGTGTTGTTGAATGATGCTGTGAATTTGAAGACGAATCATCCACCAGTAACTCTTTATACCATCGAATAATTTATCGTTGATAAAGAGAAAGGACAGAGACAGACCCAATTGCCTTTTATTTTTCATTGAAAAGGGATTTTAATTGAAAATAAGGGGGGAGATATCATACTAAATTCATCGCTACTCTTCTCAGAGGGAATGGAACTTCGTACTTGGATATGCTTCTATCTTTTGATCAATTGAACATCTCGCTGTATGACAAGCATGATGGTTTCAGCTTCCACATAACTAACTTCCCTTTCATGAATAGCAATATTCCGTCTTTTCCTGCATATGGCGTCTTTGTTTTTCAATTGATACGATACGCCAGGGGAGGGCATGTTCCAAATACGAAGATTTCATCGTTAGAGCCAGACGGCTTGCAAGTAAGCTACTTGTTCAGGGTTATATTACACATTGGCTGAAATCATCTTTGAGGAAGTTCTTCGGCCGCTACGGTGTTGTAATAAAAGAATGTCATATCTCCTTTTCCAGAATGATAATTGACATTCTGGAATCGAATGAATGGCTGTCTTCATCACCAAACAAGAAATATTTACCTGATATGTACATCAATATGTACATCGAGACAATCACCGAATTTGACAAATTTTCATGGAATTGTTGCGAGGGATGTTGCATGTAATCAGGAGACGCTGACTCTTCCCGGGCACCTTGTCTCACTTCGGAATGTTATTCATTCCAAGGTTCGAAACCGTTTCAATGGAAATTCTAAAGAATTTGTCTTGCCTTCTCGACTTTGAGACTGAATTACTGATGGGTACTTCTTTAATTTTTTGTCTATTTAAATTCGCCATTTTGTTCTACTCAGAGGGTGCTGACCTTAACCCTAAATTTGCCTCTGTACTCTACTCAGATGGGGCGTACACTCTCTTTAATCCTTAATTCACCACTGTGCTACACTCAGAGAAGGCTTCGTCAGATTATAGGCTTTAAGCAAGGCTTTGTATAGACCTCATTTTTTCTATTCATGTAAAACCTAGTAAAGGTGTCAGCAGCCAACACGCTTTATCGCTTCTTTAACGACTAAATTCCATCAAAATTCCGAAATGTCTAACTTAACTCATTTACCGAATTCACAGGGGAACACTTAATTCAATATTGGTACAGCAGAATTCTTTGTGTGAGAGAAAACAATGAATCATAACAGACTTTAAGCCGAAGATGTAAAACACTTTGTTCAACAATTAACACTTCACATTAATTTCGTAAAGTTCATGTTTCTCAGACTCTCAGACACAACCTTCTATCCAAAAGGCATTGTTAGGCCACAGACTTGGTTGATTGTCAATATTGAAATATATGTTTTATAGTACCAATTTTGTTGTACTAGACACGTGTTTCGGATATTTTAATCCTCGTCAGTAGTACTTCATGCCAAACACTTTAAATAAAGCCAATGTGAATTTTCCTTGCACCATCTACAATACAGAGCTTTAATTTCCTCTTGCGAAAATGAGCGGCTCCAAATTTTGTGTAGGGTTGATTTCTACAATCATGCGCTACATTGCATCTCTCTCTCTCTCTCTCTCTCTCTCCGATTGGGAGTAAGCCCTGACATATTAAGGATGTAAAACCTTAAATCTTTCCACAATCCACTATTATTTAGGTAGAAGAAAAATACCAGAGGCTTATTACCCCATCTAAATAAGATTAAGGCGACGTTTTCTACTTCATTTAACTGGACATTAGCTCGTTTCATTGCCAATAAATGTAAGTTTGACTGCATTGGCTCGGAAACAAAAATCGTTACGGCTTCTAGCCAGTATGAGCTTGCATAAGAATATGCGCAATTTATTAGTTGACATTGTATAAGACGAGTTTCAAGATATATTTCGGTAGAAGCAGTAGCTAAAGAGATTCCAATGTTAATTGAGGATACGGCCAAAATGTCGACTTGCCCTCTGTACATGCTGTACGTTCATTTTGAAGACAGATATGACAAACTGTCATTCCCTCTAAAGATCAAAATTATGAATCCATTTTCTTTTTAATTTTTCACAAAAATTAGAGAATATGTTCCGTATCCTTCTTAACAGATATTCTAAATGACTAGAAGTGGCATTTGAGCTTGTTCGGAATTTGTGTAACATTATATATAAAGATGAAACTCCAAGATCATTATCAGTATCTGCTATACATGTATTACGGTTATTTTACACCTTTAATACTACTATGTTACTCGGAAAGTTTATGTGTTTTGTAATGGTTGAATAGCTATGTTTTCATCAAGACGTGAACCCCAAAATCCTCATCAAAAAGATTATAGTATTTCTCATTTGTAATGTATGAGCTTTGGTTGGCATATTTCCCTTTTAAACCCTTCATATTTCACTTTATTATTGGACCGCTGGGCACGAATTATAAGCTGTCAATTTCACATACATACGAAATTTCAATTCATTTGTGATAAATTTCCACTTTGTACACAAAAATATCAGCTGAGAACATTTTCAATCCATTTAGAGTTTCCCACTTTCTATGGAGCGAATTTCTCCCCGTCGAAGATCAAATAAAGCTGCCTACGAACGTGTTTAATGATCCATGGCTATGTTTTTCACTTAGCTGCAAATATTGCTTTAATACCTCAAAAAGGGTTTTGATTAAGATATTAAGATCGGCTTTACAAACTGTAGGCATTTAATCGTTAACGTGATACCATTTCATAAGAGTGTAAATCGGCCATTTTGTTTCACTATGGATGTTTTTGGTCATGTTACGGGGTTACTTAATGTTATATGGTAACAGCTGAGGGAAGTTTGGGACAATTTGTCGTTTATGGAGAGTTAACTTGCAGTGTTCTGTACAGACCGACGACAGCTGCAGGGGAATAGAAGGCGCATTAATGGACATATAACATACTTCACTTGTTCCTTTGATATTTTTTGGCTTCTGTTGAGAGCTGGAAGAGAACTGCCGCGGTAACGTATCACATGGTAAGCTTCACTTATCTTCATATGACATGCGGTATTGGCATAGTTTACACTCAGTCATTTTCTGACGGACGTTTTATAGTAGTTGGTAATGGTTGGCCTTTGACCATAGCTCTCCGAGCCCTTTAATATCGCCGAGTATTACACCTGTACGAGTTATCAGTGGATGTTTTCACACACCGCCGACGTTATCAGTAGCGGTATTGGGTGACTTATCCTTACAGATGATTTTTATATGAATTGAATATTTGCCCATCTCGTGGTAACAATTAGAGGGCTGTGTATTGATCTATACTGTATTCTGATAGGAGGGTGGGAGATAGCGCGTGAATGTTAGCGTTGATAGTAGTATAACATTGGATGCTAATACATGTATACAGAATGAAGGAAGTCTGATTTTGATGGAATTTATATTGATCGCAACGAATATATGATTTGTGTTCATAGAGATGTTTTATTTGAGATATTGAATGCCTAAATAGGAAATATCCTGGAAGGACAGGTGAGTGAGATATTGGAAATTACACATTAAACGATGATTATTCTGTTTTTGATGGACTTATTGCCCATACTGTTTTATATGAACCAGGTTCTCGATAGTACCACTGACTGTCTTTATTTTCATTATGCCAAATTCAGATGAAATATAAGAGATATATACCCTATTTACTGATTGACTTACCGTTTGTTGAAATGACTTGACGTTCTGTTTTAGGGTCATCTATGTCTTTATGCTGGATTTTCAATGTTTCAAGATGGGCATGTCTACTTTTATAGATTTCCTGGTAGTTGTATGTCTGGTTATTGAAGTTGTTTTGACTGATAACGGGAGTTTATTACAACCCTTAGGCTATGTTCCGTTGAGGTCAGTGCAAGTTGACCTCACTGGAAATCTCTTTTAAACCCTATAGTAATGTTGGATATTATCATTTACCTCGATACTTTCTCAAGAATCAGTCATCTTATTTACGTGGGTCCTGTAGCATCATATCCCACCCATCCTGCTACGTGTTTCGGTACATTTTTGGAAATAATAACTTTCGCACGCTTTTGTCATATTACATTGTTTTAATTTAGGATCACTGATGAGGGTTAAGTACCCGAAACGTGCATGTCTGGTCCATGCAGAAATTTATCTGTTCTAAATGATGCTATTTAATATAGATATAGATATGACGAATATTACAAGCCTTTTACATGTTGTACAAGTGTTCATTCTGAAACTTGTTCTGTCAATGGCACCATCCCTCGAACAATAAAATGATCATAGGAGTATCTCGTTTAATAAACTACTTCAATAAATCTTTATGTCATAAAGTTAAAGAGGAAGATAAGTATCAGTTTCAAGTGAGTATTACAAACCAGAATCAGACTTCGGACCTGGAGAGTAACAAGTAACATCGTATCTTTGTGGCGTATTAATCCCTCCCGGTTTCCAAATTTAGAAGGGTATCAAACCCTAACCCTACCCCAACTAGTAACATGGTATCTTTGTGGCGTATTAATCCCTCCCGGTTTCCAAATTTAGAAGGGTATCTAACCCTAACCCTACCCCAACTAGTAACATGGTATCTTTGTGGTGTCAACAGAAAAGGATATCTTCAAACTCTACTGACGGAGAGCAGTCTCAGGACATAAAATGTAATTTACCGTGAAATTATAAACATCAGTTATATGAAATTATATCCCATGTTTGAAATATTTTTATTTTTTCTTTCTATGCGAGAAAAGAGTAATTTTCTGTGACTCGAAGAAAGGATATTTTGACTAGTAAAACGGATAACCAGCAAGGTTGTGTGCGACATATGAAACGTATTTGTAGCTTAATAACAATAAAGCTTTTTTATCGATGTTCCTCGGCCTTTAGGATTTTTCTTTCGCCTGGAACTCTGATTGTTTCATTTCCGGCCATGATTGAATGCGCCATTGTAAATTGAATCCAATAAAGCCATATCAGAGACTTATCTGGAATTCATTTGAGGCGTCAATTTGCCTTGATAGATTAGATGTTTTTATGCCAAAGGATAACAGATTGATGTTGCGTTAAAGGGGAAAAATCTGCCATTCACAAAGAAAAAGAGAAGGAGGAATACAATAACTACATAACGGTACAAGTCAGATATTACTTTCTGCGATATGTACTTTAATGGTATAAGAAAATTTCATCTCCAACAAACCAGAACCAGGAAACAGTGAGCATGGATTGTGACATGGTCCGTTATAGTAATGGAGTCCCATCTTCACGGTTTGTCAGGATGTAACTTTTCAGAATATGCCGATAGGTTCGGTAATGAAAATAATGTGTTAAAGACTTCGAATAAATAAGGCAGTAGATGATTTGTTAACTGTTGACATCAAATGCCTATGTATTGGAACTGTGCTTATAAAGTCATAATATAAAGATTTTTGTGAAATTCCATACATACGTTGATGAATGAGGGGTTACCTAAGTTGTTTAGGAAATGAAGAAGAAATTTCATGATCAGAGTACTTTTCTCATGTTTTTATGTCCAAAATGCAAATGCATGCAAATTTAGAGGTATAAAATAGAAAACCGTCAAGGAACATCCATTTACGACAGAATCTACTGTACATCTATTTACGACAGAATCTACTGTACATCCATTTACGACAGAATCTACTGTACATCCATTTACGACAGAATCTACTGTACATCCATTTACGACAGAATCTACTGTACATCCATTTACGACAGAATCTACTGTACATGCAACTTGATCGTAGTTGTGGACACCTCGTTCATAATGTCACGAGGAGGCAGATGCAATTCTTGAACAATTAAAAAGATGGTATATTGTTAATATTGAAATATATGTTCTATTATATAAAATTTCGGTGCACCGTGTGTGCATTTCAACAGATAATATATCATCAGTGATGCTGGAGGCCGAAAAAGTGGAAATCCAAATAGTATGAAATTATGAAGAGCAAAAGTCTAAACATGACCTAAAATTTCTGTAAAAGAACGTGCTAAGGTCAGAGCTATGCCATCAGGGAGATAACCCTTAATTTTCGAAAATTTTCATGAGATTTTAGACGGAGAATTAACAAATATATTTCAAGTCAAATGCCGAATTACTGTGAAACTAGGTGTACGATATCCTCGGGGACTAAACATTCCACCAGCAGAGATAAGTTAGGCTCAAAGAGTTTATTCAAAAGACTGTAAAGTCTATCTAATGTTTCCCCTATCCACCGGTTCAACCTTTTCATACACAACGTTTTTGTAAGGACGGACTGAAGTGATATATGTATTTTTGAAGTTGAGTGAGCATTTTATGTTTCATGCTGCTTATTGCACCATGGAGACTTCTGTCTTCTGACAACTTAATCAAAGCGAAAACATACAAATATAAATTTGGCCTTAAAGCGACCCCAAAAGACTCATTTTCTAGATCTGAAAGCGTCAGATTTTCATCATAATTCCCGTGTCGTAAGTTAATTCTGAAAGTTGCATGTCTCTAGGATGAGAATGGAATAATTGTTGCTGATGTTTTAGCGCTCGTTTTGACGGGCTACTCAGCTAAATTGCTCCCATGATGCTTCAGCACAGCTAAATTGTTCCCATGATGCATCAACCAAAGTGGAAGACATTAATATTTGATTTTAGCATAATACAAATTAAATACGGCGCTGCATGACATCCATTTTTTCTGTTTTATAAAGTGAAGCTTTACAGAATATTTCATGAACAGGCGCATTAGAATTTGATACTCGATGAATCTCGTGATAACACTTGTTTGTGTGATCCCAGTGTTTGCTAACAATTGTTTTGATCGAATTTATGATTCCACAGAGATTCCTACTAACATGCTGTTTCTCAGCGCCCACTAAAAGAACAATGATCTTCGAACTTTGGAAAATACTTTAATGTTTGCATAGCAGTATTATTCACTTCATTTGAAAATGAAAAGAACTTAACAAAAGACACCAGCATTTTGACTTTGTGACATTGAACATGATTTAATAGTTACCAACAGGGAATGCATTTGTAACTCGTTGTAACGGCCAGATGAAGGGTCAGCAGAATTTATGTCCTTCATTATACAGTTGTATATATTCAAGTTATGTAAATAAGTGAGAGGATGATGGATAGTTGTTGCACAGCTGTCATTGTGTACAACTTTGTTTGAATTTTTTATGTCTACACATCAATTAAATTTTGAAGTACATATTTATCAGATCAAGTTAAGGTCTCATATGTGATGCTCGATGACGGTATAGAGGAAACACAAATAATGAATGGTTAATTGAAAATGTATGCCAAAGCAAGCTAAAGAGAAACCAATGTATTTATGAAGGATGGATTGTAATGTGGTATCCCTACCTAGTTAAGAGGGATAGATGGTTATGTTGTATCCCTACCTTGTCGTTATGAGAGATAGATGGTAATGTGGTATCCCTACCTTGTCGTTATGAGAGATAGATGGTAATGTGGCATCCCTACCTTGTCGTTATGAGAGATAGATGGTAATGTGGTATCCCTACCTTGTCGTTAAGATGGATAGATGGTAATGTGGTATCCCTACCTTGTCGTTACGACGGATAGATGGTAATGTGGTATCCCTACTTTGTCATTATGAGAGATAGATGGTAATGTGGTATACCTACCTTGTCGTTAAAGGGATAGATGGTAATGTGGTATTCCTACCTTGTCGTTATGAGGGATAGATGGTATTGTGGTATCCCCTACCTTGTCGTTATGAGGGATATATGGTATTGTGATATCCCTACCTTGCCGTTATGAGGGATAAATGGTAATGTGGTGTCCCTACTTTGTCGTTATGAGAGATAGATCCGTACCTTGTCGTTAAGAGGGATAAATGGTTATGTGGTATCCTTACCTTGTCGTTATGACGGATAGATGGTAATGTGGTATCCCTACCTTGTCGTTATGACGGATAGGTGGTAATGTGGTATCCCTACCTTGTTAAGAGGGATAGATGGTATTGTGGTATCCCCTACCTTGTCGTTATGAGGGATAGATGGTAATGTGGTGTCCCTACTTTGTCATTATGAGAGATAGATGGTAATGTGGTATACCTACCTTGTCGTTATGAGGGATAGATGGTAATGTGGTATTCCTACCTTGTCGTTATGAGGGATAGATGGTATTGTGGTATCCCCTACCTTGTCGTTATGAGGGATAGATGGTATTGTGGTGTCCCTACTTTGTCGTTATGATAGATAGATGGTAATGTGGTGTCCCTAATTTGTCGTTATGAGAGATAGATGGTATTGTGGTATCCCCTACCTTGTCGTTATGAGGGATAGATGGTATTGTGGTGTCCCTACTTTGTCGTTATGAGAGATAGATGGTAATGTGGTGTCCCTAATTTGTCGTTATGACAGATAGATGGTATTTTGGTATCCCTACCTTGTCGTTATGAGAGATAGATGGTAATGTGGTATCCCTACCTTTACTCGTACGAAGCTGAATTCATTCAATCTTTGGTCTCTGAAGGGAAAAGATACTTAGCTTCTGACTTCAACGTGTTGTCCATCAATAATCCAAAATTCGCGGATTACCTGAGCAGTATCTATCCTTCGGAGCTTGAAGTCAAAGAAACTACAGAGACAAATAATTCAGCATCCTATTTGGACATAATGTTGTCCTACGACACTGATGGCCACATGAACACCTCACTCTATGACAAACGTGACGACTTCAATTTCAGGATTACAAACTTTCCTTTTCTGAGTAGCAACATCCCTTCATCGCCTGCTTATGGCGTGCTCATATCTCAGTAGAGCAAGTACCAAATATACGGATTTTGTTCTGAGAGCTAGGCGACTTTCAGATTAGCTTCTCAGTCAGGGATATGTTTGTGACCGACTAACATCGTCACTGAGGAAGTTCTACGGTCGATATGGGGAACTCGTCATACACTATAGTGTCCCACTCTCCAGAATGGTAGATGATATTCTGTCATAGACCGTTTGAACCATCCAACCAAATATTGTACTCTTTGTCTTCCGAAATTGAAGTAACCGGATGTGACAGTTCTACCGAATTGAAGCGGTGGGTGCTGCATGCAAGCAGGAGATGCTTTCTCTTCCTGGGCACCTGGTCACACTCCCATATCGGGAGTTCGCTTCTTTCCATGTGGTGGAGGTTTTTGTTTGTTTGCTTTGGTTCCTGTTTTATCCTGATTTTGTATGCCTTCGGTTTCTGATTTTCTTAATTATCGTTTTTGTGCTGTATACGGGGATATGGTCATTATCCGCATTTGTCATTGTCGTTATGAGAGATAGATGGTAATTTGGTATCCCTGCCTTGTCGTTATGAGGGATAGATGCTAATATGATATCCCTACCGTTAAATGCTTTCGATAGTTTGAATGCTTCATATCTTGTTTGAAAAAGTAACAATTTTCAGACTTTTGATTATGTTGATGCCAAGTTGATCGACCTCGTTATTTACTGACCTGCCTTTTCTTTTAAGTTGACATGTCTCACCAAAGAACTATTTCATTCATCAAATTTGTATAAGACAAGCCAAGTGAAATGACATGCGCCTGATATATCGGAAAGCTTATTATTTGAATGGGCTCACAAACGTTATATCAGATCATGTCTTGAAGCTTTTAGTGAAATGATGGTGTAAATAATAGAAATACAAGGAACGAATCCCCCAAAATGCACGACCTTAGACCAGATCTTATATTACTTACAGACAGACCTATCCTTCCATTATAAAGCCGCTGCTGATGTATAAGTAAATCTATCCTGCCATTGTGAATGTACCTTGGGAGTTGCCTAAATTGTTCTTTATCTTTATACCATCCATAAGGTTTAGCAATAGGTGTTTGCACTAGAAATACTGACATTTCCTTTCAATGGATTCAATTAGTGAAATGGAGAAACCTGCAGCGTAGGGAGAGATTAGATTCCGAGCTCTGTACCGTCACATAATACACATCATAATCAATTACTACCAACTTGGCACTTTACCTATGCCGTAATACACACAACATATGTCTGCCCTGCCATGACTGAATCTACCAAGGCCAGGAATGTGATACCTTATAAATCTTATTTTCCGTCAAATTACCTGCTACATAAATCAAAGTATCAGAATTTATAATGCCACAGGCATACTTCGTTGAATTTCAAGTCATGAAAAAACAAGATGAGTTTGTGTTTGAGAAACGTTATGCTTCTGTCGGCAGCTATCTTTCCTGTATTAGCCAAGTCAACATCACACAGAAGTTAATGTCAAACCTGTAAAATATGAAAATAAGTGAAATCTCTATCATTTACCGTCCAATTGATCTGCATACTTATCTCAACATAAACTTAATGTCTATGTATTTGGGCCCGTGATGCATATATGTCAAGATCTTGACATGACAATGTCAGTACGAATGCACATTGAGTTAGATCAAACAGATAACTTAGATCTACAAATACCCAAACAATACACATAACATCCGGACAACATTCACCAAAATTGCATATGTTCTTAATTCTTTCTCTATGTCTTTTTCCATAGTTTTCTGAATTCTTTCTCTGTGTCTTTTTCCATAGTTTTCTTAATTCTCTTTGTGTCTTTTTCCATAGTTTTCTTAATTCTGTCTGTGTCTTTTTCCATAGTTTTCTTAATTCTCTCTCTGTGTCTTTTTCCATAGTTCTCTGAATTCTTTCTCTGTGTCTTTAAATTTCATTTTGTTTTTCGGTTCATGTTAACAAAATGATGATGCTTAAAAACAAAACAATTGTAATTTCTGGAATTTCTTCTTAAATGAGAGGTTAAGGACGAGAATCCGGATAATCTCCCTATTAGTCTTTTGTCAGATCCTTCCTATACCAACCACAATTTGGGTTCCACGATGTATTGCCTTTATGTTTTGGTCAAGGTCCATACCGAGTAAATCCCAAATATAAATCATGATACCTAAAATGTTTTATGCACAGTTCCCTATGTCCAGTGTATCCTTGAATCGTGCCTGGTAATATAAGAACGCCATATCTGTGGTAAGATAAATTACCTCTATGCATTAACACGCCATGATCTACCTAAGCTGATATGCGTGTGCAATTCTTTGGATTAGAATGAAGGTAAAAATCGCCCCTCAATGGGATATATGAGAATACCGTGCAATAATGACTGGTGTTTACTGTGTGAAGTCACGCATGTTTTCGGTACAGGTGATATCTTTGATCATTTCAGGACCAGCCCTTTAATACCTGACATGATAGGTGATACACGGGCAGATTTGTTGACTTACGTCACTGTATATAAATCCGAGTCTTCTGAACACTTGATCTCAGAGCTTTGTATGGAGCAGCCCCTAGGTACCAACACCTGCTCAAGTGTCCCATCGACCCTGATTTGTCAACACATCTTTTAAATATTTCCACTTGTCTGACATATAGGTTCTGATAGGAGACCAGGCATTTGCTGAATAATCTAGACTAGATAATATTGAAGCGACTGTTATCTACCAAGTTTGACTTTGAACTTATTGCTTGTCAGTTTCTATCTTTGACGAACTATAATTTTATTTCATGCATATAGGGGCCTTGTGGGTAATTGAGATGTAAAGCAAAATGAGGCGGAAATTCTGTTTTATGTGATTGTGTCGATTAAATGCAAAACAGGGAAGACTGTTGTTCCCGTCTCCATGGTAACCACTTCAACCCCGTTATTGTCGTGTCGATTCACTTCTTATTCGTTCTGATCGAATTGCATCGTGCGTTTTGCTTGGAATGTTTTATAGTGTTCAATGATTGAAATTAGTTTATCAGAGTTGCTTTATGTGACACAAATTCAATTTTTTATCGTGAAAGCAATAATCAGAGTGTTCAATCCCACGGATATTTTGTTAATAGCCCTGACAGGTTGAACCAATATAAAAGATAATTTACAGGTCTAACATCTGCATTGTGCAATATTTGACATAAGGGGATACATGTAGTTACCATCAATCTCGGCAAATCCTTGTATGGAACTCTATCTGTCTATGACTTTCATACTTGAGAGACTAAACTGAGAACTGGATAAAAAGAAGACAGGGGTCGACATATTCTTAGAACCCTTCATTTCTTACTTTGACTTCGATGTAATCGTACATAGACAAACAATTTTGACTTGACTGTTTATTGGAGTTGTAAACGTATAGAAAATATTGGTTTAAAAAATTATATGTGTATTTGAATTTGGTTTTTGTGCCGATATTTCTAATATATATTCTGATTTGAAGATACAACTGGATGGATTTATCCATTGTTGCTTGTCAAAAGTTCACCTAAATGCGCAAGACTGTTTTGATTAAATTTGAGTAGTGAAAGACTCGATCTGGAAATGCCTTATCAGAAATAGAAGTGACATTGTTATTAATGAAGATGAACCTGTATCATAAGATGATAACGTTTGGCCAATCATGTGCACTGATAGATTGAACATTGTGTGAGACTGGATACATTAAACCTACTGTGTGTAACGGTGTAAGGTATGTTATCTTTGGTACTTTATGGTATTTTATCATATTATTAGCTTCTACTCTCAATGTGACTTGTCGGAGATCCCCTTCTTTCTTTGAGTTACCTATGTTCCGTTAATGTTTGAACTTGATGTTTGACAAAATCTCAGTTGAAATGTTGGCGTTTGGCACCAGATACTAAGGTCAAGAAGTTATCAGTTGGACAGTATCTAAAGTAACGAAATAATCCAGGTTTATCTGTTAGGGCTGACGTGCCGATAGGCGCTCAGTATATTATCGTATATTAATAGCACACGATACGGTAGGGAGCAATCGTGTAGAGTATTGTTTCTGTTGTTGTTGAAATAGAGTATGTAGTACTGTAGGGTAGTTGTACGATTAGAAGTAGCCGTGTAACGTTACGTCTTCAAATTGATAGCATCATTTAAGAACAGTTTAATTTTTAGCATGGAGCTTGGAATGGTCTATCATGTGTTGAAATAGTACAGTTTGGAGCAATTTTTGTTGCTCATATAGTTGTGGTGAATTGTTAAGGTAGGACAATTAGCTAGAGTATGGAAGGGAACAACCATGTGTTGTTGTAACGGTAGGGAGCAATCATGTGTTGTTATAATACGGTAGGGAGCAATCATGTGATGTTGTAACATGGTAGGGGGCAATCATTTGATGTAATAAAACGAGAGGGAGCAATCATGTGGTGTTGTAACACACTAGGGAGCAATCATGTGTCGTTATAGGACGGTAGGGAGCAATCATGTGATGTTTTAACACGATATGGAGCGATCATTTGTTGTAATTGGACGGCAGGGAGCAATTATGTGTTGTTTTAGTACCACAGGGACCGATCATTTGTTGTTGTAGTACCAATCTGATTAAAACCATATCTCTACATGCTCCAAATTTTGTTATACGCGACATAACAAAATCGGGAGCATGTAGAGATATGGTTTTAATCAGATTGTTGTAGTACGGTAGGGGGGCAATCATTAGTTGAAATACGCAGGGAGCAATCGTGTTGTTAAAGAACGGCAAGGAGCAAACATGTGATGTTGTTACACGGTAAGGAACAAACAGTTGTTGTTACAGTAGGGAGCAGTCATGTGTTGTTATAGTACGGCAGGGAGCAATCATGTGATGTTATAGATTTGCAGGGAGCAATCATGTGATGTTGAAACACGGTAGGGAGCAGTCTGGCAGTCATGCATTGTTGTAATACTGTAGGGAGCAGTCATGTAACAGAATGGTCGAGAGCAATCATGTTCTGATATGTTGTGGTACTGGGAACAATCGTGTTTTGTAATGGTACGTTAAGAAGCAATCATGTGTTGTTATAGTACGGCAGGGAGCAATCATTTGTTGTTTTAGTACGGTAGGGAGCAGTCATGTTTTTTACTGATCGGCTTTATTTCGGATGGTTTTTCTTTTCACCTTTCATTATAGAATGACCATCAGTGACATTGGATTAACATAGACTGGCATTAATTGAAGGGAAAATAGAAATGCAGCGAAGCGAATGACAAAAGAAAACATAATTTCTAAACTTACTGTACGTCTGTACCATATATAGTACTTTGATCTTTGATAAATTTATAGAACCTGTCTGTAACAGGCGCTGAGGTAAACTGGGGATGACTTAGCACGTCTAGATACCAATACCTGTGATGTAGTGATATCAAGGTAAACTTGTTTGATCTGCCGAGATTTCCTCACTAAGTACACTGATCATATCAATACTGCGCGCACCTGAACGGCGTTATGGCTTCACAATTAACAGTTAGTGATCAGCAATAAATAGCGCCCTCCCAGGGATCAGATGATTACTGACAGACGAGCTAGCGCAGCGCCAAACCGTCAGACATGATAAAAACAACACTAAACTCAACCATGTATACACTATTTATATCATCTGAGAATTTGTATACTAAGGTACATTCCGCGTATATCCGGGTCAATAGTAAAGAAGGGGAGGGAGGGGTTAGGGATGTCTACTTGCGTTCACTGAGAATAAATGTACGATGTCCTCAGTCATGAAAGTTTAATTGTTAACTCTGATTCTGACATTTTATCGTCGATGAAGTGAATTTTGATCCTGTTCTATATTCTGTCTTCTATAAGGTTCACCTTGTGTTATATCCCATTATGAACTCCTTGAAGCAACAAGCCTTTAATCACTTGTGTTAAAATGATTGAATCGTAAGAGCTGCCTTCAAGTTGCCAAGAGGTGTCAAAGTATAGAGGAGATGAGGGATGTTTACATTAGATAGGCATATACAAGGATTTGGATTGCGAGTCTTAGGGGTGGATCACGGCATATTCAAGGGTTCGAGGTGCGAGATTTCGGGGAGGATCCTGGCATATACAAGGGTTTAATTGTGAGACTATTATAAGGGTGGATAACGAGATTTAGGGGCGGATCTAGGCATATACAAGGGGTTGGATGGCGAGATTAAGGGGCGGATCACGGAATATACAAGGGTTTGAGTTGCGAGATGAAGGGGAGGATCCTGGCATATACAAGGGTTTATTCACGTGTTTCGATAGCGAGATGGAAGATTTTCGGGAAAACCATTTGGATTGCTATGTACACGAAGATTCACCAGCCTCTTTGTTGACGTATTCCGATGTTACGATTTTCTGAAAGAAAGCTCTAGGTGTGTATGAGTTTTGTGTCTTAAGGCATAATAAAATTCGTATGCTAAGCGATTGTGGTGTCAGAAAAAAAAATCAGGGTGGAGTGTTCCACCCGTTCCCTGTAGAATAAAATGTAAAAAGCTTCAAAATAATCCTATAAAACTGTCTGTAAAACAATAAAACTGCCAGGGGAGGATGAAGGATACATGAAATCAAAGTTTAGTTGAATAAGGAGGGAGGGTGAGTGAGTGAGGGAGAGGTGGGTATGAAGAATGCTGAAGACGGGTGATTAGGGAGGGAGTGAGAGAGAGTTGGGTATGAAGAATGCTGAAGACGGGTGATTAGGGAGGGAGAGTTGGGTATGAAGAATGCTGAAGACGGGTGATTAGGGAGGGAGTGAGAGAGAGGTGGGTATGAAGAATGCTGAAGACGGGTGATTAGGGAGGGAGTGAGAGAGAGTTGGGTATGAAGAATGCTGAAGACGGGTGATTAGGGAGGGAGTGAGAGAGAGTTGGGTATGAAGAATGCTGAAGACGAGTGATTAGAGAGGGAGTGAGAGAGAGGTGGGTATGAAGAATGCTGAAGACGGGTGATTAGGGAGGGAGTGAGAGAGAGTTGGGTATGAAGAATGCTGAAGACGGGTGATTAGGGAGGGAGTAAGAGAGAGGTGGGTATGAAGAATGCTGAAGACGGGTGATTAGGGAGAGAGTGAGAGAGAGTTGGGTATGAAGAATGCTGAAGACGGGTGATTAGGGAGGGAGTGAGAGAGAGGTGGGTATGAAGAATGCTGAAGACGGGTGATTAGGGAGAGAGTGAGAGAGAGTTGGGTATGAAGAATGCTGAAGACGGGTGATTAGGGAGGGAGGGAGAGAGAGGTGGGTATGAAGAATGCTGAAGACGGGTGATTAGGGAGGGAGTGAGGGAGAGTTGGGTATGAAGAATGCTGAAGACGGGTGATTAGGGAGGGAGTGAGAGAGAGGTGGGTATGAAGAATGCTGAAGACGGGTGATTAGAGAGGGAGTGAGAGAGAGGTGGGTATGAAGAATGCTGAAGACGGGTGATTAGAGAGGGAGTGAGAGGAGGAGTTAGTGAGAGATGAGTGGTATGAAGAATGCTGAACGACGGGTGATTAGGAGGGAGTGAGAGAGAGTGGATATAAGAATGTGAAGACGGGTGATTAGGAGGGTGAGTGATGAGAGAGTTGGGTATGAAGAATGCTGAAGACTGATGATTAGGAAGGAGTTGAGAGAGAGAGTTAGGTATGAAGAACTACTGAAGACGGTTGTGATTAGGGAGGGAAGTGAGAGAGAGTTTGGGTATGAAGAATGCTGAAGACGGGTGATTAGGGAGGGACGTGAGGAGGAGAGGTGGGTATGCAGACTGCTGAAGATCGGGTGATTAGAGAGGTCCAGTGAGGGAGAGGTTGGGTATGAAGAATGCTGAAGACGGGTGATTAGAGAGGGAGTGAGAGAGAGTTGGGTATGAAGAATGCTGAAGACGGGTGATTAGGGAGGGAGTGAGAGAGAGTTGGGTATGAAGAATGCTGAAGACGGTTGATTAGGGAGGGAGTGATAGAGGGTTTGGTATGAAGAATGCTGAAGACGGGTGATTAGGGAGAGAGTGAGAGTACATTGAAAATGCAAGTTTTTTGTAACGTTCTATGAGTGTTTGAGGTCATAAAGTCGTTATGAAGACAAGGAAGTTTAGGGTACTGGAGACAATATGAAGTATGTGTATTAAGTCACGGACGTAGAGATCTATTTTCCCTAAACTTTTCCTGTGTATAAGTATACACTAAATCATTGTTTCGTCATTGGTTTTTCCCAGGCATCTTTCTGGAAACTCTGTGTGAATAGGAAACGTTATTCTTTATAGATTATACAAGGTTCATGGGAGCACAATGAAGAAGTAAATATTGCTAAGCTTATCATCTCAAACGAAGACTTCTTGTTGTTGAAGGATAGATATTGTTTAGATAGATTTTATTTTCCTGATCTCTAGATGTAGACTCCTTAAGAATAAGCTGCAGTAAAGTATATGTGCTCGACGTAAAAGGGATATTGTTACATACAGCTAAGGGTCCAAATATACATTTCTAACTAATTCGAAAGTGGGTGGTGAGACCACGGCCAATATACCCCCACCCCATCCTATCCCACCCCAACATCAACCTGCCCATACCGCAACACAAGTATCCACTGCAAAGGTCAGCCTTGGCCTGCACAATTTACAAAAACTGGATCCGCCTCAGCCACGATCCACCTTGGAGATGCACAGAATACAGCAAAGATACGATGAGACGCGCACATGAATACAAAGCGTGTGTTATTGAAACCGGATTTCCTCTGATAGTTTGTGACCGAGAATAAAAAGCGACACCTCTTGTTGGTACTTGAAAAAGGGGAAATAACTCCTATCTGCACTTGCACTTGCGGCTTTGGGACAGAGGTATCATTGTACGGAGTAGGTACCATGTACTCGTGATTGGATGGCTATTGGAGTATCATATCGTTAGCAATTGTCTCTTCATATAAACTTAAGGATGTGGTGAAGTGTTAACGTAATGTGCATACAGGAAGAATTTACGAGCTTTATCATACTTTGATCCCTTCACACATAAAGAAACAGAATCTCAGACAATAACTTGGGTGAGTTTGTCATTTCAATTTTTTTTTTTTACTGTTCTATATGACAGTCTCTATTTCTTTTCTGGCATTTGAGGAAGCACGTGTCTTGTATTTTCTTTGTCAAACTATACTGTAGCATTATCAATTCTTACCATGTTTCTGTCAAACAAATTGTCTGTTCGCTCGTCTCTCTCTGCTTAATATCTATTTGCACGTCTGTCTGTCTGATAGTATTTGTCTGATCTATTTGTTTGTATGTCTGTCTGTGACTCTTAGTTGTCGAAATTTTCTTGACCGAATTTAGCCTGGCAAAGTTTTGACCCGTTTTGAAAAAAATCTCTACCAGCTTCTCATATATTGAAACCTATCGTATGCCTTCATTGAGTGTGGTACAGATTGATATTTTGTTACACATTAACAAGCAGATAGATCCCTGGTATACGGTAGATCATATTGATCTACATATTATTTCAGTTCTTCCTTGGTTTCTCTAGTGTTTACTCTTTTATTGTCTTGCCTAATCCAGAGAGCAATGCAATGTTGTGCTTTTAGAGCAGCATTTGTTCAAGTATGTACAGAAGATGTATTGCAATGGCCCCGGTTTTTTTCACATTTGAACATTTTCTCTTCTCCATTATATAAAAGCTCTAGAAGGAGTTGTTATTAATTCCCCAATATTACATCAATCATAGTGTGAACCTCCCCCGTTCATTCTGAGACTCGTTTATAGACTCTTGTACTCTGTTTCTACGTGTTTCCCTGACGTGAAGACTGTCATGTTTTCCCACATGTATGATTGGTACTCGTGTATGACAGCAATAAGGAGCGATTTTAAACTGGATGACAAAGCAAACACGAAGATAGAAAGGAAACCCTGAACTGTAAGGAAAGCTAGACAAACATGTTCACAGCGACTTAACAATCTGATGCTATTCTTGTACAATATCTGAATGAGCCACTTGACAAACAAGCCAGCTTCAAGAGATCTCTATTTTTTCTACAGGGGAACATTTGTTCTGGCATAGATTCTGTGTAATCTTTTATTTAAACAATGGTTAGCAGTACTTGAGCTCCTCGAGTGCTTGATTGGCTTTACATTTTATATGGATCCGGAAAAGCATCATGCCATGTACACAAACGTCTCTGAAACCCAATATGTAATCGCTGTGTCAGTTTATACTGTAGGTTGTATATGCAAAAGGAAATTGTACCACGTAGATTGGCGCTCTAATTGCGCAAGAGTTATCGTTCTTGCAAATGAAATCTTTCAATCAAAAAGTACAGGTGATAATGTTTTGTATTGAAACAGACAGTTCAATCTGAAAAGTATGCTGTTGTGGTGTAATATTTCCCGCGGTTCAGACGACATCCTTTGATATAGCAGACGACATCCTTTGATATAGCACCGATGATGAATGTTCAGAATGGTATATATGATGTATGGGGGCGGTAACACATGGGGAATATGAATGAAGCTTGTGTCAACGTCACGATCCTACAAAATGCTGGAGAATATGGGGAAAAATTACGATAGCGATAGTTAAAGTGTACATATTCTCAATGAAATACTACTCTTTTCGTCCAAGTATGAGAGGGGTAAAAGTCGAAAAGGAACTCAAATTTGTAGCTTTTATTTATAGATGAAAAGAGGGGAAGAATATTAATGGGAGTTAAAACTGAAGAGTTCACATCGTAGGAATTGACGAAGAATGTTCCATTCTATTGGGAAGCCAGAGAAACTTATAAGACAATTTTGCAACAACAACAGCACACCCTAGAATTAAAGCATCGTTTGGTTACAAGAATGGAACACCACCCCCTTCCCCTTATTTTTCAGAATTGCTGGACCTAACCATGTGATGTGAAATGGATGTCCATGTTTTGACGTTCTGTGTCATGTTTTAGATAGGAATAGCTCGTATTTCCTCTGTCATCACACGGAAATGTACACAGTGGCAGTAAATAGCACATCTGTCTATTTTAGTC
This sequence comes from Pinctada imbricata, assembly GCA_033119305.1. Taxonomy (NCBI): domain Eukaryota; kingdom Metazoa; phylum Mollusca; class Bivalvia; order Pterioida; family Pteriidae; genus Pinctada; species Pinctada imbricata. Next base: position 17,270,921 of record VSWD01000014.1, on the reverse strand, counting down.
CCATGTTTCCTGACATTAGGACTCTGTATAGCACCAATATCGGTATATAATCAGTGAATGTACCATTGTGTACAGTACTCACTCTCACAGATCGGGAACATACTTTGTCCAGCACAATATATTCTTTTACATATCAGAGATATCCGAAATCTGATTGAAGTTGGCTCTGTGAATTCGGCTTTATGCCCGTCTAAGGGCGGCTACATGGTATAGGAATGCTCCCGGAAACTGCACCCCGGGGGAGTTGGATCCGTTCACCGATTTGCATTGCTTATGCATGATTGAGGACTCAAATTTTATAATGTCATCGTATGATGGATAGATGATTTCACACGAATACATCATACTTTGTTTGAATAATATCATATTGAAATATAAAAAGATATTTGATAAATGCTCATTTTCACATGGGCTGTTATAGATGCCGAGAACATATTGATATGTCAGGGAATGTACATACGGACGAGGCGGTTTAAGTTGCAGTGCATTGTCTCTTTGTTCCTGATAATTACTCTGTACAATTATTCTGTGAACGTGATATTTTTGTAATAATGAATTCGTCACCATGGAAACACCCAGCTAACGATCATGGCGACCCACTTCGTCAGTTTAGCTTTGCAAATTTACTTCGAAAAATGGTAAAAAGTGAAATCATTTTTACGACAACAAGCCATGATTCTGTATGTTTTATTGCTGTATGTTCATCATGAAGGGAAAGTGTTTCGTGGGAATTTTATTAAGATTTTATTATTTTATTAAATTAAGATATAAAATATTGGATTTACTGAAACAAGCATGTGCATTGAATCTCTGGTCAAAATTTAGACAATTTTACCTACGGTTGCGTTGAAATTAATAGCTGTATCATGTATAAAGGATTTAGAGTTCCCATCAACATTCTACATTAAATCCACCTGCTTGTTACAGTCTGTCATATGAAGCTAGATACTAGTATTTACTTGTATATTTGATTTTTCTGATATATGTTTTAATCTTTCGTACCGATTTATTTCATCTGCGTCTTTATTTTATTATATTTTTTACGTTTTTATTAAGCAAATTTGAAAAAGCATAATTTCAACATATTAAGATTCGGCTCTCCCGAATAACGATTATGTTTTTCTTCATCTCGAGATAAAAGTTTGTTTCATTTGAGAATTTGCGAATATCAGATATTGAATGAGACAAACCTGTGGATTTCATATTCTGTTTGACACAAGCTGATTGTTTATATTTTATATAGACACTAACCTATTATATGTTATATATTTTACAGGCCTCGGATGCTAGTTCTGATATATTCTCCACTGTGAATCACAATCGTAAGTACAACCTACTACTTTGTTTTCTCCAAAAGATGTGTTATTACAACAACGTACATTTAGACATTTCTCTAACAATCAGAATTCTTTGTAAAGGGGAGGCTACTATCGATGACCTCTATGAACATTTCTATTTCTATTATTGGAGCACACGGACTGTCCCCCGACCTCTTAATATCTTTCGATGCCACACTTCTACAGTATTTTGCCATAATTGAAAGTAGAAGTAGACTGTCTCCAGTGACCAAAAATGAAAGTAGATTTGTCCCTGGCATTGTTCCCTTTCCAATAGGGTTAGCAATTTGACTGAGAGAAAGACAGACAGATAGACAGCCATAAAAGCGAGGGCTACTCAAAAACAACAGAACCTACTCGGGCCTCTTGTAGGAAAAGTAGTGCGCATAATATAGTGACAACCCTGTTCCCATTATGTCATTGCTCCGACATTAGTGCTACAACTAATGGAGTGAAATGTATTGGCTCCTTAAGTGGTCTGAAGCACCTTGAGAGCCTCGTTCTGGATCGTCCTTTGATGACACAGCCGCGCTGTTTGTATGTCGGTGTTATCACGCTCTCATATAAAAGTGAAATGAAATGGAACTCTGTATAACTCTTGGAGTAATTACAAGGATTTTATGAAGATCTTAAGATGTGTATGTTTAGTATATAACTTCAGAGTCTCCTCCTTGAGTCGTCTACTTGTGAGAAGATAAAGTTTCAACGACTTAACAAATTGTTAATCATTTGTAATACTTTATATAATGGCCACTTGGGACTCCGTAACCTAATGTACTCAGTATTTGATGAAGAAAGCTATGATATTGACGATAACGCTTTGATATATCCATTCAATTTTGTCCTTTAAATTTACCGCTTGCAAAAATATGTATTTGTCATTTGACTTCAGATAAGTCTTTGTATCTGTCCGTCAGTCTGTGTGATGTGTTATTTCTTTTTGGGATTTGTCTGTCCGTCTTGAGGAAACTACGTCAATTTGCTATATAGATTATGGATTTCTGTCAGTCCTTTTGTGTCTTTTGTCAACCACTCTGTGGGAGAAAAGTAAATTATCAACTCTGAAATGTGAAAGAGGGGGGTGGGGTTATTGTATTACTACACTATGAGACATGTTGCAGATAACGAAAATGCTTTCCAGGTCATTTCGTAAAAGATTCCTTTGAGACAAAAGAGAGAATAAGGACTTTTAAACACCTGAACCACAATTTGACAAACATCTTCAGAACTTGAGATATTTCAGAAATATTATACTGGGAAACTTTTAAGGATGTGAGTAGACACTTGAGTGTTGAACGAGCTATCGACAATCCATGATAAGTGGCCATTACATGGCCGTGTAGCGCGCCTGACGAGGATGAATATAGTTATAAACATAGGACTGGCAAGAAGTGCTTTATTGCCTGCCACCTCGAGTATTTAAAACGTTTTCAATGCAAGATTTCTATGAGCTTTTGATAGCGATAAAAAGTTAAATAGGCACAGAACAACCTTGTTATGTAAAAGCTGGAGTATTTTTGTATTGATGTTACGTGATGTTATATTCAAGGAGGGAAAAGATATCTTAGGAAAGCTCCTTGATAGCAACCAGTGCAAGACACCCCTCCCCTCCACTCTTTCCCCCATAAAGAAAAAATAAGTAGTACCGAAGCGAGCAAACGGGCCCGCTTGCTCTGAGCAAGCTTTAATGGTAACACGTATATACAAAACAAGTGGAAAAATGAACGAAAATAAGGAAGAAAAGATGCACACGGACCTATTCAATTTTCTTCAACCAAGATCACTACCTTATCATCTTGGTCTCCAAGGCGCTACCTTATGTGCGCCGCCATTTTAGTCAGTATTTGTACAAAAATATTTCTAGATGATTCCCTATTTTTTAGCTATATTGTGTAGATTCGGTTTTTACAGTGTGTAATATAAAGCTAGGATGAAAAGTAGTGAAATGGTTGAAAAGTGTTTAGGTTATTAAGTCTGCAACAGGACACTGAAAATTTTTGAATCCTTAGTTTCGTATCCTATATGAACATTTTTGAATCCGTAGTTTCGTATGCCCTGATATCAATTTATTTAATCCTTATTTTCATATCCTATACAAGTATTAGCTTTTACAAAAAGCTTGCCGTCAGATAGCTGACTGTAAATGTTGTAAAAAATTGGAAGAAAATGCATTTACTAATCGAACATTTCCGGGCTTTTCCGCGTTTTTACCGATTCAAGTGACGGAAATTTCGGATAATCTGCAATTGTCATAGGACGTGTCGGTACAACGACTTTTCGATGCATATTTCGGAAGAAATTACACTGATGCGATATGACTTTCATTTGTCGGGTCATCTAGACTCTTCAGCCGACCTGGTGAGAGAATCTTATACATAGGTTCTGAATAACCTAGACGGATATTTGCATTTTATGCAATTGTCAACCAATTATATTGCCAAGAAGTATTCTATCCGTGCAAGTAGGTTACGAATGATTACAGTATACCGTCAGTCATGACTGACGGCAATAAACACTGCAAAGTGCGACTAGACGGCCCATGCGATTTTTGCCGGAGTTTTCATGCACCGTCTTCACTTCGTTTCAAGTGCCTCGCCATAATTCATATTACGCACCGAAATCTTAGTTGACCACTGTAAAACCCTTGAAGACAGTATTATCAATGTTGAATAATGTATGTTTGTGCTGTATTGTTATATTTGTATTAATGTTCGTGTATTTCAGGGGAATGCCTTGCTCCCTCCACCACTTCCTGCAGCAGTCCCTGTCCCACACCAGTGGCTTCCTCCTTAACAACGTCCGTTAACAACGCTGATCCCATAGATACAGTCTCCACGGCAACAAGCACCTGTACTACTGCCACAGCCACAGTACCAACACCATCTACAACCATAGCAACAAGCGCTTCCATAGCAACCACGTCCGTGTCCTCGGTAACAACAAAAGTTCCCTTACCCACAGCAACAACAAGTTCTTGTGGTGTAAGAACCCCAGTTACTCCCCCTGTGACCCGTTCTCCTACATTAAGTTCTGGTGGAGGGAGGCCATCCTCCTTGTCAAGACCTGCAAGTAACACACCAATACACAAAGACCAGAGGAAATTCTCACCAACTCCCATCAAAAGGAGGGAGGACTACCTTAATAGGGAGAGGGAATACCAACGGGAGTATCACCGGGAGAAAGAGCGGGAGTATCAGCGGGAGAAAGAATTTACACTTCCTCCCAACATTCAGTTCAGCAAACCCTGGCCTAGGTATTGTTACAATGATTTGTCTTACTATCCAAATTTTGTCTTTCAATTAGAACCGTGGCCAAGTTATTCAGAAAGTAAAGCAGTTTTTCAAATGTACTAGTATTTGGAAATGAACTTTTACTTTATTGAAAAACTGGTACCTATACGGTAAGAAGATAATGAAAGGGAATGTTTGTATCTTTACACATAATTCGTGGATATCAATCTTTGTGATCTTCTCTCATAATTCATCCTTAGTTATTTTCTGATAACTGTACATGGTATTTTGTTTGAGTTAGAAAAAAAACCCTAGAGCTTTAATGTTTGAGTTTTTTAGTGCTATAATTTGTACAATAATTTGCAGTATAAATTAGAGGGTAAATTACATATAAAGATTTCATATAGCAAGATCATCAATTGACATCAAACGTCTGTAGAAGTTATTACACAACAGTAACTGCTGAATCATGTAAGAGGCACATTACTCTTTTTTCCTGCGTCTCGTGTTTTTATTTGAGAGCAGAGAAGTTATAGATGTGATCTAGCAGGATAAAAGGCGTACTTGTCAGCTGTTTTTACACGATATGAGATATAGCGTTTCATATTTTAGATTTCATTTTAAGATTGAGTGTCAGATTAGGTATTTGTCGGGATCGTAATTCAATAGTTGATTTATTGAGACAGAAAAGCGGTGTTATTTAGAAATAACACACCGTGTATATACCTTAGGAGAAATAAAACACCGTGTATATACCTTAGGAGAAATAACACACCGTGTATATACCTTAGGAGAAATAACACACCATGTATATACCTTTGGAGAATAGTTTGGTTTAGGAATATAGAAATGATCATTCTTTTGTTATTTATCCTTGTACATTGGACAAAAATGTTTTATCTCCAAACACGAATAATATATATTTTAGCGGAGTTGCAAATAAGTCAAGTATGATACATGCTAGTGCAATGAAACTTCAGTCTTCATACACTTACTCACCTGAGTCGAGGATGACCCCTATTGATTTTGGGTCCAAAGGTCAAGGTCACAGGACTCTGATTATTGAAAATGGTTTCCGGACTATATTACAGGCCTTTATTGCACTTAAGATCATGAAACTTGTCAGAAATGTTTCCCATGAATCAAGGATGACTCCTATCGATGATAAGGTCAAAGGTCAAGGTCACAGGACTCTGATGATTGAAAATGGTTTTTGAACCATATTAGAGCATGTTACGCACCTATAATCATGAAACTTGCCAGAAATGTTTCCTATGAATCAAGGATGACCCCTCGTGATTTTGGGGTCAAAGGTCAAGGTCATATCCCTCTGATTATTGAAAATGGTTTCTGGACCGTATTTGAGCCTGTATTGTACTTATGATCATGAAACTTGCCAGAAATGTTTTCCTTGAATCAAGGATGACGCCTTTTGATTTTGGGATCAAAAGATCAAAGGTCAAATTCATAGGATCCAGGTAATTGAAAATGATGTCTGAACTATAAATGAATGTGTATCAACCTGAAACGTGCAAGGAATGTTTCCCATCTGTCAAGAGCATATAGTTATACAATCCATGTATATTTTAAGTCTGCATATTCATACTTGCATTCAAGTCTTGCAACTGGGCAATTTGCATCTTTGATGCATTTTAAGCTTATTTCAATAATCAGATTATGAGCCTATCAGAAGGAATGTTAGGGACAAAATAAATAAAATAGAAAGAGTCATTTTCCTCACTTTTCCATTCCATGGTTGATATGGCTTAACGTATTTAAGGCATTAGGGGTATAATACTCTACTTCCAGTTGTTTTGACAACAGAAAAATTAAATACCACGAAGTTGACCGAAGACGCACTACTTCGGCAATGTTCGGGACCATACATTTTCATGGCGAGTTGAATGAAACATTAAAAGAAATATCAAATGTTTAAAAATATGTAAGATATGTTAGTACATAATTTCTAGCTTTTCCATGATATTGTTATTATACCCCTAATACCTTGATGCAAGATTCACTTATTAAGATTCTAAATTGTATTTGTGGCATGTGCCTTCCTAACTACCTAGTGAACCTTTTGGAAAGGACCCAGTGTAATATTTTACTCTTGAAAATCAACATATTATTTTCAACCTAATACAGTAGCTAAATATGACAATTGGGAAATTTGTAGTCAAAGGGTATAATATAGTATGAACAATATTTAAGCTATCTGTTATAGGGTTTACCTTATGAACCATATGTATGCTTTTTGTACTTTTTGATGAGGGTTTCACTGTTTTTTCTTGTTCTGTTTCAGCAGTAATGCCTCAGGACATATTTTCCATCCTCACTCTCCTGGGCTGAGTCCCTTCTCATCTCTACATTCCACTCCCCCGAACCATCACCCATCATCATTCCCCTCCCTGAATCCCACCCCTCTCCACCCCACCCAGCATCCTGGTACTCACAGTATGTTCGCGGCTCCCCTGCCGCCAGGCGCCGCACCCTCAGCTTCACTGACGTCTCATCACACGCTATCAGGAGGAGGGCTGACCAACAATCCTGCCAACGCTGCTGATTCTATGTCTATAGCCAGTAAGTGTCACACATACTCACACACACATCACACATACACACCATACACGTATAACACACACGCTATCAGGAGGAGGGCTGACCAACAATCCTGTCAACGCTGCTGATTCTATGTCTATAGCCAGTAAGTGTCACACATACACATCACACATACACACACCATACACGTTTAACACACACGCTATCAGGAGGGCTGACCAACAATCCTGCCAACGCTGCTGATTCTATGTCTACAGCCAGTAAGTGTCACACATACTCACACATCACACATACACACCATACACATATAACACACACGCTATCAGGAGGAGGGTTGACCAACAATCCTGCCAACGCTGCTGATTCTATGTCTATAGCCAGTAAGTGTCACACATACACATCACACATACACACACCATACACGTATAACACACACGCTATCAGGAGGGCTGACCAACAATCCTTCCAACGCTGCTGATTCTATGTCTATAGCCAGTAAGTGTCACATGTTTACACATTGCACAACAAACACATACCACACATAAAACAAAACTAGCAAACACAGATTTATTGTCTATAGCCATAATACAATCATCAGAACATGTATGATGTATATATTGGTATCTACTCAATTTCAAATTCAGAGAATTAGCAAATTTTGTTTTCCAAGGTCACTTAGACAGCAGGCCTAAGATATTTCTTTAAAAAAGACTTTTAAAAATGATGAAACACTGAAGACTATATTCAGATTCATGCAGTGTTGAGAGTTATCAGTTGAGATTTGTATAGGCAAGGTCATAGGTCAAGGACACAATATGACCTATATCAGTTGAGAGTTGTATAGGCAAGGTCTTAGGTCAAGGACACAATATGACCTACAACATTCCTATGATTTTAATCAAGTACAGAACAAAATTTACTGGAACTTTATGTTTAAAAAGTTTCATAATCTGAAAAGTTTTGATCAATCACCATAGAGTGGTGTAGACAAGTACTCTCTGTTCATATTGCTTAATGGCAGTAAGCTTCGAACAAGTCTCCGTTTATAATTTTCTGCTCCAATAAGGATAAAATTGGGATCAAGTTATTATGACTTACACTTTGCTTTTCTCTGGCAAACCCAGATAACTCAGCATGATTCAAGATTATTTGTGATTCAAGAGAAAGCAGGTGGAAGAAAAGTTCAGACCGTTTTTTTTCCTGTGACATGAGAGCGTTTCTCAGTTTTCCATTTGTATTTGTAGTAACTTTAATTTCAAGAATATGAAGAGATGCAGTATTTATGAAATTGCACAGACATTTAAATAATTTAACATAAATGTACATCGGTCCTTATTTCTATTTATGTTTTCATCAACAGGCATTTATAGACGAATTACTTTTTGTGCACTCAAAGAATTAGACATTTACAGATTGATTCTGACTACTTAGATTCTGTACCAGGCATCAGAAGTTAGAAAAAAGATACTGAAATCTTTGTATTTAATTTAATTAAGGTTAATTCTACAACATGTATTTTAAGTAGATTTTAAAAAGTTTTATAATGTACTGCCATATTATTAAGATATTCATCCTTCTTATGATCTTTTTTGTAGGCCAGGAGATTTTACGAGAAGAGTTAAATCGTCGATTCCTGGACGCTCAGGGGAGATCACCGCTCTCGTCACTGACGCCAACCCCGTATCTACGACAGGACATTCATCAACATCAGCATATGCACCAGCATCAACACCAACACACACATCAACATATGTACCCCATACCTCCTCCGTTTACTCCGGGATCTCTGATTCCCTCACCAGCCCCTCATATGGTATGTATATAACACACACATCAACATATGTACCCCATACCTCCTCTGTTTACTCTGGGATCTCTGATTCCCTCTCCAGCCATTCATATGTTATGTATTTAACACATCAACATATGTACCCAATACCTGCTCCGTTTACTCTGGGATCTCTGATTCCCTCACCAGCCCTTCATATGGTATGTATATCACACATCAACATATGTACCCCATACCTCCTCTGTTTACTCTGGGATCTCTGATTCCCTCACCAGCCATTCATATGGTATGTATATCACACATCAACATATGTACCCCATACCTCCTCTGTTTACTCCGGGATCTCTGATTCCCTCACCAGCCCCTCATATGTTATGTATATAACACACACATCAACATATGTACCCCATACCCCCTCCATGTACTCCGGGATCTCTGATTCCCTCACCAGCCTCTCATATGATATGTATATAACACATCAACATATGTACCCCATCCCCAGAATCTTTGATTCCCTCACCAGCCCCTCATATGGTATATTAATTTATCACAACGAGAAAATGTTCTTTTTTCTAACTACTGTAAATTGGTTTTTATTCGTCAGGTACCAATTTTCGTCAGTGCCTCCCTTGACAAAATTACGTACTGACGAATATAAATACTATTGACAAAATATATCGTGAAGAAAGGAAAACATTAAATCAGTATCTCAGTAAACTTAAATAACATCGGGAGCAAAGAGGATGGGGGAATGAAAAAGCTGAAGGTTCCACGTTTTAAGTTTTAAGAGTTCTGACGACAGGCAAATGATAAATCAATGAAAACTGAATACGCACACAACGTCGCATATAATGTACTTGTAATTACCAAATGATATGTTTTCACAACAAGCTAGGTAGTCAACATGTCTCTGATTGTTTGTTTACCAATAATTGTTAAACAAACAATGACAGCAAACACATACGGTTCATCTGAATCTAAAAGTGGCATTTGAACATGTTGAACAGACAAATTTGCATTTTATGCACCTTTTGATGACGAATTTACTTACTGACGAAATTGTCATTTTTAACGAATTGACGAAAATTGGTACTGACGAAAATAAAGCAATTTACAGTATGATATTTATTCAATGTCTTTTCATTTGATACGGCCCAAAAACTGAATGTTGTCATGACAACTCCTTCATTCCTATAACAATATCTCAAGCTAAGAATAATCCACTTCTTTCACTGAAGATGAAACTCTGGTTTGAAAGAAATCTTAATCAATTTTCTAATACATGTACTCTATTTTCAATTAACAAAAAAAAAAAAAAAATATTGAAATAAAAATTTTAATTGATGTGTATGATCAAAAGGGAATCTTTCAATTATTTTTAATCTACTTTCAGTTTGAGAAGATACCTAAGCCGTTTGAGTCCCCATTCTATCCCAGGGCTGTAAGTCAATAATGCTTTTTCACATGCTTATGTTTTGTAAAGTATCATTTGCATATAAAATTCCACAGACAATAGATGACGTGTTTCACCAATCAAACTCATCCTGTGTTGTACATTTAATAGGGTCCCAGTTTACCAGGATACCCAACAGTGTCTCCTCTCTTACACCCTACAACTCCGGGACATATCAGCTCGGGTGTGGCTGGGGCTTTCCAACCTAAGGTAGGTTATGATATAAGGGAGGCAACTCTAGCAGATGTTCTTTTTAAGGAAGTGAGAGTTGTCCTTCCTTAGCTCAACATGAATCAAAGTTAACGTTTATGAAATATCTGGACTTTGAATACTTGATATGGAAACTGCACTGGCTGTGGATGTCAAACCAAAGTAATTTTCTTACCATGATGATAAGAGCATGAAGCCTTGTTTAAAAGACCAAGTTTATTGTTACTTTAGTCTCTCACAAGTATGACACATTGATATGATATGATATGATTTATTCAGGTAAAACCAAGTCACAGGGCAATATGTCAAGATTACAGCAAAATAAAACATGACAAAATAATGAAATTTAAAAATAAACAAAAAATGGTAATGGAATAAAGAGCAATATATTTGCTACAAATACAATGAATGAAATATAAAACTGAGGTAGTTTGTATATATATTAGGAATTTGTAATAAAAAAAAACAAGAAAATCAGATTATGAATTTGGAGAGATATGATTTCATCTTGTAATTATATAAATATAAAACTGAAATAACTATCACAGGAGCTTTAAGATATATATTTAACTATCACAGAAACTCTAAAATAAGATATTGCACCTTAATAACTATGATTTAAACCCAAGGATAACCCATGAAAGCTTATAAGCTTATTTCCAATGGGGTCCTTAGAAATAAAAATCAAGAAGTTAGATAAATAAATAAATATATGATGTTAATATATTAATGTAATATTTGAGGTTAGTAAATATTTGAAGAAGAGAATAATTGATAGGAAAATCAACACAGACAAAAATTCAACTCAAAAGATACAAACTAAACTAAAACTAAAAACTAAACTAAACATAAATAAAAGACTTTGGCTCAGACATCAAAAATGGTTTAGGCAAGGACAAAATTTGGGCTTAAAATCCCTGTAACTTTGGTCATAATAACTAATTAAAATTTGGCAGATTAAATATAATAATTGGTCTCTTGCTATATTGAAGCTTTCCTTAAAAGTTTGAACTCTTGCTACTGCTTGTTTCTAATCTTTTGATTATTGTCTTTTAATGAAGATTTAATATTGAATGGATTACAAATATAATTCTTGTTCATGGATTGACAGATTTTGTCCTGTTAAATTTTACTGCTATTAGGTTTTTAGTGTTAAACTGTAGATACTAAAGCTATGTCAGTTTTCCTTTCTGAATACTCATGATACTGTACTATTGCTAGTTAGATTTTGGTTGTCACTGTTAAACTATTCTATAGAGACTGCATGTAGATTTTGTGTGACAATGCCATGGTATATTATTGTGCTAATTTTCCATGCTATCACTGGGTTTTATCGCCAGACCTCTAATTTTAGCTGCCTATGACTGTTTGGTGATAGAGCTGTACATCTTACCTTTTCTTGTTGGGTGACAGAACTGTACTTTTTGCTTACAGGGCGTGGCCTCCAGCTTACACCCCAGCGCTGTGATGTTCGCCTCTCTTCATGGTGACAGGGAAAAATTACCTCTGGGAACATCAACCAACACGCCCCTCCCTACTCACAAAGTTAGTGTTTATGTATCCATTATACAATTACATATCATACTGTCATCTACTGTCCTGTTCACTAAATCCAGAACACCCAGTTTTCTCTACAATAAGATATTAATATTATAGTACTCCTTTAGTCGTAACAGAAAATACCATTGTTTTGGCTATACGTCAATTCAGAGAGAATAAAAAGTCTTAAGGGGATTTTCTATAGTAAAATCACTGAAAATGCCTGATGTTGGACGCTTTGACGTCACAGTTTACTATTGTTGACAAGGAGAACAATATGGCCGCGGCTTGAAATTAACATTGAAGTTTCATTTTATTTTTCATATTGTGGTTTGACGGCAGCTGATAGGGTACATAGAAGTGAATTTCCAGTTACGACTAAAGGAGGTCAATTCTCTTAAACAATAATTAATAGGAACATTCTTCAGATAGAATAAAATACCAAAGCATGATGCTCTAGATTTAGTGAACAGGACAGTAGTGATACCCTCTGACAACAGAGTTGAGAGGGGTATACTGCAGACATGGTTTTTCTGCGCTTTAAAACGGAATTCCGCTTCAAGAATTGGTAAATTCCGCTTGTTCATATAATTTCCGCTCTTTCTTAAATTTCCGGAATTTGACAAATCCGTTATAGAATCGATTGTTTACCTTTGCCGTTTTGCGATGTGTTGTGATTTCTCATTGGTCATTAGGCATCCATTCGACCAATCAACAATTAATATTCATCTGAAACACGGAGCAAAGGAAATTCCCAACTGTTTCTGGCCAGCCAGATTGATCTTTCGTCTTTTTTTTTGTATTTGAACTTTAGAGAAATGTCTAAGAGCATATGGTCGGTCGTCCAGAGGGGAGAGGTAGATGTAAAGGCCCTTGACTCTGGCATTATTACTAAAGAATCCGTGGAAATGGGAGTGTCGATAGTGAACTGCTCTCAAAAAGTACAATTATATTTTCGTTTTAATATAACAACTATTTAAAGCTGTATTTTTGCACCAAAAAAGCTGTTCTGAAGGGTCTTTAATGATGTAAATTGTCGTTTTCGGCCGGGGCCTTCGACCTCCTGGTCCCCCTGATATAGGGGCGCTGCCCCTATATACCCCGCTGGGGGAGAACCCCTAGACCCCCTTTCAGCTTTTTTCTTCAAACACTAGAATCATGTCTGATACTGGTGTCACTAGGTCTGTCTGTCCACTGACACGATTATATCTGACAACAGAGTTGAGGGGGGTATACTGGTGTCACCAGGTCTGTCTGTCCACTGACACGTTTCTTATCCACGCTATAACCAGAGTTATTATATTCGACAACAGAGTTGAGAGGGGTATACTGGTGTCACCAGGTCTGTCTGTCGACCTCTTATCCGCACTTAAAGTTAAGACCCAGAGTTACGTTTTACCAAGCATGATTAAACTTCACTGATAAATTGCAAAGAGGAAAGGGGTATCCCTAGTGATTCTTGGGTACAGGTCAAAGGTCAAACTTAACATGTAATGAAAACAGCATTTTTGTACCCTTACTAAAGCTATCATTGATTTGCAGTGATGAGAATCCTATTGATCCAAGGAGAAACCTTATTAGTCCCCTATAAAGGATTCTTAGTTATTTTGGGATGAAAACTTGAAATATCAATGTCATTTCATGGCTTGTATCATTTTTATACTTGTTTATCAGAAGTCTGGTAAATGGTGTGCTATGCATGTGAAGATTGCCTGGGAGATCCATCAACACCAACAGAAACAGTCAGAAGTCGGCAAAGAGGGCATGACTTCAGGACACCTCTTCCCTGGTAACTCATTACGCAGACCTACTGACATCTCATCTAGCTCAAGTTTCCTAGGTAACTATCTCATATCAATATCACAGACATCTCATCTAGCTGTAGTTTCCTAGGTAACTATCTCATATCAATATCGCAGACCTACTGACATCTCATCTAGCTGTAGTTTCCTAGGTAACTATCTCATATCAATATCACAGACATCTCATCTAGCTGTAGTTTCCTAGGTAACTATCTCATATCAATATTGCAGACCTACTGACATCTCATCTAGCTCTAGTTTCCTAGGTAACTATCTCATATCAATATCACAGACATCTCATCTAGCTGTAGTTTCCTAGGTAACTATCTCATATCAATATCGCAGACCTACTGACATCTCATCTAGCTCAAGTTTCCTAGGTAACTATCTCATATCAATATCACAGACATCTCATCTAGCTGTAGTGTCCTAGGTAACTATCTCATATCAATATCGCAGACCTACTGACATCTCATCTAGCTCTAGTTTCCTAGGTAACTATCTCATATCAATATCGCAGACCTACTGACATCTCATCTAGCTGTAGTTTCCTAGGTAACTATCTCATATCAATATCGCAGACCTACTGACATCTCATCTAGCTGTAGTTTCCTAGGTAACTATCTCATATCAATATCGCAGACCTACTGACATCTCATCTAGCTGTAGTTTCCTAGGTAACTATCTCGTATCAATATTGCAGACATCTCATCTAGCTCAAGTTTCCTAGGTAACTCTCATATCAATATCGCAGACATACTGACATCTCATCTAGTTCCCAGTTTCTTCGTTATAATTTACTCCCATACCTTTGTATTGTTTTTAATGAAAAACATATTTTCACATTTTCAAATCTCAAAGAAAAGTTAAATTTCTATCAATAATATACTGATGTTGTAGGATCTCATAGCAGCAGCAGTGGAAGCTTGCTAGACAGTAGCAATAGTCACCCAGGGGCAAATCAACTCAGTAAGTATATATTATACAATGTACCTATATGTTAATCAGAAAACTGAAATAAACCTAACTCTAGACAGTAGCAATAGTCACCCAGGGGCAAATCAACTCAGTAAGTATATATTATACAATGCATCCAAATGCTAATCAGAAAACTGAAATGCTATAAACATTGAAATTTTTGCATGGGTTTATTTCTGTGTACAGACTTCGCAAAAATTCACCCCACGCAAAAATATCCCTGCTGCATTCTAACAAAGGCAAAGATGTTTATATTGGAAATATTTCCCCCAAGCGTAATGTCCGGATTTTAAAATCACAAAATTTTCCTTATTTACATCAATTCATTTATATGTTGTTATATGATTATAAGAAATTAGATTACTAAATTCCATCTTTTGTTAAATACGTTATAATGCAACAAATTTCTAAGTTAACTTCATACAATTTAAAAAAAATATTCGCTGATCTTTGTTTTCAGATTTGCCATCATTTCCACGACCTTCACCTTACTCCAACATTGGAAGCTTTGGAGGGCTTGGTAAGAAAACAAGATTTTAATTATATGTCTTTGGAGGGCTTGGTAAGAAAACAAGATTTTAGTTTTATGTCTTTGGAGAGCTTGGTAAAAAACAAGATTTTAGTTATATGTCTTTGGAGGGCTTGGTAAAAAAACAAGATTTTAGTTATATGTCTTTGGAGAGCTTGGTAAAAAAACAAGATTTTAGTTATATGTCTTTGGAGGGCTTGGTAAAAAAACAAGATTTTAGTTATATGTCTTTGGTGAGCTTGGTAAAAAAACAAGATTTTAGTTATATGTCTTTGGAGGGCTTGGTAAGAAAACAAGATTTTAGTTATATGTCTTTTAGAGCTTGGTAAGAAAACAAGATTTTAGTTATATGTCTTTTAGAGCTTGGTAAGAAAACAAGATTTTAGTTATATGTCTTTTAGAGCTTGGTAAGAAAACAAGATTTTAGTTATATGTCTTTGGAGAGCTTGGTAAGAAAACAAGATTTTAGTTATATGTCTTTGAAGGGCTTGGTAAAAAAACAAGATTTTAGTTATATGTCTTTGGAGAGCTTGGTAAAAAAACAAGATTTTAGTTATATGTCTTTGGAGGGCTTGGTAAAAAAACAAGATTTTACTTATATGTCTTTGGTGAGCTTGGTAAAAAAAACAAGATTTTAGTTATATGTCTTTGGAGGGCTTGGTAAGAAAACAAGATTTTAGTTATATGTCTTTTAGAGCTTGGTAAGAAAACAAGATTTTAGTTATATGTCTTTTAGAGCTTGGTAAGAAAACAAGATTTTAGTTATATGTCTTTTAGAGCTTGGTAAGAAAACAAGATTTTAGTTATATGTCTTTGGAGGACTTGGTAAAAAAACAAGATTTTAGTTATATGTCTTTTAGAGCTTGGTAAGAAAACAAGATTTTAGTTATATGTCTTTGGAGGGCTTTGTAAGAAAACAAGATTTTAGTTATATGTCTTTGGAGGGCTTGGTAAGGAAACAAGATTTTAGTTATATGTCTTTGGAGAGCTTGGTAAAAAAACAAGATTTTAGTTATATGTCTTTGGAGGGCTTGGTAAGAAAACAAGATTTTATTTATATGTCTTTGAAGGGCTTGGTAAGGAAACAAGATTTTAGTTATATGTCTTTGGAGGGCTTAGTAAGAAAACAAGATTTTAGTTATATGTCTTTGGAGGGCTTGGTAAGAAAACAAGATTTTAGTTATATGTCTTTGGAGGGCTTGGTAAGGAAACAAGATTTTAGTTATATGTCTTTTAGAGCTTGGTAAGAAAACAAGATTTTAGAGGTATGTTTTTAATAGAGATTTTGTCCCGATTATAATTAAACTTGTCTGTGTTACTATATTTATTTTAAAATGATTTTATGATTTACATTTGGATATACATGTAAATGATTTTTATCAAACTTAGATTTGATATTTTCCCAAATAAAGCAAATCAAGCTAAACATTCTTAACAAAATCTGAATTTATATTGTTTTTCAGGTGGAAGTCCTTTTGCATCATCTTCAGGAAGGGATGTTCCACGTATTCCAGGAATAACCCCGCCCCATGAGTGGAATCGTATACACAGGACCCCACCCACTTTTCCTCCTAGTTCCACATGGTCCCGCCCAGATGACCGTGAAAAAGAGAATTTGTTAGCATTGGAGCGTCGTAGGGAGGAAGAAAGGGAAAGGTAAACTAATAATAATTTAGTTTGCATGAGATTTCCCTAACTAACCCCTCCTTATTTTGTTACGTGTACATATCAATTTTTCACAATTATTGGATATATGTACTGAAGACCATTCTAGTTGGATTTTATCTCAAGGCTCGAGATTTATAAAACACACAAGCTATTTCATAGATGTTATTTGGTAAGGAGGACATCCTCCTTGTGTGTGCACCATAAAAACAGTATTTACAGGCTTCAAACATTACATCTGCATCCAATTATTCATCTCTATTTCTACCAATAGCAGTAATGGCCTCCTACAAATATTTGTGGTTTTGTTTGTGAACCAAAATTTTTGTAATTTTAGAGAAAGACGTAGTGGAGAGAGACACAGGAGTCTAGATGAGCGAGCTAGAGAACATGAAGGGGCATATCATAGTGAAAACAGACACTCATTGTCGCGATCCAGATCTCGTTCTCCCCTCGTTAATGGTCGAGTTGGGTCAGCAAAGTCAGATGGCAGCTATGATAAGCCGGGACTCAAAATAAAGGAGGAGCGGAGAGAAGATGATCCCCTGGACAAAATGAGGAATGATTACTTATTAGGATCCTCTAGTATGGCTAACCCTCTTAGTGCTACGTTAATAGAGAGAGCAAGAATGCTTAGTGGCAGCTCATATCCGTTAACAACTGATCGAGTGCCAGCCCACTCAGCGCTGTGGAATTCTGTGGACAGACTTCAGTTTCAACAGGACATGGAACGAGAAAGAGAGAGGATGCTGAGTCGATTTCAGACTCCACTATCGATATATGAACAAGATAGACTTAGGAAAGAGGACCTACTCCTGCAGGAAGAGAGACTTCGATACTTAGAACGATTCCCAATGTTTGAGAGAGAGAGACTCTCCCTTGATCCCAGGGGGCTTCCCCCGTCTATGAGGCACCATGAACATTTGGGGCCAGGACATTTTCCTAGAACTGTGAGTCCCATGTTAAATCACACTAAAGGAGGATCCCCTGTGTGTGCCCCCGGTGCCCCGCCCCCTCTCATTCCCTCCACCTCACGGAGCCACTCTAACTCTCCTGCTGTAGGCAAACAGAAAATGTCAAATGAAAGTGATAAAACATTCTCAAACTCAACAGATCAAGACAGCCATCCTAGATAGGATCAGGACAATGGCCAGTCCACATCAAGTCTGGACAGTGGTCACTATAAGACAGGGTCAGAACAATGGCTGGCCCCGATTAAGTCTGGACAGCGGCCACCCTAAAAATGGCCACCGCAGATAAAGTCTGGACAGCGGTCACTTTAACATAATCTTGGCAATGGCCCCTGGACAATGGTCACTCCAGTTAGGGCTTGGACAATGGTCACTACAAATGGTGACTTAAGAAAGGTCACTTTAGTTGAGGGTGGATTTTTATAGGGAAGGTCTATTTTTTTAATCAATATTTGCTGTCAACAGTCAAGTCTCTCTATTGGTGTATGTATGGAGGTAGATATGGTAACAATGCAATCCTTGTGTTTTAGAACGCATGCGAGAATTCATGTCATACTTTCTACGAAATGAGGCCTGTGATTGGTTACTTTCTACGAAATGGGGCCTGTGATTGGTTACTTTCTGCTAAATGGGGCCTGTGATTGGTTACTTTCTGCTTAATGGGACCTATGATTGGTTACATGTTATGCTTACAATGTGTGAAAGAATCATAGTCACTTTTCAGATATATAGGTCAAAGTGAATAATTTAATGGGAATATTAAAACAACTGAAACCACAAACCATTGTTTTTAATGTTACTAGTCTTTTTACACTTCTTTGAACAGTTAAAAGGAAGCTTTTAATGATGATGACAAAGCAGGCCATTATGCCAAGCAAGGGATGACACTTTTATATTGAACTTTATGCAAATTCTTAAAATCCAAATAACTGACAGGGTAAAAAGATGCCACTCTATTAAAAGCCCTCTGTAGTAGATGTTTGTACCAGATGGATGCTTTAAGGGATAATTATTCTTATTTAAGGGAACAATAATTCCTGAAATCCTAAAATTACAAGGGATACCTTTTTATAGAAATCTGGATAAAATAAAAAGAAGTAGTGAAAGCCGTACCTCTACATGTAGTTGTATAATCTACATGTAGAGGGTATCAGTTATGATCTCCTTATAAACACTGTGTCATTGTGAATTCACTACAAACTGTTTCTGTATTTGTGTATTTGTGCTATAAAACACAGTGTATTATGTGATTTACAAGGCAGCTGTTCTTATCAAAATGTCTGTACATGTGTATGTATAAATATTTAACCAACTTTTAAAGCTTATAGTTCTGTTACCATGGTGATAGTGTGATGTCACACATGTTACCATGGTAATTATGAGATGGTCTATGTGTAAACTGTCTGGTTATGATTATAATGAACTATGAGATGATATATTTAACATAGCCACTAAATGTTGCTATTGACAACAAAGTTGATACGTTGCCATGGTAAATCCTTCTTCACATCATGTTTTGACTCAGCAAAGCTGTAGTGATGGTATATATTGTTAAAGACTTATAAATGCATTCCAAAATGTCACTTGTGGAATAAGTAATCATGTTTTTGTAATTTTGACAATATTTTTATCATTGATGATTTATTTCTTATGATGCAATTGTGCACCCTAATTGGCATCAAATGCACAGGTCATTATTTAACATGCAATATGGTATTATAAGTGCTTTGAATGGTGATTTGTATTTATATCTTGTGGATTTTTAAGCAATGAAATTGTATAATATAAAGACCAATTGTAATATTCTTATTTGTGTAGTAATATTATTATTTAAGAACTTTATTGAATGATGTTAGGCAGCTATAACTTAGTCCCTTTAAGATGAGCTAGAGAGGATACTTCCCCATGTCTGTCTGTCTGTCTGTCTGTTACTTTGGTAGTATCTTAATGGTTACAGGAAGATCATGTTCCCACTGTCTTGTTTTAATCCCAAGTCTTCACTGTAATGTATCACAGACCCTTTCTCAAACATAAGCTACTTTTCAATTTTCTTTTTAATAACATTCAACTGATAAGCTTTAGTAAACCATATTAACTGAAAAATGACACAAACATCTTTGCTGCATGGATTATATGATAATTACAATGTCCTTAACCAGCAAACGGGTGCATTTGAAAAATAAACTTGGTTGTTGATATATACAAGAGTTACGTCTCCAATGTAGGAACAGAGCTAAAAATCTCTAGTGTAAATGAGTCCAATTAATTGTTCTTCGATAAGTATTTATACATAAAACATCAAATTTTATATAACTGCCACACTATCTTTAAATTTTCAGGTAATTTTATACCCCTTGGGTACTGTGCTTGGCACATTATACAGTTAGAGGTTATATTTTCATTTGTGATAAGAGGTTTTTTTTTGTATAAAGGTTTGACCTTGTGACCTTGACTTTCTCCAGAACATGACATGGCCTACTTATGAAGTAAAGCTGTCTACAGGTCTAGGCAAACTGTCAACAGAGGAATTAGTAGAGGGGTTTAGTTACAAGTGCTTTCAACGTGTACGTTTGACGTACAAGTACACGTCACAGTTTGACGTCACAATCCGAAGACTTAGTTACACGTACGAACCTGCGAAGGTCTAATTATAGCTATTTTGGAAGGTGTACGTGTAGCTAGCATGTTTTCAATCAGGTTAATCTGTGAGAATTTTTTTGTTTGAGATTCCTAAAACTTTGACGTAAGGAAAGCTATAATCCTTAACATGCTTTATAACACCGAAAACTGGAAGTTTGACCATTGATAAGTGTGGAAATTTTCAAAGAAGTTACCCGTTCTGTTGTTACGTGACCATTGATAAGTGTGGAAATTTTCAAAGAAGTTACCCGTTCTGTTGTTACGTGTAGAGCGTCGTTAACACATGCATAACGTGTAGCTATACGTCGCGTCATGACGACATTTGATCAAAGATCACAGGAAGTGATGACATCATACGTACACGTCGCACTAAAACTTGTAAATAAACCTCTCTAGTGTCTTCACACTCATGTTATACAATGTACTGATTATGTATATAATTAATTCAAATGATATTTATGATTTGGGATTTTTAAATCACAATTCCTCTTTAAAAGTAAGGTTTTCTTGCTCTCTGGATTAGAAACTGGAAAGATCAAAGGACTATAGGAAAGATAGCATTTGTAATCTGATATATTTATTGTAATTTATATGAAATGATAGATTTATTTTTGGCATAAGTTTACTGAAGTAAATAACATTTTATCCTCTGTGTTTTTTAGAAACAGACTGATAATGACAAACAGAGTTAACTTTGTGTTACTAATATCAAATGCTTTATTTATGATTCCTCTATCCATAAATCTGTTGAATCAACTATCTTTACATACTTTGAATGTATAAATCTGTTTGCCATACATTTTTTTGTGTGAATAGTTGCACAATACCAAACCATTTGAATATTGTTTCTGTTTAAAATAGAAACGCAATAAAAGGGTACAAACCTTCAATGGATTTGTTTTCTGTCAAAAGCTTTTAAAATGATCTGGATTCTGAGCTTGTGTTTACATGTTATCTTTGAACGCAGACCCTTGATGTTAGGGAATCTCATTAGTTGTGCATATATATAATTAAGAAATAACTACTGCCTAGCCGTGGTTATAGTCCAGTAATTCACCTGTGGTTTATTGTCAAGCAATTTATTCCCCCAGTTGCATGAAGCAATCACATTATCACACAGCTACGAAGCGTCATTTTGTTTATGCGACGAGGGAAATTACTGGACAATAAACCACGGCTAGGTAGTTGTTAGTTCTACTCTTACATTTTGATTATTCAGGAAATCAATTGCAGAGTATGCGCGTGAGTAGGCTTGGCTTATCTGAATCTGTTGGAGAATAGACCATGGGCAAGTTCTATAGCACATATCGGGAGAAAATATAAAATGTCATTAGAATTGTATATATTGGAGATACTAGCGAGGTTTGAACCAGTAACTTTCAAGTCCCTTACCCAATGCCTTAACCACTGGACCACAGAGCTGAGAACTTGATTGAATATAGACTTTACATTTAACATGTCGATGATTTACATCCCTTGAAAATGAGAAAACTGCAATACTTTGTAATTTCCAGATATTTAAAGGACATATAGGAATCCTTGAGTACTACACATGCTTCCTGATGTGAATACATAGTTCATATGTTACCTTTAACTCCCGTGTTTTACCTTATGTGAATACATAGTTCATATGTTACCTTTAACTCCCGTGTTTTACCTTATGTGAATACATAGTTCATATGTTACCTTTTACTCCTGTGTTTTACCTGATATGAATACATAGTTCAGATGTTACCTTTACCTGATGTGAATACACAGTTCAGATGTTACCTTTAACTCAGGAGGACTGCGTTTTACCTGATATGAATACATAGTTCAGATGTTACCTTTACCTGATGTGAATACATAGTTCATATGTTACCTTTAACTCCCGTGTTTTACCTTATGTGAATACATAGTTCATATGTTACCTTTAACTCCTGTGTTTGACCTGATATGAATACATAGTTCAGATGTTACCTTTACCTGATGTGAATACATAGTTCATATGTTACCTTTAACTCAGGAGGACTGCGTTTTACCTGATGTGAATACATAGTTCAGATGTTACCTTTACCTGATGTGAATACATAGTTCATATGTTACCTTTAACTCCCGTGTTTTACCTTATGTGAATACATAGTTCATATGTTACCTTTAACTCCTGTGTTTTACCTGATATGAATACATAGTTCAGATGTTACCTTTACCTGATGTGAATACATAGTTCAGATGTTACCTTTAACTCAGGAGGACTGCGTTTTACCTGATGTGAATACATAGTTCTTATATTACCTTTAACTCCCGTGTTTTACTGACTTGTTCGTCACCTTTCATTGAAAATCTAAGGTTTATTAAAGAGCTGTTCATCTGGGAAGAAGTCCGTATATCCGGATAATTGGAAGTTGAGCACTCGTTATCCGGATAAGGACACCATTCTCTTTTTAATAGTGAATTACAATCTATACTAGGCGACGGGTATACCTTGGTCTCTCCCTTTCTATAAATAGGTCGATGTTTTTAAAAATGAACTGTAATGAATAATCTTAATTTTGATGATTTTAGTCAGCATGTTATGATATATACGGTGTCCCGCTGCTGCTCACTAGCTTTTACTTACATCGAGTATTTCCTTACATCTAGTATTTACTTACATCTGGTATTTACTTACATCGAGTATTTACTTACATCTAGTAGTATTTCCTTACATCTAGTATTTCCTTACATCTAGTATTTACTTACATCGAGTATTTACTTACATCTAGTAGTATTTCCTTACATCTAGTATTTCCTTACATCTAGTATTTACTTACATCTAGTATTTACTTACATCGAGTATTTCCTTACATCTAGTATTTCCTTACATCGAGTATTTACTTACATCGAGTATTTCCTTACATCTAGTAGTATTTCCTTACATCTAGTATTTCCTTACATCTAGTATTTACTTACATCGAGTATTTACTTACATCTAGTAGTATTTCCTTACATCTAGTATTTCCTTACATCTAGTATTTACTTACATCGAGTATTTCCTTACATCTAGTATTTCCTTACATCGAGTATTTCCTTACATCTAGTAGTATTTCCTTACATCTAGTATTTCCTTACATCGAGTATTTCCTTACATCTAGTAGTATTTCCTTACATCTAGTATTTCCTTACATCGAGTATTTCCTTACATCTAGTAGTATTTCCTTACATCTAGTATTTCCTTACATCGAGTATTTCCTTACATCTAGTAGTATTTCCTTACATCTAGTAGTATTTCCTTACATCTAGTATTTCCTTACATCTAGTATTTCCTTACATCTAGTAGTATTTCCTTACATCTAGTATTTCCTTACATCTAGTAGTATTTCCTTACATCTAGTATTTCCTTACATCTAGTAGTATTTCCTTACATCTAGTAGTATTTCCTTACATCTAGTATTTCCTTACATCTAGTAGTATTTCCTTACATCTAGTAGTATTTCCTTACATCGAGTATTTCCTTACATCGAGTATTTCCTTACATCTAGTAGTATTTCCTTACATCTAGTAGTATTTCCTTACATCTAGTATTTCCTTACATCGAGTATTTCCTTACATCTAGTAGTATTTCCTTACATCTAGTAGTATTTCCTTACATCTAGTATTTCCTTACATCGAGTATTTCCTTACATCTAGTAGTATTTCCTTACATCTAGTATTTCCTTACATCGAGTATTTCCTTACATCTAGTAGTATTTCCTTACATCTAGTAGTATTTCCTTACATCTAGTATTTCCTTACATCTAGTATTTCCTTACATCTAGTAGTATTTCCTTACATCTAGTAGTATTTCCTTACATCTAGTATTTCCTTACATCTAGTATTTCCTTACATCTAGTAGTATTTCCTTACATCTAGTAGTATTTCCTTACATCTAGTATTTCCTTACATCTAGTATTTCCTTACATCTAGTATTTACTTACATCGAGTATTTACTTACATCTAGTAGTATTTCCTTACATCTAGTATTTCCTTACATCTAGTATTTCCTTACATCTAGTATTTACTTACATCTAGTATTTACTTACATCTAGTAGTATTTCCTTACATCTAGTATTTCCTTAGATCTAGTATTTCCGATGCATCCCATTATTCCTTAAAGGACATTTTATGAGATTCAACTAGATAGGGAGGGACAGTATTATATTGTAATTTTGTACTAAAATGTGTCTATCTGATGAATAGGTAATGCATTTTCTTTTTATCAGCTGTCTGCATATCGCTTGTCTTCCCCTGCTTTCACGAATGCAAAGCGGCAGTAAAACTAGTTTGTTTGTCTGTCTGTAAGACCCAAAATTTTTAAACTTGGGATTATGAGTGATATAGATTATCATATATGTATCCTTTCTTACAAACCCTTTCAATCGATACATGTGATACCCACGTAATTTATTTTCCTTGGGGCCTTTGTCCTGCTTTTTTTACAATAACATTAAAGCAGGAAACAATTATCTTATTACAAATTGTACTGAGAAATAATTTATGGAGGTCTCCAGAATTAAGAACAACACACAGGCTGTTTATGCTTTTCAAGTAGTGCCGTTACTCTTGGGGGGGAAAGTCTAGATTTTCATTATTTTTTATTCAAATTCAAAGTCGTTGCACGATCCGGATATTTTTTTCATCAAAATCTGGAGTCTGGATTTTATTTTGAAATGTCTCTCTCCCCCTTCCTCTCTTCATAAAATCAAACGATTGTTACCTTATGCTTACCTTATGCTCAACTTGGAGTTGAAGAAAGATAGACAAGTCAACATGGAGGTGAAGAAAAATATACAAGTCAACATGGAGTTGATCGAAGATGCAAGCTGCAAGTCCGCATTACTTCGAAAGACTTATCAAGTGCTTGAAGTACTATTTTTATTTATATAAGATATTTGTGAGTTGTGTATCAATTTTTTATTCATTTTACCTCATAGTAGTCTTAGTAGATCTAATTTTGGAAAAAAATATTACTTGGCAAAGATATTTAGAAGAAAAAAAGTACTATGTATGTAATTAGGATTTGTGCAAGGAAGCAAAAGAAAGCTGGTAAAGAAGTTTATGTGTATCAGTTCTATAGTCCTCTTTTTTGTCCTTGATCTCTAGACCCACTATCAAGCAATACAACCCAAACAAGTTGTTGAACAATTTTTAATTTCATCATGACTTTTGTAACTGTTATATAAAATTGTGAATATCCGTTAATATAGGACATTTATGGGGATCCATGGAGGAGGGAAGGGAGGGGCAGTCTATGATTCTGAATAAAAAGATAAGTAAGCTTTAGTAGCAATAGCAGTTATTGATTTTATTACGAACATATATTAACATTGTTATAGTTAATATATTATTTGTTTATATTCTAATTATGATGTACAAAGACATTAGCAGCCGCGTGTATTTGAAATGCTAATACTATGTTCAGTATTAGAACTGAGAGATATCCACTTTAGTACTATCTAGGGGACCTTTAGTGTCGAATATCCTTATCTAGGGGACCTTTAGTGTCTAATATCCTTATCTAGGGGACCTTTAGTGTCTAATATCTTTATCTGGGGACCTTTAGTGTCTAATAACCTTGTCTAGGGGACCTTTAGTGTCTAATATCCTTATCTAGGGACCTTTAGTGTCTAATATCCTTATCTAGGGGACCTTTAGTGTCTAATATCCTTATCTAGGGGACCTTTAGTGTCTAATATCCTTATCTCGTTGTAAGATCTATGTGAAAATCGAACACTCTTGCTCTGTGATGCGTGAAGCATAATTCGCTCAATGGTTGACTGGAGAACATGCACGTGCGCATGATGTGTCCACTGGATGGATAGGAAATGACGCTCTGATGTAGGGAATTTAGATCATGAATCAATGAATGATGACTGATTTGACTACTTAATTTGAGAAGATAGAAATAAAATTCAATTTAGTTTAATTCGGGAGATGTGAGCTCACATGGTTTCCAGGCCTAGGGCGTTTTAGGTCGATGTTGCAGTGTGATTAACGCACTTGTACTTGTGGTGCAGGATATGCAGTTTCAGGTTAGCTATCGTTTACATTTGCGTGGGGTTCTTTTTATGCTCCCGGAATCAAAGATTCGGGGGCAAATAGTTTTTGGCCTATCTGTCTGTTTGTCTGCCTGTCTGTCTACCTGTCTGTTTGCCCGAAATAATTTGACATTGGACTTACTTTTGAATGGGAGGTGATAGTGCTTTCATATTTCAAAAGTGTTTTGAATATACTTCCCTGACATTGTCGCCATAACACTTTCTATATAGAAATAACGTCAGACAGAACATGAATTTGATATATTTTCATTTCCATGCTTCATTAACATCGACGGCGGGTGCGGCTAGCCAACAGGGGCTGCTTACTCCTCCCGGGCACCTGGTCCTACCTCTAGCTTGCTAGGGGTCCGTCGATGTTTAATTTTGTGCTCTTTTGTGAGTGCTGTTGAGATTATCGTCAGGATCTTCTTTAACTCATTCCTTGTGACAAGACCTTTCCATTGATACCAAATTTTTTGACCTCGTGACCTCGACCTTTGACCTACTTTTCAAAAACTTTAACATTGGGAATAGCTTTTGAATGGAAAATGATAGGGCCCCGGAATCAAAGTTTCAGGGGGCATATAGTTTTGGGCCTGTCCGTCTTTTTGTCTGGCTGTCTGTCTGTCCGAAAAACTTTAATATTGGACATAACTTTTGGATGGGAGGTGATAGGGCTTTCATATTTCACATGTGTATTCCTTGTGACAAGACCTTTCCATTGATACCAAACTTTTTGACCTCGTAACCTTGACCTTGATCTTTGACCTACTTTACAAAAACTTTAACATTGGAAATTACTTTTGAATGGTAAGTGATAGACCTTTCACATACATGTACTTAACAGAAACTAGTGTTTATACTAACAAAGATGCCATCGGGGGCATTCGTGTTTTACGAACACAGGCTTGATTTCTTACAGTTTTTGAAAACTTCTATTCGGGTGTTTACCTCTTTGTATTGCATCACCAATGAGTTAAAGAAGATCCTGACGATAATCTCAACAGCACTCACAATAGAGCACCAAATTGAGCATCGACGGACCCCTAGCAAGCTAGAGGTGGGACCAGGTGCCCGGGAGGAGTAAGCATCCCCTGTTGGCTAACATCTATCAATTGGTGCTAGAATAACGATGGGTTTGGTCATACAGGTACATGTATAAAGTGGCGTGTATAAAGCAGGGGATCTAGGGTTAGGGATATTATCTACCCGAGTAGATAGCTTTTGAATGGTAAGTGATAGACCTTTCACATAGATGTACTTAACAGAAAGTAGTGTTTATACTAACAAAGATGCCACCGGGGGTATTCGTGTTTCACGAACACAGGCTTTATGTATAAAGCAGGGGATCTAGGGTTAGGGATATTATCTACCCGAGTGTATGACGTGGCTGTTACTGAAATCCATATTACTTTCGAACAGTACTGAAGATTAATATATTCTATTGTCAGATCTACAGCACATATATACTTGTCAAATTTTCTAACTTACCATCCTACGGGTATGGCTTTTCGTTAATGTGGAATTCAAATTATTTTAACGATAATTAGATTTGATAATCAACATTACACTCTTTACTTTAAAATCAAGAAAAACTGAATTTCTTTCAACGGAAACAGACCGTGACGAAATTTGAATTTTGAAAACTTTTCATTAATTTCGCGTATTTCATCGGAAAATTATAATCAAACAACGTTTAAAGAATTGTATGTACCAATTTTGATCAGAAAAAGATAAATTAAACGGAATGCATTCATTACAAAAGCGATAATAAGCAAATAAAACTTAATGAATATTCCATTAAATGAATGCGTGCACATAACTCTTGTGAGTGGTGCGTCCAATGAGCTTCCATTAACTAAACATCTTTTTCTATGTTTACTTTTCAAGAAAAGTGACATAGCACAGGAAAATATTAAATATCGCATTCGCAGGAAATGTTTCAACACAAAAATGTGACCCGGTATATCAATGATACCGGAAGTGTTATCGACTCGTAATGCACCAGAAAATTTGTAAGCATATCTCGACAAAATAACAGTTTCAATCGCCGACATTTCAAAATCCGAAAAACTGATCACAAGATATCCGTAAGACCATTTCTATTGTAGCCTTTTTCAGTCAAGAGACAAAGTTTTCTTACAAACAGGAAGCGGATGATTCTTTGCTAAATACTGTAGAATTTGATGATATACATCGCAGGATGATCATTTATTCATTTACACTTAAAAAAAACTTTCGTTGTTATTATAAATATAGATATTAAGTAATTGATATCTACCTATCGTTATATTGAAGCAACTGGGAAAAGGTAACTTAGAAATTTTGACTAGTATAGAAAATACTATGAATTATGGAGTTCAGTAACAGTCACGTGATACACTCGGGTAGATAATACGCTATTTACAGGTTAATGAAGAAGCTGCTTAAAACTACGATTATCAAGATTCCCGCTGTTAATGTGATTTCATTTTACAGATTTGAAATTTATGATATATTTACTTTCATAATGTGTAACATTTCGTGAAATTGAAGAAATTCCAACTTGTTGAAAGAGTAACTGTTTTTTGTCACCACTACCTCTAAAACTGTGCATTTTTAGACATTCTTTCCTAAATTTTTTTAGCTAAATGTTTGTAAAAACTGTATAGATTGTATATTGAACATTAATTAATCCTAAATCACACGACGATCCTTTCATAAAGAGGCGAAATCTCACTGAAAAAAGGACGTGATCCTTGTATAATGACAAAACTATTAAGAGAAAAATTTACCAACCATCGAGCATTGCATGGAAACTTCAAAATGTTGATTTTTCTTTTTTCACCTTTTTTTTTGTGATCATCTTGATGCTCCTTGACCATCTTGAGCAATAAAAAGGTTTTTAATCTTTTTAAAAGAACATTTGCCAGTGTTTTAGTTGTTACCATTGAAACCTGCTTGTGAGACCAAAAAATTCTATGAATTAGTACGATTTCTAACTTATTTTATTCATATTTTCTAAAAACCTGCTTAATTCAATTTTGATTAAAACAAATGTCTAATAAAAAGTGTAGCAGAAAAATAGAAAGCCATATATTTTGATAAGTGATTCCGTTGCTATGGTAATCTAAAGTAAGCCTATTTTTCAAATTATGAAAAATTGAAATTATGTCTCCCAAAACATTCATTATCTCAAATCTGAAACGGTCAGGACATATAACGAAGATTGATTATGAATAACCTTATAAAGCATTCTTATAATTATGAAAGAAATCGGGAAACCTTTTTGAGGATATTCTGAAAAAATGTTTAAAAATGCCCTTTTTTCAAAACTCAAAAAAATCAAAATACAAAAAAAAAATAAAAACTCACTATTCTTAATGTCAAATAATTTCAGAGAGCTGTTATAATTTAAAAATGAATTATTCAGGTTATTTTGACCACTTCCACCAAGGAAGACATGTTCATATAGAAGATGTGAACAATTTTTCATAACAACCATTTTTTCCATAGCAACCATTTTTGATGATTAAATTAATCTATTTATTACGAGTTTTTATTTAAAAATGAATGCGATTTTCCTTTATTAGGGTCATAAAAAGATTTTTTTTCATTTTGCAAGTTATTTATGTACATGTATTATGCAATTTGTCACAAAATTTCCCATTTTCCCTAGCATCGAGAAATACAAAATTCACTACTCCTTAATATCAAATAATTTCAGAGAGCTGTTCTGATTTTGAAAATTAAGTTTTCCCGTAATTTTGTTAATTTACAATAAGGAAGACATATTTATTGATAAAATGTGAATATCCTCCATAGCAACCAATTTTATTCCATAGCAACCATTTTCAATGATTAGATTTAACTATTCATCACGGGTTTTTATTCAAATATGAATGGGATCTTTTTTTATTTGGATGATTAAAGGTTGTTTTCTCATTTTGCAAGTGATTCATCTATTATGCAAAATGTCACAAATTGCCCATTTTACCTAGCAACAAGATATACTCCTTAGTTACCATGATACCTTTTTTTAGAAAATTCAAAATGAACAATTCTTAAATATCAAATAATTTAAGAGAGCTAAACTTAATCTTAAAATGATCTTTTCCAGTAATTTTGTTGAACTGCACTTAGTCTAAGATGTGAAAAAATTATCCATAGCAACCAATTCTATTGCAAAGCAACTATTTTCAATTTTTAAAATTTAACCGTTTTATGACGTTTTTTGTCTAAATAAGTATGCAATGTTTTATTCGGCTCATAAAAGGATGTTTTCTTATTTTGCAATTGATAATCCATTTATTATACAGAATGTCGCAAAATATTGCCCATTTTACCTAGCAACGAGATATACACCTTAGTTACCGTACCTTCCAGCCCCTTTGATGCATAAAACCGGTTTATTTTGATATTACTTAGCATGGATATTTATTCCATACTAATGTATGGAAAGTATAACAATAATATGCAGATTACAAAAAATGAGATATTCTCCACAGCAACCACTTTAGTACCTTAGCGACTATTGTTCATTTTTCTACAAAGCACCTTAAGGTGGAATTTTCACATGCAAAATGTTTCCATTTTGTAAAATTGTGTGTATTTATGAGTTATAAATATGATGAGGAGACATAACTTTATATTGGTATACAAAATGAGAAGGCCTCCATAACAACTAACTTCATGCTATAGTAAATATGAAATATACTTATTCAAAATACTTTGAGATGGGATTTTGAAATAGAGCGACTTCAACATTTATCGATCCTTTGATATGTCGTGGTCTACTATACATGCATGTTGAAAACATATCATATCACATAAAGTAAATATGCAATGTGTAAGGGATATCTTTCTGCTACATTCTTCCCTCCTGAACAGATCAATCTGCTGATACAATGCAAGTAAAGTAAAATGCACCAAAGAAGTACCTAACAGTTGTCCAGTCTCAAAGTCGATAAGGCAAGGCCAACTCGTGGGAATTCCCATCGGAACGGCTGCGAATTCCAGAATGAACAATATTCCGAAGTGAGAAAATTAAAAGGTATGCGACAAAATTATGTACACTATTCCACATTTATCAGCCTTCTCTTTATTTTTTTCTGAAATAACAGTGACAAGTGTACAAGTCAAAAAAGAACATGCATTTCATTATACTGATTTTTTCTGGATAAAATTGCAGGGATCTTACAAATTCGGATCTAAGACTCAAAAGAGAAAACGACAGATTTGTCACAAAATCAGTTCCTGGAATTAGGGTTTACCTTGTGTGTGTTTTACAAACACTGACAGGGAATCGGCGAATCGTAATACGTGCATTTGTACAAACCGAGTGCATTGGAATTCGTTTTTCCTTCTAAACGGGGATGCGCAAAATTACTAGTAATATTTTTTCACTTGTCTTGCATATATTTTATTGATTTTTGATCAAGATGAGTTATAATACCGGATCGCTCGTTGTCCGTTTTTCTCTCTGTCCGATAACTTTTTACACTATTGACTTCTCCCAAACCGCACCAAGAATTTTCCTAAAACTTGGCACCTGGTCCCACCTCTAGTTTGCTAGGGGTCCGTCGATGCTGAATTTTGTTCTCTATTGTGAGTGCTGTTGAGATTATCGTCAGGATCTTCTTTAACTCATTTGTATGAATGAAGTACTAATTCAATATCTTCCTCCAAGTTTATTTAATTCCTTTCGGGGATGTGTCTATGTATGTTTAACAAGGTAACCCTCTTTCAAAAGACATCTTTACCAGAATAGCCACAGGGATCGAAAAAGTTTGGTCATTTCGTTGTAATCTGTTTACTTGTTGTTGTTTTTTTTTAACACATTTTAAACCATTTCGGACTTTATTATTCAAATGTTTTGTTTTCCTGAGTCCCCGCCCCGCTGGTATTGCACTTATTTTGGCATGCGACTAGGTACTGGTTTGATACAAAACAAGATCGAGACTCTTTCCAATATACATTTTCGTTCCCTCTCAACATCATTGAAGGGGGGGATATAGTAATGCCGTTGTTGTGTGTAAGTGAGTGTGTAGGTCATTTTTGTATACAGCATAGAGGGCACAGTTTTTTATCAATTGCTTTTGGATCTTCACCAAACTTCATACACTTTTTCCTCATTGCAAGAGGAAGAACCCTATTTATTTTCGAGGTCATATGTCAAAGATCAAGGTCACATATTAGAAATTGCTAAAATACTTGTTTACAGCCTAGATGGCACAGTTTGCATTGGATCTTGACCAAACTATAAACACTTATTCCTTATGACAAGAGGACAAACCTTACATATTTTCAAGGTCATAGGTCAAAGGTCAAAGTCATAACCTTGTTTAAAGCCTATAGGGCACAGTTTTCATTGAATCTTGATCAAACTTCATCCACTTAATATTCCGGAGGAAGAACTCTAATGATTTTTCAAGATCATAGGTCAAATGTCAAGGTCACAGATTGGAAACGGCAAAATTACTTTTATACAACCTAGAGGGCACATTTTTTAATTGTATCTTAACTGAACTTCATACACTTGTTTCTTATGGCAAGAGGAAGAACCCTATTAATTTTCAAGATCATTGGTCAGAGGTAACAGTGACAGATTGGAAATGGCTAAAATCCTTATATACAGCCTATAGGGCACAGGTTTGGTCGGGATTTTACCAATGACAAACTTCATACACTTATTTCTTATGGCAAAATGAAGAACCCTATTGGTTTTCAAGGTAATAGATTAACGTGAAAGGCCACAGGTTTGAAATAGCTAAAATACTTGTATACAGCCTAGAGGGCGCGGTTTTGATCGAATCTTGACCAAACTTCGTACACTTCATGCATAATACAGGAGAAAGAGCCCTATTTATTTTCAAGATCAAAGTCACAAATTTGAAACAGTAAAAATCTTTGTGGAAATGGTTTAAATCCTTTTATACAGCCTAAAGGGTTTCAGTTTTTATTTAATTTTTTTCCAAACTTTATACACTTCTTGCTCATGACAGGAGGAAGAACCCTATTGATTTTCAAGGTCATAGGTCAAAAATCTTGTATACAACCTAGACAACTCAGATTTGATTGGATCTTTTCCAAATTCCATACACTTACATCTCATTACTGTGGGAAGAGTCCAATTGATTTTCAAGGTAATAGGTAAGGTCATAGATTGGATACAGTAAAAAATCATTGTATACAGCCTTAGTGATTTCATTGATTTACATGCCATGCGAGGGTATGCTTCGCTTTGCTTTGCCTAGGTTTTATTTTCAATGGTTATGGCGCTGAGATTAAGTTAGTTTCTGCTATTTTCGATATTATACTAATGTTTAAATAGACATGCATCTTCGGGTGTAATAGAGGGGTTGGAGTCGGTAAGGAATTTATACGGTGATGAAATCTTAATTTACATGATTTTAATGAGTTCTTTATTTGCACAGCGGATATACTAGTAAAAAGCAAGATGTTAGATTTGACCTACATTGCTTACATTGAGCATGCAGCATGTATAACTTCAAAAACAATAAAACACATGTTTCGAATGTTACTTTTTTCTGTTGCAATTTATCTTAAAAAGGATATTGATGTTCTTACTTTATATTAGTTTTACGAATCTTTATCCCCAGACATATCGGCTTTTGTTTGTAAATAATGTCGTTATAGCCTTTTGTTTTACCCTCTAATCCGTTGCTAAGGACATATAAAATACTTGATCAGGAGGGCATGTGTTTTCATTTGACTTTTTAAGTCTTTTAAAAATATCATGGAACTATTTGGTCAATAGAGATTTTAAGATGTAAGAAATACAGTTTTATGGAATTTGATTCAAAGAAACAACAAAGGTTGCTATGGGAAATTATTGGTTGCTATGGGAAATTCTCAGTTGCCATGGATACAATAATGGTTATTAAGCACTGTTTATGCTAGAATTCACTCTTAAAAGCATGAACTATGAAAACTATCTGAATTTCAGTTTAAAATTCTCAGTTAGCGTCTAATTACGAGGAGTTGCTATGGAGTAAGTGGTTGCTATGGAAACAAAAAAATATATCAAAGGAGTAAATTCTTTCATTTAAAATCAAAGTGTTAAACGTCTTCAAATTGAATAGCATCATTTAAGAACAGATAAATTGGCAACATGGACCAGACATGCACGTTTCGGGTACTTAACCTCGTCAGTGATCTTCAATTCTAAACAATGTAATATGCCAAAAAAGTATGAAAGTTGCTATGTCGAAAAAGCGTACCGAAAGACGTAGCAGGATGTGTGGGATATGATGCTGCATGATCCACTTTTTAGAAATTTCAAGAAATTTTGATAACAGAAATTTAAGAATGCGTTGAAGAAACGATCAACCGAAATTGATCGAACTTGGCTACATTTATTATTTGATTTTACGGCAAAATGAAGAATGTATCCGATTCATTTATATGAAAAAGATTAAGATATCATTTTTGGTCGTTTTGTTTTTACACAAAATTAAGAAAGTTTAAGCTTCATTTCCATAGCAACCATAAAGAGGCTTCCCCACATTTTTTTTTTCAGTAACAAAACAAACTTTAACACTATATCGACTCAGTTTATTTTTATTTATTTTTTTTTTATTTAGATGAGGCCTCTTATCAAAACTAGATCAACTTCTGGTTGCCATAGCAACATTTTCAAAATATGCAGAAACGTTATTCATAATTATTCTAATAGACCAAACTTTAAACATTGACATCACATTTCAGTAATAGTGATTTGTGTCGTTCAAACTAAAGAAATCATAGCGTATATTTTGCTGTTTTAGACCTTTTGCTGTACACAAAAAAGCGGTATCCATGGTAACAACTTTAGATGCCCCAAAACCGCTGAAAACTTGACTCAATATCACTATTATATAACTTTTTGATGAATACTCTTACATTTTCTTTCGATGAAATAAAAAAAAATGAAATGTAAAATTTTGCAGGTTCCATGATTTTCATAGGGAATTCTCGATGGGAAGTGACTCTCTTAAAGATTGCATACTTAAATTACAATTTAGACCAAATTCATGGTTGGGTTAGGGTTAATTTTTTTTTCTAGATCTGCCCATGTACCGGGATTTGGAAAAGATAGAATCGCGGAAAACATGTACATCAGACCAGAAAGAGCACCGTTGCCATTACATCAAATGAGTAGATAATGACATAATAGTTCCTTTAAGGAGGGTTTGAACACCAAGATGGCGGCGGCATTATTTGTTTTCTCACTTCCTAGGAAAAGTACAGACTTAACTTCCTTAAAACATTTGATACACTATTTGACATACCCATTTGATTATCCTGATGAAGTTTGAATAAATTTCGGCGTCATTTGAAGAAATTATGACGATTTTCGAAATTGTGGATTTTGGGAGTTTTTTCCATGAGCAAACCACGACGTCATTTCAGCGTTATCAGGGAAAATGGCGTCACAAACCTTCGCATTCAAAATGCAATAAAAGCATTAATACCAAAGGTATCGCTTTAAAACTTTGCATGTTTAAAATAGAAAATTAAATCTTAATCATAGTGAATTTGTTGACAAATTAACATCACAGTGAAGCGGATGTCACTTCATTTAAGGTATTCAATGTATAATAAAAATTAACGTGTAAAATCAGAATTTTTAATGATCAAACAAAAGCATAAATGAAGTATTCTTTACTTTAAGACATTTTTATCTGTTGGCTTTCAACTCGGCTTAAAAGAATTATGACCCAAACTCCGTCAAACATCGGCAAACTTCGGCCAACATCGGGAATCTATATATTTCTTAGTCAAAACACACCGGAAGTAGTTTATTATACATCTAATACCTTAAAATGGACGATTTTCGAAGAAAAATTGGATAATATAAAGCTTTGCAGAATTTTAATCCAAAATTCAATTTTTTCTCATTTAATCATGAAATAATCTCTTGACATTGTTGATAATTTTGGTAGTTTTTGACAAAGATTCATCCACACGATTCCTAATAAT
Source organism: Pinctada imbricata (assembly GCA_033119305.1). Classification (NCBI taxonomy): domain Eukaryota; kingdom Metazoa; phylum Mollusca; class Bivalvia; order Pterioida; family Pteriidae; genus Pinctada; species Pinctada imbricata. The sequence continues at coordinate 17,234,221 of VSWD01000014.1, read as the reverse complement.
TGACTATCAACTACAGTCAATTGGCCCGAAATCGCAAATTTTTGAGCGACAGTGTCATCTTTTATTCCAGTATCCTGCCGTTGTTTAAAACATAATTAATCTCATCTTTTCCATATGTAAGTGCAATACATTTATGAAGATTTTGGAAGTTAAATAAAAATTGATTTCCAATAGCTAAACGAGAATTGGAATGTCACTTTCAATATTATGACGTCATAAAGAAAATCACGAGAAAGTCGATTAATGCTTATTTCAAAGTCTCATAGGAAATTTTCCTGTGGCTAGAATCAAACTGTAAGTTTGCATAAATAAGGACAGACACGAAATATATAATTTCAGAAATTTTGAGAAAAATTGAATTTGGCGTCCATGCGTTCAATATCTCCTTAATAACAGGTTGTTGATGTATAAAAGATACAATCCCTTTTTAATTGAAAAATTTAACATTTTTTTCCAATTATCCAAAAGAATCTTTTATATACATCCAGACAAAAGTTAAGCAACAGCGAAATTGTTTTTAATGCAAAATGTTGGTTTGATTAAAGATATTTGAAAATAATGTATTTTCATATAAATCTGACCTTTGGTACGGAGCCCGTTAAGGGTCACATGGAACATTTTTTTTAGATTCGAGCGCTCAATTTTTAATTCGAGCGCTCAATTTTAATTTCGAGCGCTTAATTTTAAATTCGAGCGCTCAATTTTAAATTCGAGCGCTCAATTTTAAATTTGAGCGCTCAATTTTAAATTTGAGCGCTCAATTTTAAATTCGAGCGCTCAATTAAAAAAATTCGAGTGCTCAACATAAAATTTGAGCACTCAGTATAATTTTCGAGCGCTCAATTTCTGTAAATTTGAGCTCTCAATAAAACTTATATAGAGTATTCAATTTACCTAATTTCGAGCTCTCAATTTAATATGCGAGATCTCAATTTAAATTCTGAGCACTCAATATAAACTTCGAGCGCTCAATATAAAATTTGAGCACTCAATATAAACTTCGAGCGCTCAATATAAAATTTGAGCGCTCAATATTTTAATCTGAGCACTCGATATAAACTTTGAGCGCTCAATATAAAATTTAAGCGCTCAATATTTTAATTTGAGCACTCAATATAAACTTCGAGCGCTCAATTTAAAATTTGAGCGCTCAATATTTTAATCTGAGCGCTCAGTTTATAATTCGAACGCTCCATTTATAATTCGAGCCCTAAATTTAATATTCGAGCTCTCAATTTTATATTCGAGCGCTCATAATAATTTTCGATAGCTCAATATAAAATTTGAGCGCTCAATATTTTAATCTGAGCGCTCAATTCATAATTCGAGCGCTCAATTTTAATTCTGAGCGCTCAATATTTTAATCTGAGCGCTCAGTTTATAATTCGAACGCTCCATTTATAATTCGAGCCCTAAATTTAATATTCGAGCTCTCAATTTTATATTCGAGCGCTCATAATAATTTTCGATAGCTCAATATAAAATTTGAGCGCTCAATATTTTAATCTGAGCGCTCAATTCATAATTCAAGCGCTCAATTTTAATTCTGAGCGCTCAATATTTTAATCTGAGCGCTCAGTTTATAATTCGAGCGCTCAATTTTTTATTCGAGCGTTCATAATAATTTCCGAGCGATCAATATAAAATTTGAGCGCTCAATATTTTTATCTGAGCACTCAATATAAACTTCGAGCGCCCAATTTAAAATTTGAGCGCTCAATATTTTAATCTGAGCGCTCAATATTTTAATCTGAGCGCTCAATTTAAATTCGAGCGCTCAATTTTTATTGAGCGCTCGAATATTATATTGAGCGATCGAAATTAAAATTGAGCACTCGGATTTTATATTGAGTGCTCACATATTATATTGAGTGCTCTAATTTTACATGTATATGGAGAGCTCCGATTTTTAATCGAGCGCTCGAATTTTATATTGGGAGCTCACAGTTTAAATTGAGCGCTCGGATATCAAATTGAGTGCTCAAATTTTAAATTGAGCGCTCAGTGTTCAAATTGAGTTCTCGGATATAAAATCGACCGCTCGAATTTGAAATTGAGCGCTCAAATTTGAAATTGAGCGCTCAAATTTTAAATTGAGCACTCGGAATTTTAAATCGAGCGCTCGGAATTTCAAATTGAGCGCTGGGTATTTTAAATTGAGCGCTCAATTGTTTTATTGAGCGCTCGAATATTATATTGAGCGATCGAAATTAAAATTAAGCACTCGGATTTTACATTGAGCGCTCGAATGTCATATTGAGTGCTCGTAATTTATATTGAGAGCTCAGATTTTAAAATGAGCTCTCGAATTTTATATTGAGCGCTCAGAAATAAAATTGAGCGCTCGGATATAAAATTGAGTGCTCAAATTTTAAATTGAGCACTCGAAACTTAAATTGAGTTCTCGGATATTGAATTGAGCGCTCCATTTTTAAATTGAGCGCTTCAATTTTAAATTGAGCGCTCCAATTTTAAACTGAGCGCTCAGAATTTAAATTGAGCGCACGGATATTAAATTGAGCGCTCGAAAATAAGAAATTGAGTCCTCTATTTAAAATTTTTTGAGTGCTCAAATTTACATAAATTGAGCGCTCGAAAATTATATTGAGCGCTCAAATATTATGTTGAGCGCTCAAATTTTTAAATTGAGCGCTCGAATTTAAAACTGAGGGCTCGAATTTAAAATTGAGCCCACAAATTCAAAACTGAGAGCTCGAATTTTAAATTGAGCTCTCGAAATTAAAATTGAGCGCTCGAATTAAAAAAAAAGTTCTATGTGACCCTTTACGGGCTCCGTACTTTGGCGAAGACAATATTACTTTATTTAACATAATTGTATTATGTAACTTATTTTAAATCGGGATCGAAATGAGGGCGGGTATGATTTTAAACAATTCAAGTTAGACATTAAGTTAAAGGAATTCATTTATCTTGTAGAATTACGCTGTTCAGTATGGTTGCAATGAATCAAATTGTTGATCTGATGGAATTCAAAACTGAATATGTATTAAAAATGCTGAGATAATGTTAATTATCCCTTAAGAATTGGGGGTAAATGTCTTTAAAAAATATCATGTCAAAAATCATGTTCATGAAACCGGAAGTGAAGTTTGTCGCCTACGTACACGAAGAACTATCACACAGACATAAGGACCATGAATAAGATATTTTGGGGTCGTATTTTTATAACTATCTTTTTTATCAAAGACATAAAGTTTGACAACGATATCTTTATGGATGCTTTTTCTGCATTTTCTTTAAGATA